>KE525350.1:83316-146882 GCA_000441895.2 Anopheles sinensis
GTCAGGAGGTAACGGTCAAAAACGCCCCAATTCTAACCAATTCTTCCCTCCCGTAGGAATATAATGTTGAAAATCCCTTCAACACCGATACGGATTTCGAGAAGCTGCCACTGCGCACCAAGATCCTGATACTGAAGTACCTGTGCGACTTCCGGCTCGATTCCGAGGACGTGTGCAACACCTTCGCCGGCTACGAAGCGGACAGTATCCGGCTGGAACCGATTGGGTAATGTTTGTTCCATCCGTTGCCGTTCTTATATTAACGCTAAGCATGATCTTTCTTCAGATACGATCGAAACGGATCGTCCTACTGGCACTTTTTCGGAACCCGCCTATACCGGGAGGATTACAGCAGCGGCGGCGGCAAATCGAAGCTCTCCAAGGGGACGGTCTGGCAGGTGATCTGCTTCACCGAGGAAGATTGGCGCAACTTGGCACAGAAGCTAGACAACTCCACCAGCCACAAGGAACGCGATCTGCACGCGCTGCTGGTGGAAAATTTCCTACCACAAATTCCGAAGCTTTTCCGGGATAAGGAACGAGAACGGCGTAGCAGGTATGGTGTTGGAGTTTTCCTTTTTTTACGTTTGCTTTTACACGAAATTTTTCACTTCTTTGCAGACTCTTTGAGAGGCCTCGATCGTCGCGCATTAGGATCCTCCAAGATAAGGAAAGAATCCTGCGCGAGCAAGAGCAGTTGAAAAAGCAACAGGAAGAGCAAGAACAGCTGGAAAAGCTACAATCCTCCAAGCGGCAGAACGTCGAAGGGGAGGAAGATACCGAACGGGACGCAGCCACTTCGCCAGTGCCGCAAAGGGAACTGCTAGCGGAAGCGCGTGCGAAACGGGCCGAACGACGGTTAGAAGCCAAACAATCTAGCGCTATAGGCAGACGACGACGACACCATTAGAGACGCATAAAAGGAAGGGAGGAAGAATAGTAGTAGAGGCCACACAGAAACGCGAAAAAAAGGAAGACAACCATAGCAAAGTCGATCAGAGCCGAAACCTACTCTCATCTATTCCTCGCCCACAAAACACATCTATTGATTTGACCCGACACACACACACACACACATAAACACACAAACAAACGCACTGTTAAGATACAATGCTAGGTGAGGAGTTCGTCACTGTTGTTGCCAAAAACAAAAGAAAACCGAGGACCGAATCCTAGTACAAAACATAGCACGGGCAGGATAAAAGCCCGGCAACATCAACGACAAAGACGAACGAACGAACGGACGGACGTACTACTCCTCCAAAACAGAGCAAAAAAAAAGAAAGATCGCCTCTTAAAGAATCGACCCTCCCACCTAGAACTGCAGTTGACAAACGGATAGAAGGCGCGCGCGGGCGAAAAGCGACCCTCCCAAAAGCAGAGCACACACGACGTAGTGTCCCGACGACGCCAGGAGAGAACAATGTTTGTGGTTGAAACTCGATGTGTTTGACGCTTTAGTTTTGTTGTGCTTCCCCTTTGTGCGCGGGTTTCTCTTGCTTGTTAATGTATGTATGCATGTTTTTTGTCCTTACCATATTTTATCCTGTCGTTTCTCCCCCCTCCCACCCCAACGTCCCTCAAATAAAAGTTTCATTACTTCGACTTTATTAACATCAACAATGTAATGGGAGTAGGATCATCTCCGAGGTGGTAAATCTGTCGGATTAAATTAACACTTCACCCAAGCTGATTGATGTCCTTGTGCTGGTCCTTATTCATTTACTAATATTCATATACTCCCATCATCCTACTTACCTCTCCCCTTGTTGTCGATAACATCGTGCTGTGCTTTGTCGATATAAAAACTTGCGCATTGTTTTAATAAGAAAATTAATGAAACTTTTCCTCCCACCGTATCCTTACCGCTCGTGAAAGGATTGTATCGACTAATGAGTGCCTTTTCTTGGTTTCTTTTGTGTACCACTTTCTTTCTTTCCCTCGATTGCAGATCTCGATCCAATTCCGTCACAAGTATAGTTTCCACCTACGCCAGCTCATTAGACGGGCCACCAGAACTCACGCGTGATTTTATTTTTCAGCCTATAGAAGAGGCAAGCGCTTACCGTAGCAAAGCCAAACCTAGCCCATACCTTTATCGCAGCACTTCTAGTTTGGGAAGTTCCACCTCCCCGTCGGTAGTAGGTTGTTCGCCCTCCTCGAGAGGTTCGCACGGTAATAATAGTGGAGAAAGTCGTGCCCCGAGCTCCTGTAGCGGTCGTTCGGTGCGTTCTTGCGTTGGCATCAGTTGCACCAGCGGTAGTTTCAGCAGCTCGCCACTAACAACCCGCTCAAGGGAGGGAAGTTTGGACGACGACGACGAGGACGAAGGTGATCTGCTAAGGCGGGAGGATATAGAAGCACTTAGCGATTCGTACTACATTGCCACCCGCCGGGAGGAGGACGAAGACAGTGAGAGCATCGATAGTTTCACCGGCGACGCGGAGGCGGAAAATAACATCAACAACGGAAACACCGACACACCGACCAGACCGCTTCCAACGCTGCACGCGCCAGTGAACGATCGTTTGGAGCCGGTTAAAGAAGCGACAAGCAACAAGCAGACACGTGATAAAAAGCAGCAACGCCCTGTTGCACGGTTGGTTAGTGCCGAGGTGGAAAAATTACTACGCGCCAACCGCATCATGGCTCCGACCGCGACCAAGTTGCCCGGTCGGCAAACAAACAACTCGCTATCGTCCGTCACCGGGCCGGTCATACTGCCGTTCAGCGATGCCGCTTCGACCAACGCCGCACCCCCAACAACGACGGGCAAGGGAAGCAGCAGCGCTGGAGCGACAGCGGGTGGAGGCAGCGGCACCAGTGGCGCCGGGAAGGCGGGTGATTCGAACGCAGCGAGTGGTGGCAACTCCGGGCGGAAAAAGAAAGGCAAATCTGCGCAGGTGTAAGTATACTTAGCGGAGGAACACCTCTGTGGTTGGGACTTAAATTCTATTCCGAATGGTAGAAAAACACACGCTAACCGTAAAAATGTAAAGTCTTGCACAAAATGATTTAAATTTCCCGTAAACTATACTCCCATGGATGAGGGATAACCGAACGGATAATTTGCTCACTCAGTTGTATGATTTAAACCCCATTTAACCTGCACATTGTTCAAACCTTTTCCGTTCCTATTATACGTGCAATATAAAAGCAGATTTAAATCATAGAAATCTTTATTCAATGTTAATTGTCCAACGCCTTCTGAACCGGAATCAGCACAAGTTAAACTCAAATTGCCATGGCAACGTTTGGTCAAATTAGATTTGGCAAATGCTACTTTCAGGTTTAGGAAGTGTTTGAAGGCTAGCGTTAAAGGTAATATCTTTCAAAATGGACAGAGTTCAGATATTTAGTGAATGCTAACGTGATAGTGACCAACATTTTTATTAATCTGAAAATCCTTTTTCCTTGTGAATTTAAAGTTTCTTTGCGCTGAAGAACGAAACTATCCTAGAATCAAGACTATTATAAGCTAATATGAAATATGCCAGCATCATTGCCCGGGCATTTTACCTTTCTTCCTCAAAAACGAAATCTAGCATGCCTGGCATTCTTTCTGTTATGGTCTGGAAATTGTTTGTCAAAGTGGCGGATTTGTTTACTTTTTGCTCTGTCAGTTGCAACACGTTTTGTTCTTTACTACAAGTTGACCAATACGCTAAATTAAAACATGAAAATGATCAAATAACTGCAAAACGCATTTGGTAGAACTTGGCGTTATTAGATGAGCGGCCGGACCTGTAAAATTCCACGCTCAATAAGGGTATTTATGGTTCAAAAAGGGTCGACAACAGTCAACTGTTTAAAATGGTTTTATTTTTTCCGAGTTTTCTTTTACATAATTCTTGATCAAGATTGTCAAGATTTTTAAGTTCAGTAGATCATTTTAAAAACACTCTATTTTTGTAAAACATCACGTTAGCGTTCACCTCCACTTCATCACTTAGCCGTGTTTAAGTACCCGTTTAACCCGACAAATGTCTCATAGATAACCTATTAAAAGTAGTAGATATGACCGAACACTGTTGTATTGATTCCTTTACTATTTTCTATTTCCCATTTCTTCTGTCTCTCTTTCTATTAACCTGTGATACTCAAATCCACTCCTTCCTGCACAAATGTTATTACATTCCGAAATGCACCAATGGACGTGTATGTAAATTGTGAACCTGTGAACCCACACCAACCTTCATCCATAAAATCCACAATCAACACACCTGGAACACATGGATCACCTACCTTCCTTCTTCCTTTGCATCGTGTGGACTTGTATGTATTCTCCCCTCAAAATGTAAATACTCCACGCACGCACCCACGCACGTCACGTCACCGTCACCCTTCTGCCCGGGGACCATTATGGGGACAAACGATGGAACAACACCAAAAAACCCCGTAGTACCGCCAGTGTGGCCAACAGTTTCACCAAACCGATCGTGCCCGCCTCAACTCTCCTATCGTCGTCTCTTAGCTTTACCGAAACGGACGAGGTGCTGCAGATCGGCATGCACAAGGTGCTGGAATGCATCAAGAACCACGACGACGCGTGGCCATTCATGGATCCGGTCGACGAGGATATCGCACCGCGCTATTACTCCATCATTCGAAGGTAACCCTTTCGAAATGCCCTAAATGTCCCATACACAATTTTTTATTCCTTTCATTTATTTTCTTTAAAGGCCCATGGATCTGCAGAAAATGGAAGAAAAACTGGATAACGGGGAGTACACCATGTTCGGTGATTTCCAGAACGATTTCAAGCTCATCGTTAACAACTGTCGGCTATACAATGGGCAGGCAAATGGTAAGAATATGTTTATAGTACCATATGATATTTTTATTAATGATGTTTTTATTAATTATCATTCACCCTATCGCATTGCAGAGTACACGGAGATGGTCAACAACTTGCAGATCGCTTTCGATCGTGCGCGGAAGAAGTACTTCGACGAGAGCTCGTCGGACGAGGAACCGATGAGTCACGAGTATCCCGACGTTAGCCGGTCGAACGCCGCCTTCAAGGACAAATCTGCCTCATGCACGACCGGCTCCTCCTCCAAAGACGAAGGAGCTGCTGCTGCGAACGGCCGGAAAAGCGACAGTAACAACGGCGGCGGGGTAAAGGAAAAGACGAAGAAAGGTGGCGGCACCACGACGACGACGACGACGACGACAAATGTGTGTTCCAAAGATAGTGACGACACCTTCTCTGCCAGTGGCAGCAGGGGGTCCACGAAGGAAACGACCAAATCAAAAACAGTGAAGGGTGGTCCGGGTGTTCCGGCGGACCGCAAGGACGTGAAAAACGCCACGAGCAGTGAAAAGAAGCAACCAGTGACCAGTGGTGGTGGTGGTGGTGGTAGGAAACAGAAAACGCTTAAACAAGCGGACCTCGGGTCGGACCCGGAGCCGGATCCGGAACCGCCGGAAAGGAAGGACAACAGCAGCAGCGGTGGTGGTGTGTCGCGGCCGAACAAAAACTTGAAACGCAAGCGCAAAGAGAAAGACAAAGGTGGCAAAGTGAGCAAGGGGAAGAAACAGAAAATGGAACCAAGTGATCACAGTGACATGGAATACGATGATGATGATGATGGTGGTGCGGGGGGCTGGCCAGCGGGGCCTAATAAGGAGTCGTTGAAGGAGGAACCAGAATGGGACGGTCCGGATCGAAAGCGGTACAAAACGACGCCGGTGGCGGTCGTTCCATCGGATCGGATGGACGAAGACGACGAGGAGGTAGGGAAGTGTGGTGCAGTGAAAGACGAAGTGGAAGAGAAGGTGCACGAAGAAGAGGAAGAGGAAGAGCAGGAGTATCCGGTGTACGAGAGCAAGAAGAAAGCCGCTATCAAAGCGCTTCAGCGACAGGAAAAGGAGAAAAAGAAAAACAGTTCCAAGGGCAAGAAGGACGAGAAGAAAACAAAATCCTCACCCGTCGGCGGCAAGGGTGGTAAGGGGGGTGGTGTTGCTGCTGTGCCGTCGAAAAGGGAAAGCTTTTCCCCGACCGCCGGAAGGCGTTCGCCTTCGCGCTCGCCTACTCCGGTGCCGCATTCCTCCTCCGACCGGTCGAATGTGAACGAATCATCACCCGTCGCCGCGCCGAGCGGTAAACGGGGACGGTCGTTCAGCCCAAAGAAGAAGACCAGTGCGAGCCGGGACGCTTCGGTAGGGGAGGAGGAAGGGTCTGCTTGCGCGAAAAAGCCGGCCGGTAGTAAGTCCGCCACCTCCAAGAAGGGCAAAGACAAGCGCGACCACAGCGAGGTGGAGGAGAAAAGGGACAAAAAAGCATCCCCCAAAGCAACAGCAGCAGCTGCCTCTGGGAAATTGGAGAAAAAATCCAAATCAAAAGCGACCACAGCGACGTCACCAGCGAAAGGAGGTGTTGGTGGTAAGGGAGCGGGACGGCAGCAGAAGGCGGGCAGTAAACGGAAAAATACCGCCGCTCCGGTGGAACTCCCGCCGGAGTACGACTCGGAAAACGATCAGCATCGTGCGGAAGCCAACGGAATGGACGTTAGTGACTTCGAGGACTACGATGATCCGCCCGTCAAGGATACGAGCATCGAGGAGGAAGAGGAGGAGAAGATTGTCGACCGGTCGTCTTCGGTCGGTAAAAAGGGCGACAAATCGAAGGGCAAAAAGAGCAGCAAGAAAGCCAACAACGCGCCGAACGACGACGACGACGAAGATGAAGGGCATCACCGGGGCAAGAAGGGGGGCAGCAGCAAGAGCAAGCAGAAGGGAAAGGACAAAAAGCTGGACAAGAAGGCGCACAAGCGGGATAAGAGTGGCAAAGGGAAGAAGAAATCCAAGACCAGCGTCGCGCGGGTTGAGGATCGCGGATCGTTGTCGAGTGGCGCCGAAGACGATGAACCGCCGGTGGATGAAGAGCGAGGCCAAAAAGTGACCAAGCAGCCGGGGAATCGAACCATCTCGCCCCAACCGTCACGATCGTCGTCGCGCTCCCCGAGCCCTTTGGGTTCGTACTACTCGGACGGAGAGGAAGCGGCAACGGAGGAGCAACGAAGGCGAGAAGACGAGCCGGCCAACAACCACCGCTCCGTCACGCCCGACATCAAAGACAAGTTTGATCTCATCAAGGAGCGCCGCAATCGGGCGGCGGCGGCAGCGGCTGCGGCTGCGGAAAGCAAGGCGAAAGCCAAACAGACCAAAGCAGCTTCGGCGGCGGCGTCACGTCGGGGGAAGGAGGACGCAAGCGGTGGCCGTAAGAACAAGCAGTCAAAGGCAGCCGGAAACGTCGCGGGAAGTCGCAGTTCCCAGAAGCAGAAACATGAATCTCCCTCGGAAGACGGGGCTCAAAAGCAGCCGAAAACAAAACACCACAACAATCAACAAAAGCAGCAGCACGAGTTGTTGCTGGATCAGGAGAACGAAAAACCTCCGTCTACCGGTTCGGGGGGAAAAGGTAAAAAGAAGCGCGACAAGTCGAAAGGTGAAACGTCGTCGTCGGCGGGGCGAGGAGGAGGTAAAGGTTCATCGGCCCGGTCGGTAACGGATCCGATGCTGGACGGTGCCGACGGTGAGCCAGCAGCAGCAGCTCGAAGTGGAAGCAAACATTCGAAAAAGGTCGATCGAAGCAACGAGTACGACTTTATTGACGAGAGTGTTCCACCCGGTGGAGGAAAGTCCGGTGAGAAGGAGACCAAAACGAACACCGGTGGAGGAGGTAAAGGACATAAGAAATCAACCGCTGGAGCCGCCGGAGGAGGTGCGGCGAGTGCGTCCCAGAAGCACGGCAAAGCGAACAACACCAAACACCAACAACAACCTTCCTCCTCGTCGTCGGCAAAGGCGACAACGACGCCACAACAACCGCCGGGAGGTCCGAACGCAAACATGGAGGAACTCGAGCTGGAGACGGAGCAAACGCTGAAGGACATCAACAAGTGGTTGGAAAATACGCCCCGCTTTCCCGAGTACAGCTCGGCCAGCAATTCCCCCTGCCGGTACATAATGGACGACTTCGATCCGGTTCCGGCGGTGAAGATCGAGCCGGCCGATTTCCGCAAACCGATCCCACTGTCGGCCGTTGCCGGAAGCGAACCGGGCGCAACCGGCGGCGGAACCGTGGCTGGAAGTCCGCTGCGTGGTGCAAGCCCCGGGCTGGCGGCGATGGCCGCCCCACCAGCGGCCTTCTCTCCACGGGCGGCCGCCTCGTCCTCGGTGGCGAAATCCGCAAAGGACGCTGGTGGTAATGCACTGAAGGACACGACCAACAACGCGGCCGGTGGTGGTAGTAAGAATCCTTCGCAGTCGGCAACAAGTGCTGGCCACGGCAGTAACAACACCACCATCCTAGGACCACCCCCGATCATCCCGCCACACTCGCAGAAAAAAGAACCCAAAGAACCGAAGCGTAAGACGCTGAAGGAAAAACTTTCCCAGCTGGGAACGGGCCGCAAGGGGCGTGACCTGCATCAGCCTTCCTACCATCATCACCATCATCAGGCTCACCTGCACCGGACGACCATCGACCGGTTGCAGCCGGGTAAGACGAAGGGCAACCTGATCGGGACGATACAGAATCTCAACAAGCCGGAGGAACTGTTTCCGGTGGGTGGGGCTGGGGCTGGTGGAGGCAGCGGAGGAGGTGGAGGAGGAGCTGGGGGAGGTGGAGCATCGGGTGGCGCTGGTGGTGGTAGTGGTGGAACCGCAGCAGGGGGCGCCGTGAAGGAGGTGAAAAATTCGCTCATCGTTAAGACGGACGAATCGAAACCGAAGCTTAGCCTCGGAACGGTTCTCAACACCGAAGGGTTTGGCATTGTGCAGCAGCACAACTTTGCCGACGACGACAACGACGACGATGCCGACGATGCGGGGCAGGACAAGAAGGACAAGGGTGATCAGGAGGCGGGCGACGCTGGAGAGGAGAAGACGTCGTTACATTCCATCGGTGGAGGAGCGGCTCGGTCTCCCGCGACGAGTTCCACCGATGGTTCCTTGTCGAAAAAGGACGATGGGACGAGTGGGAGTAACATTGCTGGAGCCACGCCCGGAAGTACCGTTGCTGGAGAGCCCGGAAGTAGTTCATCAACCTCCGCGGACAAAGCACCTTTCTCGGTGGATGGCGAAGGAAAGTCGTCCGACGACGCCTCGAAGAAAGATCCCCAAGGTAAGGCGAGCGGAACGGGTGCTCCGGATGGCAAGGATGGGTCAAAATCGGCATCCGACAAACCGTCGGCCACTCCGAACCTGAGCGCGTGGTTTAAGGCTTTCGGTGCGCCAAAGAAACCGAAAAAGTCGGAAGATAACGACCCGGAAGGTAAAGGTTCTCCATCGTCAGCGGGCGAGAAAGGTAAGGGAAACGAAAATGTGACCACTTCCTCCGGTACGACGGAGTCTTCCGGATCAGCCGGAATTCCGGGCGCTCCTGGGAGTGGCTCCTTGGAGGGTGCTGGTGGAGCCGGCTACCCCACGCTTCCCGTCGCGCCCCGACAGCGGAAGGCGAGCACGGGAAGTACGGTAAGCGAACGGTCTTCGTACAGCCAGGACCCGGACAGTCCCCGGATCGGGATTGACGAGCGTATCGGTGCGTACCCGGGTCCGTATCCCAGTCCAATCGGTGCGTCACCGATCATGACGTCGCCGAAGCTGGACGTTGAGACGACGCAGAAGAGTCCCTACCATCCGCTGAACGGTGCCATCAAGGTTGGCTTCTACCAGGACACGACGCAGAAGAGTAGCCCCGAGAAGAGCTGCAGCCCGAGGGACCTTCCGTCGCCGTACCCGCAGTACTCCCAGCATCTCTACACGGCCAACGCCGCCGGCGCAGCGGCACCTGGTGGCACAAACACGAGCTCTCTCTACGGAAGCTATTCGTCGTACGGCGCGGGTGGGGCTGCGTCGGCACCTTCGTCGGCCCCCTCGTCGGGTGCATCGGGGGGTGGGATTAATCATCAACCGACCGGTGGGATCCCAACCGGCCTTACACCGACCACCGACTTTAAGGGCTACGGCAAGGACCTTAAGTCTCCGGTCGATTTCTACGAACAGTACAAACAGCCGGCCTCCCAGGAGTCCGACTACAACTCTTCCATGAGCCCCAGTACAAACACCAACTCGCCGTACCACAACTCGGCCTCCTCGCCCTACCAGCAGCAGCCGAACTCCCCCGCCTGCTACCAACAACAACAGCAGCAGCAGCAGCAACAATCTCAATCGCAAGCCTCCTCGCCGTACAACCAACAGCAGCAACCAAGTCTGGCATCTCCCGCTTCTTCGGCGGGTGGCGGACCCCTTTCACCGTACAACAGTACACCGACCGTTCCGCAAAGTCCTGCCGGCGTGCAGTCGCCTTACAGCAGCGCGCCCGGTACGGGACACTCCCCGTACCATGCAGCGAACCAGCAGCAGCAGCAACAACAAGCCGCTCCCTCGTCCGCATCGACCTCGCCGACGTCGTCCACCTCAGCGAACCAAGTGCCGGCGAAGCTGCACTCCAAACCGAACACTCCGCTGCACCAGAGTCCGAACTCGCCGTTCTCCCAGTCGAACCAAAGTTCGCCCTACTCGCAGCAGGATCCCAACTCGCCGTACTCCCAGCAGGGCGGCCAGCTGTCACCGTTCCAGCCGATGTCGCCGAAGCCCGCCGCTCCGAACAGCAGCAACAACAGCGCCGTCAAGCTGGCCCCGCCCGTCATCACACCGCAGCAGGCGGCGGCCGCGGCCGGTGTTATTCTTCCACCCGAATCACCACAGTCGGCGGCGGCGGCGACGACAGGGACAGCGACGAATCAGGCTCAGAATTTAACCGGTTCGTCCTCCCTTTCCACCGCGACAACACCGGTGGTCGGATCGCATCAGTCTCCCTGGGCTGCGAGTCAGTACAATCCGTACAATCACGCAGGTGCTGGTGATGCGGCCACATCGGGCGGCGTCTCCGGTGGTGGTGGTGGTGGTGGTATGATGCCCTCAATTCCACCGGCACCGGCACATATGGCTTCGTCTCAGCAGGGTCACCATAATGTGCACACGCATCCAACCCCAGCCCATACCCAACACCAGCAGCATCATCATCAACAACAGCAGCAGCAACAGCAACAGCAACAGCAGCATCAACATTCGCAACACCAACATCAGCAGCAGCAAAGCCATCATCAGTCGTCACAACAGCAACAGCATCATCTCATGCAGGCAACGGCTCAGCAGCAACAGCAAAGTCATCTGGGAAATTTGCTAATGGGAGGCACGAATAACCATACGTACGGAAGCACTTACGGCCGTCCGTACGATCTAAACTCGGCGTCTGCTTCGACAACTGTATCTGGTCTCGAGCACCATCAGCAACATCAACATGCGCAGCAGCATAATCATCACCAGCAACATCAGCATAACATCCCCCATCATCATCAGCATCATAATCAGCAGCATCCTAGTCTTAGTACGATCACCAACAAGAACAGCCCGAGCACGACGACGTCCTCGTCCTCCTCCTCCTCGTCAAAGGTACCTGAAATGATCAACCTAGGCTACAGCGAGCCGGAATCGAACGGTGGAAAACCGCAGGATGTCCCGATGAACATGGAGTCCCTCGGCGGCAAGGAGAAGTCCGACATTCCGAAGGACATTGGCAAGCTGCACGGAGCCGGCGCCGCCGCCTCCTACGACTCGCACCTGTCGAGCATGGGTCCGGGCATGGGCTACGGAGCGACGGCACCGATCGATGTTTCCATCAGCAAGACGAAGGCATTCGATATGTTCAACCGTGCGGCTACCATGACGTTCCCGACCACCCGGGGCTTCGGTGCACCGGGAACGGGCGGACCACCACCACCAACAGCGACCAGTGCAGCGCCAAGCACATACCAAGCGCACGATATGAGTGGTGGCACGACTACGGCGGCGACGGCTGGTGGTGGTAGTTCTGGTTCCTCGGCACCTGGAGGAGGCTACAACATGCCGACGGCATCGAAGGGTTCCGAGCAGCAGCAGCTCCTACTTCCACGCTACGATCAACGAAGTCCTCAGCAACAATCGCAACAGCATCATGGCCACCTTCAACAAGCCTCCTCCGGTCAACAGCAGCAACATCCAGGGCAGCAGACCAACAGCTCCGTGCCATCGACACAGAACAATATGGATCTCAGCAGCGCCAGTGCGCGGTACCAAACCCCATCGGTGGCGGTGGCCCCGACCTCATCGTCGTCGGCACTCATGGCTTCCCTTTCCGCACTCTACAATCCGGACGATCGGTTGCACGGCGTTGGTGTTGGTGGCGGCGGTCTCGGACCGGCCTCTAGTGGAACCGGAACTGGTGGTGGTGGTGGGGTCGGGTTCTACGATAAAGCGATGCCACCGGCAGCGCACATGTACGGCAAAAACCTTTCGACCCCGTCGTCGTCAGCCGCCGCCGCCGCCGCCGCTACGTCCGCGTTGCAGCAGATGTTCAACAACACGATGGCGGCCTCCACGATGGCGGCCGCGGCGTACAACGCCAACCGGGAGCAACAGCAGCAAAACGCGTCGCCTTATGCAACACCACAAAATTATCACCACCTGCAACAACAGCAACAACAGCAGCAGCAGCAGCATCAGCAACAGCAGCGTGCGGATATGATGGCCGCGCAACAGAAAATGTCCCACAACAGCAGTGGTGGTGCTGGTGTTGCACACAACGAGCCGCCACCTCCAGCGAAACCCAAGCGAACGAGGAAAAAGAAGGACCAAAGCCAGGAGTTGCTTACGCAGCAGCAACAACAACAGCAACAGCAGCAATCGATGCATCATCAGTTGCATGCAGCACATCAACAACAACAACAGCATCAGCAACAACAGCATCAGCAGCAACAACAACAGCAGCAACAAACTCATCAAGGGTTCCAGTCGTACAGTGGACTGAAACCTTCCAATGCCTCCGCAACCGGAGCAATCCCGTCGCCAGCCATGGGAAGTGCGGCGGCGGCGGCGGCGTCGGCGGCAGCGGCCGGTGGAAGTGTTGAGACGTCCGCCATTTCGCTCAAAACGGCGGCCAACGTTGTGCCGGGCAGTGCGTTCAACTTCGGCCCCGGACCGGCCGGACTCGGACTTCCGCCGGGCAGCCTTTACGGCGACACCAGCGCCAGCACCTACCTGGAGGATCCGTACCGCAACACCCACAACCCGTACCCCTACCTGCCGGCCCCGAGCCATCGGGGGACGGCCCCCGGTGCCGCCGGTGCAGCCGCCGCTGCCGGAGCGGGATCGTTGGCCGACACCGACAAACAACCGCCAGCGAGCACGGTATCTGCGGCGGCAGCCGTTGCTGCGGCGTCAGCGGCCGTCCATGGGCCACCGCCACCGGTTCCGTCCGCGTACCACCCGTTCCTCGCCGGGCATCACGCGGGTTCGCGCTCGTACCATCTGATGAACCAGCTCGATCCGATCCACCAGCAGTACCACCTGGTGCGGCAGGAGATGCAGATGCTCAACCATCTGGGCGCACCGCCCGGGGCCGCCCCGCCCGGTGCGTACGGCCAGCCGGGCTATCACCATCCGGCGATCGGGATGCACAAACCGTACGATCCGATGAACGGCATGAACCGATCACCCTTCATCTAACCTCGGCAACAACCGTCTGCGTAAACTTAATCAAGGGGGACCGTAAGTGTACAGAAAGGAGAAAAGGAGTGTAGATGTTAAAAGATGTTACTACGGTTTGAATGTTTTTACAAGTAAGACGCGGCAATTTCAGAATTTAGCCACATGCGCCTAAATTTTTTGAATTGCACTACAAACCAGTTCATTGTGTACAGTTTTTCTATTTTAATTGTTTCTGTTCTACTTTATAACGTTATATTTAACCGGTTCAGTCTGATTTGGTTGTATGATTTCGTATGGTCATACGTATGGTCCAAATAACGATTGGCAAAACGATGTTACATCGTGCACGTATAGAGATAACGTTTTGTTTTTGATTGCCAAAAGAATCTCTCACAAATCGCAAGTAACAGTTTTGTTCCCGCGTTCGTTCACTATTGTTTTGTTGTTCGTTCGCGATCAAAAGCAACTATTTCTTTCTGTCTTTCAAAACAAATCCCACACTTTATTTTGTTGTGGTTTCTATGTGCATGTTCTGGAAAGAAAAAACATGTTAATTCCCCCCAGTGCCTTTGGAGAAGGGGAACATAAAACCTCGAACTTTAAAGAAATTTCCTACCCTTACGCATAGACTTTTTGTATTTTCAGTTTTTTTTATACTTGACCACCTTTCCACCCTTCCCGTCATGGACGGGTGGGGGGCATTAAATGTGTTTACGGAAAGGCATTTTTGTGTTGTGGCATTGTCCTTCGTCCTTTCGACGGTCAAAAGTGTATGGTCTTGTTTGGAATATATCAGCTAACAATAATTATTAGTTCGTGACTAGAAAAAACATCGTTTAAAATCAAATCGTTTTTGCAGCCAATGGTTTCACCACACGCTGAAACGCAACACAAGTGGACACAATTGAAATGAACAACAAAAACCCCCTTCCCCAGCAAAAGAATTGGGGTACTTATGAACAAACGAACGAAATATAAGCTATAATGAACTGATCTCTCTTTGTATGTCCCTGCAAGAGACACATTTTTCCACAAACCTCCCCCCTCCTTCAAACTCGGTCTTTGTTGGAGCGGGTGTTTGCAGGAACACACAGGCGGCGGGAGGTTATCACATTCCTAGGAATTTCATCGGATTACGACACCGATGATCCGCATCAGCAAGTATAAAACGATGCACGCTTTCGACCATTAGCCACGCGCACTATTCATTTAACGATACAAACAAACAAGAAAACATTATTTAGTAGTAAAATATACTAATAAACAAATTAATATTCTATCGTGAACAGAGAAGAACAAACCCATGCTTGATAGAAGCACACATAAAACGGACAACGGACGGAACGAAGCTCGTTCTCGTTGCACGTAGAAAAATAATCCCTCTTACGCCTTATTTATGAGCCGCGAGAACTGTAACTTCCAGTAAGGTTGGATAAACTACCACTACTCAACCTTACACAAAAGCAAACAAACAAAATTGTGTTGCGGTAGCGATCAAAAGATAGTAGTCATTAAAAATGAGAATCTGTAAAGGAAGGGAAAAAGAAAACAAGTCAAACAAACGGAGAACAAAACGCGTTAGGAAAGAGACCGAACTTACCGAATACTTTAGGTGTTGCATAATAATCAAAATTGACTAAGAGACCTATTTATATATATATTTGATGAAATGCTGCTGACGTTGTATCTGAATAGTGAACAAAGAGAGAAAGTAGAAGTAGTAGTCGTAGAAGTACCTCTCCTCGACCCGTGGACGATCGTGTGTGTCCATCATCAAGGCGAGTCCAGTTTTTGTATACCACTTTATATCAGGCGGGCGAGATGGGAGGGAGATGGAAAAGAAAGGCATAAAGAAGGACGTGTACCGTCTCATCCCATCCGTCTCCCTTTCGTCAGTTCATGCTCATCACAATATTCAACCCCTCTCCCCCGACCATTAGAAAAGCAAAAACATCAATGTGTGTATCTGCGTTTATAGGTAAGGCATAACGACATAAGGCGTGTAAATAGGACATTTTTAAAACACCACACACCAACAACAAGAAGGAACCACTCATTGCAGGAAAGCGAAAGATCAGCGCGATCGCGATCATCTCTCAAGTGAAACCTTTAGTTTTTTTTGCATAAATTTAATGATCGCCTTTACGAACTTGTTAATTCTTACGAGAACAAAAAACAAAGAAAAAACGGAAAGAATAGAAACTACTCTAACCGTTTCCCCCGGGGTTTATTTGGGTTTAAGTGAGAAGCAAGCGCCCTTATATGCTAATATGTAATGATAGTCATTTAACTATATCAGTTATCAGTGTTTTAAGTATACATAATTCATAACTTCATCAAACATCGGGCGTGCATACGCGCACACTTACACACACACAAACACACCCAACCCAACACATCGTTTTTCTTCCTTTCATTGTTTCAGAAAACCAGCTGTGACAGTGTATATCTGAAGCGACAAAAGTAGAGAATTAGTATAGTCTAACCTAAAAACGATCTGACCTGAACAAAAATTTACACGACGATACGCAAAGGCATGAGGAACTGTTTCTTACGTACGTCCCAAAAAAACCCCGACATTATTAACCCGTGTGTAATGTGTTCGTGTGCCTGTTGTGTGCATTTCATCGCTGTGTTGTTAACCAATAATTTGAATAACACACAGTACACGTTTAGGAGCAAGTTCAAACGACAGAAACATAAAAGAAAAAAGTAACCGAAAGAAGCGAAAGAGGAAACAAAAAGAAAAACAAATGATAAAATGTCTAGCTAAAACAAAATGTGGCAAATGGGAGGATTGATTTTTTAAAGAATAATATTATTTTCGTTTGTCAAACGTTTCGGAGCGATTTTTATTCGATATAGTTAAAGCAGAAAAGTAATTAGAAAATAGAGAAGAAAACACAAAAATATTCGGAACTATATGACGAGGGTGCCGGAAAAGGAGCGTAAAAGAGTAAAAAAAAATACAATAAAAACGAAAAGAAACATGTACAGTACAGTTGTTGTTTTGTTTTTGTTTATAACCAATAATTGTTTAGTTTCCTCTAGCGCCGGGAAGTAAGGTGTGAAAACTGTAGTGCAAAGTTTAAACCGTAAGCGAAAAGTAATTGTAAAAGATCTAAACTAAACGAACATACGCAAAAACAAAAGAAATAAAAGAAAGTATAGTGAAATGCGAAAGTGAACCGTCGATCGATCCGGTTGGATGTCTCTAGCGAAAGAAAAGAGATTTAAGGGTCTTGTTTGGGCTTGCGATAACGTTTGTAGCATAAATAAGTATTTATTTTACCAAGCAATATTGACCATTAATAGAAGGAGTTGTGATGCACACTATCTCAACCCGACGAGATCATCAACGATGTCATCTGAAGAGGGCATGATCGTTGCAGCCAGCGGAACAGCGTCGATCGAAGAAACGGCAGATTCTAGTTCTAGTAGTTTGCAAAAATGCATCTCCTATCTCGTGACGCCCATTTTACTTTCTTCGCAACAAATTGCATCCTTATCAGCATCCAGCGTTCGAACAACACACACTCACACAACATTGATCGCACATGCCTCGCCTTCTTCGATCGTCCATGCTTCTTCAACCGTAGAGATTTATACTCTCAATCTTATCAACGACGTTCATTCGAACGGGTGGTTGATAACCGTGGTTCATTGGCAGCAATGTGCTGCCACCCGCTGTAGGAGAGGTTGCTGATGGTCCTACCGCACTCCAGACGGCCAGTGTGGTGACAAACGTCATGTGAATCGGTCAAAATCTGTTTCTCAAGTGCCATCATTATTGTGTAGTTTTTTCGTTCAGCCTGCTCCGATGCTATTTCGGTTCGTTGACCAGCAGATCACGGGCAATTAGACGGGCGGTGGTTCGTATCCGTGAAATCCGGAGGTCATCTCAATTGAACTGCTTAGCGAATGCGATGCGTGTATGGTGTGCGATTGTCCAGCTGCTATCAATTGATGTTCAGCGAGATCAGACACGGTTCCATCGGGTCAACGCGACGGTTTCAATTCGAACCGTCATTCGTCAACGGCCATCGAGCGCTCCTTATCAGTTAGAAGTCGTTTAATCAGCTATTTGCATTGGAGATTGGGTAGGGAATTCGGTGATTGGTTACATTGTACCTTATCCGTTGGTACTCAAGCACCAGAGAAGCGGGTTAAAAATAGTTAACGTCCCTTATCATCTCCACCGTGTGGATAGCGCAAGTTGTTCATAGCTTCATCGATTTAATGGACAATCGTTTTGCAAATATTTTATACTCAAATTATTCATAGGTCAGGGAAAAAAGAAAGCGTCCTTTACCAGTATTGATAGCTTATCGTCGTAATGGGTTCGTTTTTTGATACGTACTTGCAAACTGCATGAAACCTTTCTTTTTTCCAATTTGCATCCTTTGCAGACGTTCGGAACGATTTAAGAAAGTTAATGATGTATGATGACGGATTTTCCTATCCATATCACTATGCGTTTTTTGATAAAGAAAGTCTAAATTTGATTTTCAGCAAACAGTCCAGCCTCCCTTCATAATTTTGTTATTTTTATTTATTCAAAAACGAAACGCACGCTTCCTGCGCGCATCGCCACGTGCGGACTGGCTGTAAACATTGTAGTAACCTTGTGCCCTGCTGAAAAAACAGCACTTTCTTCTGACAACTGCAACCGCTGTCTGGCGGACTGTGTGTGAGAGAGAAAGAGACGGTGTTGCATAACAAAGTTGTGCAGGGAGTTGTAAACTCGATCGTTTTGCAGCAGCTGCCTTAATTCAGTGTGCAGTTGTCCATCGTGCGGGAAAGAGGTGTCGCAGCAACGGCCCACGGCGGGAAGGTGGAAAGTGGAAGCGTTCGGTAAAATTAATAGGCAAAAAGTTAGCAATCTGTGCGTGCAAAACGTAAACAAACCTTAAATCAAGCAGGCCGTTTCGACGCCGGTAGAAACAAGCTTGCACAAAGCGTCCTTCGTTCGCGTGGCTAAAGAAGTTTTTTGTGTGGTGTATTTGCGCTTCATTTACCAACCAGTGCGTCTTCTGTTGGCTTTCCATTACAGCTTAGGTGCCCCGAACGAAGCTGAAGAATCTTCCCGGTTTTGTAGCGCTGTAATGATTGCCTTAAAAATGAACTGAAAAGAAGTGAAACAACATACCGTACCGAGTGATACCAAAGTGGCACCAAATCATCATCGGCTGTTCATAAAGGAACCGTACCACCGTGAGGGTGATTTCGTTACCGAAACTGCTTTCGCACACACTTCCCCTTGCTAGGAGGAAGGTTTTTTTTTGTCTTCGCCTGAAAGTGACGCCCTTAAAATCCACACACGATGGTGAAATTAGAGATCAACAAAAAGTTGCTGCCGATGAAGGCGCACTACTTCCTCTTCAATGCAGGTAAGCCGGTCGGAAGATAACGACGGTGGTGCGGTGGTGCTTCGAGGGAAGTAGAAGAAGCACATGGCTTCCAGGGTGTGCGATGGATGATTTACCGGCGGACGGTTGCCATCTTCTCTGCCAGCCCTTCGGGGAACCGAAAACCGGTTCCATCCCTTGGACGAAGCAGCTCAAAACTCCGCGTTTGCAATGGTATCATTCAACCGCGAAAATATTTTGCTTTTCGTGCAGGAAGCACTAGTTTAACGAATGATTAAAATAGAATGATGTACTACATTATGTAAGAAAAGTCTTCTCCAAACTGGGTCACCGTGTAACGAGGTGTACCCTGCAAGGGCAGCAGCAGTAGAGGCAACCAACCGAACGACACACGTGGCGCCGGCATAAGAAATGATAAAAGTACTTCTATCGTTATCCATCTAAGTACGGTTTTTCCAACTCCGTAGGAACGGCTCCGGTGGTGCCTTTTATGCCGACGCTGGTTCGGCAGCTGGGCTTCTCGACGGTGATCGTCGGAACGATTTACACTGTCCTGCCGATAGTGGGTATGCTGGTGAAGCCACTCTTCGGCATGATTGCCGATCGGTTCCAGCGCCAGAAGTTGCTGTTTTTAATATTTCAGGTAAATTTTGTCAGTTGGAATATGTTTGATAAATGACGAAGAAAATAAGTTACTCATGATAACTAAAACTGTAAGCAATTCCAGAAACGTTTCAAATTATTAAAGTCCGGATTTACGCGAATATTTTCCCTCTGATCTGATCTCAGCACGCAGCGGGGAATCGTCTGGACCGAAAGAATGAAACCATAGGAGGCTGATTTTGCTAATTTATGTTTACCCAATTCCTTCCCACACACACACACACGCAGATCCTGACGGCCGTACCGTTCTTTCTCATCATGTTCATCCCGGCCATCCCGCAGGAAGCGACCGTCAGCTTCCACTGCCACGATGGAGCCAGCGATCTTCGATACTGCCCGGAAAACGGCACCTACATCGACAAATGCATGGTGAATCGCATCACCACGAACGACGGCAATGCGTCGATGCTGTGCGATCTCGAGTGTCGCACCGAGCCGTGGATGTGGGAAACGGTTTGCAAGCACTGGAACGTGACGGCCTACTGCGACGAGAAGAACATTCCCGCCGATCGCCTCCTGAGACTGACGGGCGTCGTCCCGAACAAACAAATCAACCTCATCGACGAGTGTCTGTTCTTCGTGCTGGCACACGGCCAGATGGACGGCCAGCAGGTGCCACTGTACTGTCCGGCGAACGAGACCGACTTCCGGACCAACTGCCAGGTGCAGTGCGACAACGCGGAGGTGATGGATACGATTACGCACGCGAAAATAGCGGACAGTGCCGTGACGGGCCTGTACCAGTTCTGGCTGCTGTTCATCTTCCTCATCATGAGCTGGGCCGGTATGGCCGTGGTCGTGAGCGTCGGTGATGCGATCTGCTTCGAGATGCTCGGCGATAAGCCACACCTGTACGGCAACCAGCGGCTTTGGGGTTCGATCGGTTGGGGTACGGTGTCACTGTTTGCCGGCTTTCTGGTCGACACCCTGTCCGGGGGTAAGCTGACCAAGGACTACACGGTCGTGTTCTACATGACCGTCGTACTGATCGGATTCGATATGCTCTGTTCGTCCAAGTTGCAGGTAAAGCACAAAACACTTTCTCAAAGACATCCCAACGTTTCTCTAACTTGGCCTACTTTGACTTGTAGCACACACAAACACGACTTTCCACCAGCATCGTGAAGGACGTTGGGCAGATTTTTACCAGCTTCCGCATCGTAGTGTTCTTCGTCTGGTGCGTGCTGATCGGGTTCGGTACGGCACTGATATGGAATTTCCTCTTCTGGCACCTGGAGGACCTGGCAAGCGCACAGGAGGGGTAAGCCAATCAAACCAGTGCACCATCGCGACGATTCTTAACGCGCCCCTAACATTTGACCCTCACAATTCAGCTGTGATCACTCGACCTGGATCAAAACGCTCGAAGGCATCGTGATGTCGATTCAAACGTTCGGCGGTGAGCTGCCGTTCTTTTTCCTGTCCGGCAAGATTCTCAAACGTATCGGCCACATTCACGCGATGAGCCTGGTGCTGCTCGGGTTCGGTGTGCGCTTTCTGCTCTACTCGCTGCTCAGCGACCCGTGGTGGGTCATACCGATCGAGTTCATGAACGGCATCACGTTCGGGCTGTTTTACGCGACGATGGCTTCGTACGCCAGTATCGTTGCACCACCCGGAACGGAGGCAACGATGCAGGTAAGCCTTTTTTTTTGGACTAATCTATCCCTTCGAAGCAAAATTTTCATAGTAAATAGTTCAAGAGAGCCCAGTGTTAAAAGTCGACTAATAATATCTAATTAATTCCTTCTTTCCTCCCCATCAAAGGGCCTCGTCGGTGCTGTGTTCGAAGGTGTCGGCGTTTCGCTCGGTAGCCTGCTGGCCGGAAACCTGTTCAGCAACATCGGTGGCAGCGCAACGTTCCGCGCGTTCGGTATCGCGGCCCTCCTTCTGTTCGTGCTGCACGTGATCGTACAAATGCTGACCGATCGTTTCGGTGCCCAGGGTAAGCAACAGCAGGCGTGCAAAACGGGGAACGGGGGACTGGACGATGGACACGCGACCGCGAACGGTGGCATGATGGTGGCCAAAACGAACTCCATCCTGTCCGACTCGACCGTACAGGAGGAACTGCACTGCGAACCGGACGATAAGGGGCAGCTCAAGCTGGTAGACAAGCCGACCACCAACGGCACCAACAACGGAGACGTGGTGTTGGGGCATGAAACGGCCGCTATCGCCAACGGCAAGGCGCTTTCAGCTCGGGACCAGGGTTCACTGGTCGAAGTGCCATTAAATTAGACCATTTTTCTTGCCCCATTTTCAATTGCCAGGCTTCACAAAAACACCCACCCACATTGAGGTGACCGAGTAGAGAACTGAGGACGGGTTTACCCCGTCGGCGTTCATCGCAATTACACCGATCAATCATTTCCATTCTTTAGGAACAACCTGTAATGTGTAAGAAACGAACTCAAGGATCGTACAAAACGTTATACACCCAACGACAAATGTAGGGGGCTGCACTTTCTTTTCTTTTCGTTATCTGTTTTTGTGTTTCTCGATTCGATTTTTTGGTAGGTTTAGGAAACGTGGAAAAGATGCGTGGAGTTTTTCCACCGCATTGCGTTTGTTTTTGTTTCTTCTTCTCTCCACTTGTTTGATTCAGTAGTTTAGTGGCAGTAATAAACACGAATGTATGTACTGTAGCCCTCCGAGGTTCGAATAATTTATTTAAAGAGTCATGTGCGCCTGGTTAACTCGTGGGCTGAACCGCTGACCCTCCGTGCATATGACAAGTGCGCAACAATCAACATCTTTGTGGCCGCATTTTCATCTCCATCTTCGCAAAGGTGGGTTAGTACGAAAAAAAAATTGAAAGTAAAACAAACCTCCTTATACGTGCGGTTGGCCGTTGTTTGCTTTCTGTTTTTCACTAGAAGTAGAAGTTGAAAGAGTAGCTTAAAAGTTCCCTCTATTTACTCGTCCATTTTGGATTGCTTTCCCTCCCAACACGAAACGAAAGGCGATCCATATCCTTTCGAAGCTAGCCCTCGACTGCTCGGCACCGGAATGGACTCCGAAGCGTTTCGCATGATTGTGCCGGCCACGCCACGGACACGCGCTCTCTAAATCGAACTCGATAACGCCCAATCTGTCCCCGAACGCCACCGTTTGAACCAAAGACACTGTTTACTGCCCTGTCATGCTGCACCATCCCATACACACGTATCTCGGCTGTTATAACAAGGCATTCAAAATTATCTGTAAATAACGCCAAACGCGGGACAATCCGGTCTGGGGCTATCTTTACGAGCGTGCCGAATGACCGATCCAAGAAGGCGAGAACATACATAATGTGAAGATGCTTTACTTTGTAGTCCCTCGTTGAGCACAAAACCGGTATTAACGACACGTGGTTGTGGGGGAGATAAGTGTTTAAAAGACGACACTCATCGTCGTCAATTGTACCGAGCAGTATTTCGCATGTTTGTTCTTTTAACGGTCCAACAACACAATGCTTTCGGTAGACTATAGTTTTGGCTGACATTTTCTCACATGGGTTCCTTAGACCCTAGATTCCCAATTCCTTGTGCATGCATTCGCTGGTTATTGCATGGAAAAGCATGTGCTACTAGGATCTGTTGCTATGGTTCCATTCGTAACTTTATTTAACCGATTGTTTTTGTCGATTTTTGTTTTAGAGCCCCGAATCGGATACGCCGCACCACGGGAGGCCCTGGAAAACCTGGAGGACGATCAACCGATCGTTCGTACCGGCAGCGTTCCGAAGTAGAGAACATAGCGATCGAACTGATGACTGACTGAAACGAGCACACATCGTTTTACACTGAAGTGGGTAGCTACGGGCATTTACTATTCCAATTACAGAATACAAACATTCCGGTTTTCCGGGAGTGCGGCCAGCAGGGCGGTGTAAGGTAGAACATTTTACTAACAGTTTTAAGGAAAAGTGGAGAGAAAATATAAAACCTGACGAAAAATAATATCAACCCAGTTTCTTCGCGTTCGATCGGTGTTTGATTGTTTTCATTTATTTGATTGATTCCATTAGTTTTGCTCAACAGTACAGGGGGTTCTTCTTTGGGGTTGCGGGGAGGGGTAAAATATTCAACATCTTTCGGGGTTTAATTTTTTTTTCTCTTCACTGGTTTGGCATTAACTTTCCCAGTCTTCGACTGGTCGATCCTCCACCTTTCTCCCGATCTCCCGATTGCTTCTAGGCACGGTTACACTCATTTCGTTTTTGAAATGTTCTGTCTTATCGTCTTTTCGGTACACGTCTCTTCTAACCCTGCTATTCTATTGCTTGCGATAAGAAAACGACCTACTTTCAGTGTGTGTGTGTGTGTGTGCTCTCATGCATATCATTCCAGCACGTTTTGTTTGAGCTTACCGCCAAGGGACAATAATCCCTCAAAGCGTCACCGAGGGAAAGAAAATATTTATATGCAAATGTAAAACTCCACCGCCGAGCGCCGGCCGAGCGGTTTATTGTTACGGGTCAGGGGGTTTTCGCGTACTCTAGGACTTGCGCGCTGTTCGTTTGCTGCTGGCCACGAGCGATTCTTCGTAGTGTAGCTGCTGCAATTTCGTTGCACATTGGTTCACTTTGAGCTCCTGAATTTCCAGTGCCTTTGCCTGGTGGGGGGAGGGAAAAATCGAAATCGGAATATTAAACGGTTTGTGCCAACATATATACAACGAAGTTTGAAAATCATTACCCTGAGATTCTTGGTACGCTGATGAATCTGATGCATTTGCATTTTGATGCGCGTTATCTTTTCTTTGTACGCTTTCACCTTCAGCACCTTGAAAGACGGAAGAATTCAATTTTTTAAATTTTATGTAATGCCACAAAGATATTTAACATTTAACAACATGTCAACAAAAAAAAAGTAATTCAAACACCCGTTTTTTAAAGCTCCTTTCAAGCACTGTTTGTATTGGTATTGAGAAACTGTACAAAAATGGCCGGTATTTTCTTAATGTCCGAGCTGACGTTGGTGTGCATCTTAACGTAGTTCAAAAATTGTCTCCGATGTCTGTTCAGCTGCGCTACGCTCATATTGGGCGGAACTTCGGCACGCATTCCTGCCTGAGGAATTTCCACCGGACCATCCAAACCAATTTTCCGGGCGGCCGCTATCTGATCGATGATCGTTTGTGTCGTTTTGTCCAGTTCGAACAGAAAGTTGGTCGCACTCAGTGGCATCTGTGGAGGGGCAAAGAAGACGTTAGAAATGAATAAAAATTGGGAAGGCGTTTACTCACGTTCTGCGTTGCCAAATTCGGTGGCAATGGAGCCTGCTCGTAAAGGGCACTACTGATTCGGGACAAATCCAACGTCTCCTCGCCGTAGATGGTAAACAGGGGGCGATCCCACCGGCTAGTGTCCTGCGGCTCTTCGTACCGCTGGCAAAGTGCATCAAAAGTCTCGCCATCGAGTGCGTCCGTTGCATTTTGCGCAATCTCCTCCCGCCGGGCGTTCCGTTGCTCGAGGGTCATCGCACAGTAAACCGTGCACTGCGTCGTGCGGGCGTTCTTACTCACGCAGTATATTTCATACCGGTACCCCTTGATGTAGTTCGCACCGTCGATAATGACGAGCGACGTTTTGGACAACAGTTTCATGGCTTCCGACTTCAGGCTGGCCCGGATCTGTTTCTCCTTCGCGGTGTCGATGAAGCTTTCCTTTACGCCGTACCCGGACCGCTCGATGCATTCCGCCTCGGACACGATGTGTACCGGCCCTTTGCCAGCGTCAGTGAAGTACTTTTCCAGCTCCTTGGCCTGGGTGGTTTTACCACTACGCGGCAACCCGGTGATCACAATGAGAGGCATTTTGTCGCTGGGAAATTAACTTTATATTTTCTGACCGTCCTGGGGACACTTTTTCAATTTGTTTTGGTTTTCATAAACGGACCAGCATGTTTACTTCACTTGTTTTGACAGACACGAACGGGAAACGAAGAAACGTCAACGAACGACCAATCCAATTCTAAACACGATCATGTAAATTACCCGATTGTGTGGGAATATTACATGTTTTTAAAGAAAATATGCCACAATCTGACTAGCATGACTTTTCCGATAAACTTTCGTATCTAAATAAATGCACAAATAATCTTCACACGCAACTAACATATCTTGCACTGATTTAACGAAAAACAGCAGCATCTGCACCACAATCTTACCATTTCGTTGACTTCTTGTGTTTGTTGGCTGGAGAATGCATTCTTTTCACTGGTCATCGCAATTTGCAAATCATTTTGCTTGTTTCTGCAAGTGAATCGAAGCGGAACCATTAGCTAGAGAGTACAAAGTGGGTCGCAAACAGAGGCGTGACCGTTCCACGCGCGTTGCTCACATCAGTTCTTTGAGGTTTTCTTTGACTTCCTTCAGCTTCGGTTCGTAGATCTGCAGCAGACCGGTGGAAAGGGCTTTGACCGTTTCGTTGTGCTCCTGAATGTCCTGGCTTTCGCTGTCCGAACTGCAAAACGGATGGAAGGTGGGAAGAATTGTTGTAAAGGAAAGGAAAAACAGCATTGATGACCGCGTGTGAACTACTTACGCCTCCTCAGACATGATAGTCCTCCGCTATAATGTAGGAATGTTAAAATCTGGCTTGGAAACACTAATAAAATGCGATCAGCAATAATTTACAACTGGACTTTTGTTTTTATTTACATTTATGGCAATCGAGGTGTATAGATTAGTAAACATTACTAATCGATATTGGCTGCGTACATGGACAAGGTTCACATAAACACTTTAATTTTTTGTTTGCTGTGCAGATATGGGGATAAAAATATGTTTCCTCTTGATTTAAATTCATTCAAAAAGAATTAAATTCCTAGAATCTTCTCTCACTCTACTACAAAATTTAAAATACTTCATCGTGTCGACCTACCTGTTCATCGATATTCCGACTGTCGACATTTACGATCGATCAAAACTGACGTTTCCACATGCGTGTTTTCAATGTTTCACAAACATCGTAGTAAATGCCGGTTTTTGGTGAGTAAATTAAGATTTTACCAATTATTAGACAATAAACTGTGTTTAAATCTGCGCTCCGAAGGTCCACATTTGATGCAATTCTGTTCTGCAATCGAAAAACGCAACAAAATCAACGGCGTTAATGCCCAAAAGTAAGACCACGTTTCATCGAACCACATCGAAGGCCCCAGCATCAACATGTTGACAAACAAAGTGTTTATGAAGAAAACCAAACGTGGTAATATTCTCAAGATAGTACGGGAACATTATCTTCGCGATGATATCTGGTGCGGGTCGGCCGCGTGCCGGAAGTGTACGCAGGGTGAAAACGGCATCCTGCTGGACGCACTGCCGGAACCGGTCAGCGGCTTGTTTCCCTTTTCGCACTACCTGCTACTGGACACGAACGTGATCTTGTACCAGATGGATCTGCTGGAGGAGAGTGCGCTAAGGAATGTGATCATTCTGAACACGGTGCTGGACGAGGTGAAGCACCGTAGCGCCCTCGTGTACAAACGGTTGCGGGCGGTTCTGGCGACACCGGCGAAAAAGTTCTACACCTTCGTGAACGAGCACCACAAGGACACGTACGCGGAACGGATGCCGGGTGAATCGGCCAACGATCGGAACGATCGAATGATCCGGAATGCAGCCTTGTGGTACGAACAGCACTTGAGCTCGGGCTCGGGGAAAAAGGCACAGCCGCGGCCACGGATTGTGCTGCTTTCCGATGATGCGGATAATCGCAGCAAGGCGGTACAGTTGGGACTCAACGCGTGCTCTGCCTCGGAGTACATGAAGGCGGCCAAACAGGAGTACGCCCATCTGGTGGATAAAATCTCACAACGTGACGCAGTCGGTGAGAGTAAGGATCCACTGTTTCCCTCGCATCTGACGGCCACGCAGATTCACCAGGGCATCAAGAATGCCACCCTCATGCAGGGCGCTTTCCTAGCTTCGCGGGAAAACTTCCTCGAGGGGTACGTTCGGGTGGAGGGTGTCGAAAAACCGGTTCTCATCCAGGGCCGAATGAACCTTAATCGTGCCGTCGATGGGGATGTCGTTGCGATCGAGATGCTTCCGGAGAGCGAATGGAAAGCGCCCAGCGATGTGGTGCTGGTGGACGAACAGAACGATCCGGGCGATATGATCGAGCCGGATCCAACGTTCAACGAAAAGGCGCAGGCGGAGCGCGAACCGACCGGCCGGGTGGTGGGCATTATCAAGCGTAAATGGCGTCAGTACTGTGGCATTCTGCTTCCGAGCCACATTCAAGGATCGACGCGTCACATCTTTGTCCCAGCGGAGAGGAAAATCCCCCGTATCCGTATCGAAACCCGGCAGGCCGCTACGCTCCTTTCGCAGCGTATCATCGTGGCGATCGACCAGTGGCCACGGCACTCGCGCTACCCACAGGGACACTTTGTGCGGGCGCTTGGTCCGATCGGTTCGAAGGAAACGGAAAACGAAGTGATCCTTCTCGAGCACGACGTGCCGCACGCGCGATTCTCCGAGGACGTGCTCGCCTGTCTGCCCCAGCTACCGTGGGTTATTACGGAGGAGGACCTCAAGAGAAGGGTGGACTTGCGCGAGCTCACCATCTGCTCGGTCGATCCGCCCGGATGTACGGACATTGACGATGCGCTCCATGCTCGCCGGCTGCCGAACGGAAATATTGAGGTTGGCGTACACATTGCCGACGTGAGCCACTTCATCCGACCGGGCAATGCGATGGACCGGGAGGCGGCAAGTCGTGCCACGACGGTGTATCTGGTCGACAACCGCATCGATATGGTGCCGGAGTTGCTCAGTTCGAACCTGTGCTCGTTGCGTGGTGGTGAGGAGCGGTTCGCTTTCTCCTGCGTGTGGGAGCTTGACGACGAGGCGCAGATAAAGCACGTCAAGTTCCACAAGAGCGTGATCAAGTCGAAGAGTGCGCTCACGTACGAACAGGCGCAACTGATCATCGACGATGCGAAGCAGCAGAACGACGTGGCCGTTTCGTTGCGGCTGCTGAACAAACTCTCCAAGGTGTTGAAACAGCGCCGCACGGACAATGGGGCGCTCGTGTTGGCCTCGCCCGAGATTCGCTTTCAGGTCGACAGCGAAACGCACGATCCGATCGATGTGAAAGCGAAACAGATGCTCGAAACGAACTCGATGGTCGAGGAGTTCATGCTGTTGGCGAACGTTTCGGTGGCGGAAAAGATCGAACAGGAGTTCCCCGAATGTGCCATGTTGCGCCGGCATCCTTGTCCACCGCAGAACAACTACGAACCGCTGATCAAGGCGGCCAAACATCAAGGGTTCGATATCGTCACGACCAGCGGGAAGCAGCTGGCGACCAGCCTGGACGAAGCGGTCAAACCGGACAATCCGTACTTCAACACCATGCTGCGCATACTGGCCACCCGGTGCATGATGCAAGCAGTCTACTTCATCAGTGGCACCCTGCAGCGTGATGAATTCTTCCACTACGGTCTAGCAGCACCGATCTACACCCACTTTACGTCCCCCATCCGACGGTACGCCGACATTATCGTGCACCGGTTGCTGGCCGCTTGCATTGGCGCTGACTCGACCTACCCGGAGCTGCTGGACAAGAAGCTGAACTCGAACCTCTGCAACAACCTGAACTACCGGAACCGGATGGCACAGTACGCCGGTCGGGCTTCGGTCGCCCTGCACACCCATCTGTTCTTCCGCAATCGGTCCGAGGACGAGCAGGCGTACATCCTGTTCATACGCAAGAACGCGCTCCAGGTGCTGGTACCGAAGTATGGCTTCGAGGGCACAATCTACGTCACCGGCAAGAACAACGAGGAAATCAAAACGGGCGTCCGGTTCGTGTACGATGAGGAGGAACAGACGCAACGCTGCGGTAAGGTCGTGTTCCGGGCGTTCGATCCGGTCACCGTGCGGTTGAGCTTGGATTCGACCAACGTGCAGCACGAGAAGCTCGTGTTCGAGCTGGTTGAACCGTTCATCGAAGGGTTTAGCGTACCGCGAACGGCAAATGCCGGCGCCACGGAAGCACCACCGAAACGGAAGGGCGACCCTACGCCGACCAAGACCAAGAAAAAGACTAAGAACGCCAAGTAAAACCTCTTTCGAAGCGGAAAGAAACGAAAGCAAATGAATAAAGTTGTTCATTACACTATATTTTTGGCATAACTTTTCCTCTAAACAACCTATGATGGCCGATTACAATAAAATAAAAAAAAAACAACACAAAACCTCATTCGCTCATCGCTCAGAAAGTGTCCAACAATATGGGAATAACATCTACACTCTTTGTCTTTCGATAAATATCATCTTAGATATTACATAAAACATCCATGCGTTAATCCCTTTTGTTTTGTTTATCTACTTGTTTTTCTCTTCTCTTCTTTTTGTGTTTGTCTTTTGTTGGGCTTTTTTGTGTATGGTAATTTCTCCTACAGGCCATCCCGTGTTATTTTCACTCAACAAATTTCCTACCGCATCCCCGCGCGTGCGGTACTGAACACCTTTCAAATACTTAACAAAAAAACCATGCCTGTTTTCTCTTCTTTCTCTCTTCTCTTCGGCATTTTGTCTCTAGATGCTTCTGTTTGTTTTCATCGTATCGATACGTTTTTGATTTGTTGTTAAGCGTTTTCGTAAAATAATAGCAATATTAAAACCGTATTAATCAACTTTCTTGATCAGCCTACTACGAGGTTCACCCGCCTCTACGAGGTTTGAGTACACATATCTGGGGTATAAATTGTGCTACGTTTCCCTTTTCCTCGCCGATTTCGTTTGATTTTAACTTATTTTCTTGTTGTATTCTTTTTTGTCTTTCTAAAGAGTTGACTTAGATGTTTTTTTTACTTTCTTTCCTGCTTAGATCCTTTCTCCATGCTACGGAAATGTTCTTCTCTAGTTGGTCGATTTACGTTATGTACAACAGCGGCTAAAAAAATCCAGTTATATTGGTCTATTTTTCAATACAAATTATTCTACGTTTCTCAACTCGAGGCACTCGAGGAAGAATGAATTATCACAAACACAAAATGCTCACCCCACTCTCTTACTGATATGATAACGAAGCTGCAGAGCAAATAATTAATCCTTAAAGTAAAGAGGAGTTGGAGGTGGTGGTGCGTGCATACGTGGATGGTTTGAAAGTGTCCTTGTGAGATCTTTAACAAACAAAAAACAAAACACATAAACGTGGTGAGGTGAGGATTAAAATAATAATACAAATCTTCTAATGAACCGTTTGTTGAACGTGTCACACGGTTGCTTGTTGTCTTTTATCCTAGGTTTTTATAAAATCTATTATCGTGTCGTTATCGGTGCGACCTATCCGATGCTGCGATCTTCTCGCGGTGATCCTTCTTTCGGGGCAAGAAGTAAAAGTGGTAACACAGCAGGCTAAACCCAAACGGAGTAGGCAAAGGTGTCCTGCGCTCCAGGCTGCAGCTAGTCATCCTGCTGGAGGTTGAAGCGGCCGACCGTACGAAAGCATACCCAGCGGAAGGCCGTTCGCATCCGGCCACAGATCCACGGACAAAGACCTCCGGCAGTTAGGATCTGCGAGCACCAGTACTTCAAATAATCGGTAAAGTTGGTGGTTAAGGAGATATTTTTGTTTTGACCTGAACAGTCTTGAATGAACAATTAAACTATAACATTTAAGGCAGTTTTGTGCTTGAAAAGGATATTATAAACTCCACGGAGAGTGGCCACCGTTGATGTAGGAGACGTATGTGAAACCATCTTTACACTTCCCTCGTATTGAGTAGTAGTAAGGCAGAAAGGAATGAAGAACGAACCTGTGGAATCGATAAAAAGGGATGACATTTTTTTCAGCTAACCCCCCCATCTTCTACCCCTTTACACACCCTCTTCGTTCGTAGAAAAGTATGGCGGTCCGGTTGGTGGTTAGCACGTGTAGAAAAATAGCCTTCACCTTGTGCCGCTCGGCGGTCGTGAGGTGGTTGATGAGGGAGTCGAGCAGCAGCGACCCGATACCGTTCTGGCGGTACTTTCGGTGGACGCCGAGCGACAGAATGTATCCTATCTCTGCATCACGGCCCATGGATTCCGGAAGAATGCCTCGATCCTTTTGTGAGGCGAAGGAAAACTCCCGTTTAAAATGTATGTTGTTTCCGATTTGAACGAATTTACTTACCTCTTTGTTGAGTTTGTTGTACGATTTTATTTCGGCCACTATCAACCCAATGATACTGAAATTGTACACCGCGGCCAGGGCGTAGAATCGCGTGCTGGACGTTATGTCCACGTACCACGATAGCGGGTAGTCGATCGGGAACCAGTCCTGACACAAGGTGCGCACCTCCTCGAGATCGTCCGGGCAGAGAAATCGAAGCTGCACATCATTCGCTGAACACAGTGGTACCGAGGACGGGTACTCGTAGGACTTTTGCAGTCGCTCATTGTTCTTGGCATTCCCAAGGTGGTTGACGGGAAACCTGCAGCGAAAAGAAATTGCCATGTTAACCACGTGACCCTACACGTTTTGCTATGTCGATAGAATGTGGTCAAACCGGACAAGGTAAAGCCAGCGTACCGTTCAAGGGTGCATTTCTATGAACTGTTTGGAATTTAAAATATTAAAACCCCTCATTGCAGCTTGGTTCATGATTTTCATTTACATTTAATCTATACAGTTCTTCCGCCATCAGATAACAAAGTAACAAAGGGATTTATAGAAAAACATTAGAAAAGGAGAGGAAGAGAAATAGGTAGCGTTCGATGTTGGTCGCCGTAAACCTTCCCCCCTTGACTCTAACGGCGCGCGACTGTCGCCATCATCAATTACCATCGATTTAGGTGAACGCCAACAGCTAAATTGGCTGCCAGGCAACGGCGACTGCCATCCAGAGCCTACTGCACCATCGTTTAAGCTACGGACGAACGGGCGCCCCTCAGGTCGGGGGGTTGACAACCAGAACCAATTTACTGGTCAAATATTTGCTGCCAGTGTTTTGAACCTTGCGCCTTTCCGTCAACACCCGTCTCGAGCGATCCGTTCACTGACTGTGCATGCGCCAAACGGGCCATTGTAGTTTATTTTGCAGCAAAAGTAAACAAAAACTGCACACGGATGTACCTTTGATTGAGCATTGATGATGGCGTGACGATGGGGGGACGGGAGACTTGAAACCGTGTCAAGTTGATTTAGTTTTACGACCAGCTTGATGCCCCATTTGCTCATGCGAGGTCGTTAATTGCTAACGAGTTTAATACGATAAAAATAAACTTTTTTGAACACATCTTCCTATTTGTCTTACCAGGTAAATGGTTGAGCCATTGAGGAATGGATTCTCAAACTCCGTCCGCGCTTTGGTTATGCCTTTCCTTATCAGAGATTAAACCTGACCACACCACCACGCTGGTCAACTGATATCACATCACCACTTCCGACCAAGCGTATCGGATGTAGTAGCAACATTCACCGCCTGTCTCTGGAGTGCCCCATTATCACTAGCACGTTCGCTCCAACAACGTTTTGTCACAGAAAATCTTTGACCACATTCTTATCACCACTCTAGCGATACTACCAACACCCGTATTGATGCTTCGGTCAACTGATTATGTTCGCAAAAGAATCCCTTTCGTCCCCTGCATCGATGACGATCAGTATTCTTTCATTTCTTTCTGCGGGATGCGGAGCTAATCAAAATCAATTAAGTTTTGTTTCTGAACAATGGACAGCACGCTCTGACAGCTGACCTTGTTTTGGATTTTTGCAACCCGCCACAGTCTATGCAATGTATGAGGTTGCGACTAAAGTAAGGAATATGTTCTACCTCTGTTTGTCGTTCGTAGTTTATGAACATAAGCACTTCATGACGTCATATGCAGAACAATTTATTTTGTTTATGGGTTTGGCTATGCAACTCAAGATTAATAGAGCTTGAAAAATACAATATTTTTCCTGGTTTCAAAGCCAATTTTGGCTTAAACCTATCCAAAAATTTGATGAATTTGAACTTAGATGAATCAGTATTGAATTTTCGTAGTTTTCAATCGCAACAGAGTGTTTTGACCATTTTCTTGGAAGGTATTTCTGCACAGAAGATGAAAACCACTAGGCACTTATTCTATCAGCTGTCAAACGTGAAAACCGTCAACACAGAAGCGGTAAATTTGGAAATCAACTGAAGTCTGCGTTTTGTATCGAAAGTTTCAGTAAAGTAGCTGTAAAAAGTGTTTAAAATTCGTTCCTCTAATAGTTGAATAGTAGAAATGGATGATATCAACGGGGATGTGATGTAAGTTGTCGAATTCTTTCAATACTTCGCCCGAGTGGACCGAAAATGCGCACCACTTGGTATTGTTTACATCGACATAACCTCGCTACCGCTTTGCTGCGGCTTTTTTACGTTCTCCAGCCAATGGAAAAAGCTTTGGCAATTTGTTTCAGGAATACATTACGGTACACCCAATGCGGATGTTAAAGAAAAGTTACTGCAAGTTTCGAAAGAGCTGGTGGATGGTTTACTTCAGTATAAAAAGCCCAGCAAGGAGTCGGAAGATAAGCTACAGAAAATTATTAAAGACCGAAATCAGCTGAAGCTTCAACCGTTTGCGAATAAGTTGCATCAATATTTGGTAGGTGGTACGGGAAGCTGTACAGAAGAGCAAAGCTGTACTAATTACTCTCATCCCGCTTTCATTGCAGGACATTGACGCCATTCAATCATGGCAAATATTGTGCTTCTATTTAGTAAACGAGTACCGCGGTGCGGCCACTGCGCTGGCCGAGTACATTTCGGCGGAAACCTCGATGGTGAAGCTTCTTCACGACATCTGGACGTACCATACGATCGAGCGTATGGCGTTGCTCAAAGTGGTGAAAAACCTGCTGGAATATTTCCATTCCGGAAGCCATCCATACTCCAAGGAATATCGCGAGGTTGTGGAAAAGGTTGGCTTGCCAGCGCTCCGGAAGTCATATCTTGCGCAACTGAAGCACCTGATTGTTGATTCGGTGAACGCCCAGAAAACGTCACCGAATGATATTATGCACCACCAATCGAAGGTGGTTTGCGCGGAACGACGGCTGCGGGAGACGAACGAAGTATTGCACATTCTTCTACTCATCGTGCACTACAGTGGGATCAGTCCGGAGGAATTGGATCAACTGTTCAAGCTCTTCCGGGAGCACTCGTTTGGCAAGCAGCAGGATCACCTCGATCCTGGGTCGGAAATTCATCTCGAGCTTGTGAAACGGATTACATACAATGAGCTAGCGCTTGTTTTTCGAACACTCGATCTTTCCGATAAGTTCGACGACGCGGAATGGATCGAGAAAGTTGTGGCCGCGCTCGATGCGCCAATCGTATCATTGCATCAGTTCGTCGAACATGGACCGCTGTTGCTCGTGTGGATGTTGTTCAACTTTCGTCTTCAGCATACCGTCGAGGATGAAGACGCCACGAGGCGTTACCAGCAGCTAGGTTCCCGCGCGATAAAACTGGGTGTGTTCGAGTACATGCATGCGATCGTATCGCATCCGATGTTCAAGGATCAGAGCCTGCTGGCGAGAATCGTTCGAAAATCGGTCTTCAATCATCTCGGGTTCCTGTGTCAACTGTTCGACGCGGACGAATCGATAGCGCATCACAGCAAAATATACGATCTGCTTGCCGAACTCCTAACCTCACCAACGATCGCGACGGAGTTTTGCAAAACGGAAGATCATCCCATACGAGCGCTGTTCAATATCTGCGTGGAACAATTTCCGGTAGAGTTTATGCCCCTCTCGAAGGTTTCGTACGCACTGGCCACGGCTGGTTCCACACAGAACGCCTACATCCAGGGGCTGCTGGAAAATCTACCCGTGTACACCGAGCTCTACAGTGGTGCCGATCGGTACGAGGTGCGCAAGGCTTCCAGCACGCACGACGACGAGTTTGTCCTGTGCAGGGAGTACACACCGTCACGGAAGATCAACTTCAGCATCCCCCGGGGCACGAAGTTGATCGTGCGTGACGTGCACGGGCAGAAAACGTACATTCATTTCCGCACGCGGTACAACTACTTCAATGCGCTGCATCACGAAATCAACGAACTACTGCAGGATGCGGCGGACATGAGCACACTGAACTCCGATCGGGTGCAGCGCATTACAAGCGGGCTAAAGTATCTGGCGGTGGCCGTTAAACGAATCCAGCAACCGCACGACATCTCCTCCGAAATGGTTCACCCGACGGAGATGGTGTTCGACGTGCTGCTGAAGTTTAAATCCATCCCAAATCCACCGCTCGATTTGCTCGTGCAGTGCTTGAACGTATGCGCCGCCCTGGTGCCGCTGTTCGAGCAGGAAATCTACACACGCATCATCAACCTGAACATTCTACCGTCGGTGAACAACGCCAACCTCAGCTACCAGGACTACGCGAACGGAGTAGGCTACGATTCGAGCCTCATCGGGTACTACCTGATGAATGTGGAGCGAAGCGCCGGCCGCTACCCGATACTGCTGGCGTACTTTAACTTTCTCCGCACGTACACCAGGCTCGGGCGGGACAACGTGTTCGGCGTGGAGCTGCCGGGTGCCATCTTTCTGCTGCGCGAAGTGCTACCGCACGCGAACAACTGGCGGTACGAAACGAGCTCCGACCGGTACCGGGTGATGGTGTTCGTGGTGCAGTACATCTACGACATCCTGCAGCTGAGCGAGGACAAGCTGCGGGGCGATTACGCACGGCGCGTTTTGCGCGACGTTTGCATTTACAGCCTGCTGAATCGGGACAACGGGATGGTGCTGCTGAAAATCGTCGGCCTCGGCAATGGGTACCTGCAGGCGGTGATGGAACGCGAACCGAACTGGATGCTGGTGCCCGAGCAGCAGCTCAACCTGATGATTCAGTACTCGATGACGATCCTGATGCAGATTCTGAAGCTGAAAAAGCACATCCACGAGTACGACCTTTCGCCGCTCGAGTCGGCGATCTACACGCAGCCGAAGCAGCGCGACACACTGCGCATCATTCCCATGGTAACGGGCTACATGAGTAACATCTTCAATCCACGGCTGCCCATTCTTTCCTGTCGCCTGCTGCGACGGTTCGCCATCGAGTTTCGTATGTCGCTGCTCGCGTGTCTCGATATGGAACCGGACCAGATTCGGCATACGTTTCTCGAGCGGCTGCACGACGCGATCGAAAGTGATGATCTGAAGCTGGCCGTGCTGGAGTTCGTTGAAGCGTGCGTCCACAAGCAGCCGGGGTTGACGGAGGCGTTCTTCAAGGTGAACTACGGTAAGCGGGACCGACGGTTGCTGCTCGGCGGGGGAGGAGGTAAGGATACCGGGACGGGTGGGGGGAAAGGTCGCCCGAAAACGATGATGAACGACGGTGTGCCGACGTACATGGAGGAGTTTCTGGAAGCAATTTCGGCCGATCCGAGCAAACTCGCCAGCCCACTGTTGTCGCGCATCATGTCGTTGTTTCATGCGCTGTGGAAAAACAACATGCAAGCGCTGGTCAGTGGGTTGCTGCAAAAGCCAAGCTTCTGGCCCTCGCTCTGCAATCCACTGTTCAGTGAGCAGATTGCGAGCAACGTGCGCTCGTACAGTCAGCTCTTCAACATACTCGGAATCGAGCTGTTCCGCGTGAGTCCGGCTGCTGGTGGTTCCAGGATGGATCCGGAGCTGGTGAAGGTGTTCGAACGGTTTACCCAAACGCAGAGCGTATTCTCGCGGTGGGTCGATACGGTGCTGGATTTACCACACGAAACCACCCTGGCGTCAAATTTGAGTGAACGAAGCGATGGAAACGAAGTGAGTCTAACGGCATCTGCAAGTTCCACCTCGTGGTGCGACGACTCCGAGCAGACACCCGATTGGCTCGGACGGTTGCAATCGTTCAAGGATCTCATGGTGCTGATCCTGCGCAAGAAGGAACCGACCATCGTCCTGCACGAGCGCTGTAAAGTGTACCTCGCCGAGCGGCTGCTGGTGGTGCTGGTGGACCGTATCAAGCAGATACAGGACCTGCGCCCGCTGATCGTACTGTCCGAGCTGTACTTGATCGTGCTGTCGGACTTTGATCACAAGTTCACCGACGACACGGTCAAGGACGACCAGATGCTGGGGCAAACGGATACGCTGCTAAGTCTGCTGGCCGTGTCGTACGCGGACATCCACCAGCGAGCCCGCGAGGCACTGCTGGCCACCGCGATCAAGATCGTCGAGCTGCAGTCCGATCGGTTGCTGCAGAATGGACCGATCGCGGCCGAATTCACCCGTTCCGCGGTCACAATCGCCGGCGAGGAGATATACACGCTCGAGATGGCCCTCCAGGCGAACGGGCTGAAGGTGAAAAAACCGAGTGATGCGAGCGGCGAAAGGCAGTACAATTCCTTGCTTCTGGCGATCAATCTGCTGAAGCAGCTGATCATTAGCTTGGATCATCCGGACGTCGAAACGCCGCAGTCGATCAGTTCCCGCGGGTGGGTCGGTTGGTTGGTGCGGGGGAAACTGTTCCAGCGGCTGCTCAGCATTACCGGCACGGTGCTGCCCGAGTACGATCGACGGAAGCTTGCCATGGAGCTGCTGAACCTGTTGAACCTCCTGGCGGAGAGCGGATGCTCCGAGGAGCTGCTCTTCAGCGACGTTGGGGATTATCTGTGGCTTAAGCTGTTGCCACCCAAGGAGCTCCTGCAGCGTCCCTTCGTTAGCGCCAATGTACGTGGATGAAGTAAAACTGAGGGTTTCCAAGGATCTTGCCTTCAAACCATGCCGTTTGTTTTTTCCAGGAAACTCACCAACAGTGGCAAACACAGGATTGGTGGCCAATATACTCGAAGGGAATCGAATTGGTGCGCTTGTTGCTGGCCAAACACGGCTACCGGTTTCTGCGGGATGCGATATTCTTCGTCGGTATCCACGAGGAGTACCTCATGGACTCGCTGATGCTTGCCAAGCAATCGCTCGAACCGAACGCGTTCGTTTTAATACGCGAAACACTGACCCTGCTCTGCACGATGATGCAGTACGATAAGGAATGGCGCCTCGAACACGCCCAGAGTATGCTGAATCTTATGGTAAGTGCCAAACGGGCCGGTATAGATCTCTTAATAACCCTATTTCTGTCACACGATGAATGCCAAATAGTTTAGGGTTATTTGTCGTTCAGTAATTTAAATGTGAATTCATGGCCTATTCAGTGCAAAACGTGGGGAACAAATTTGGTTGCAAACCCAATTGATTGAATTGTTGTTATTGATATTGTATAACGTATGCATCAAAAAAATAGACAAGTTTTTATCGACGATAAGTAAAAAGTTAATCAAGTTTATTTACTTCATTTAAATTTTGACGGCCAGTAAGGCGGCCATACGGTACTTGATTGAAACTTTAGCCATAGATGACAAAACCATTAATATTAACATGTTTTCAGTAGTTGTATGGCCTGCATGACCCCCTGCTGCCCCGCTTGGGCTTAAAATGGTTGGAATGGATCCTACGTTTAAGAGTTATCAAGGTTTTATCAGTTGGAAGGGGTTGAGGGACATAGATAGGGTTATTAGTGCTGGTATTGATAATTATATTTGACCGAATTTGTGATTTTCCGAAAGGCTATTTTTCTTTCTGCCTACCGTTACGACCTATGTTGGAATTAGGAGTCCAGCAGTACAGCACGTGGCTGGACCAAGGCGTTCAAATATTTTTTTTAACTTTTCTCCATAAATGATAAAATAGTCGAAAATCCGTATCAATAGAATTCGGCGGACAAGAAATGTCTAACAAAATCAAACAAGTTCGTTCCGTCATAATTCTGGATGTTTTTACACGTTATCAAACGTAGTCGGTTTGCTGTTTTGGTCCTCGTGGATTCAATTTTTATGATTATCTTGTCAAACTTTTTCTGAATTTAAAAGAAATGCTAATATTTATGTTCCTTTCAACAGGAAGTTGCTAGCGTTTTTCGTTTTTCCAGGAAAAATCGTTAAAATTTGTGTATTTTTTAATGCAAACGTTATTGAAATGTTTTTATTTTTGAGTCCCAATTTCTTCTATCACTCCACTTATTCATATTGTCCCCTTAATTTAAATCGTTATTTCATTCTTTCACCCTTCACAGCGTTGCACACAGATACTGCTCGATCATACCATCTCGTTATTGTACCGGCCGAAAATATTGAAACGACTGACGACGGGTGCGGCCGACAATAGCAGCTTCATCCTGCCCGAGCTGGACATGGACCCGAACATGCTGGACACCTCGGACGAGCTGGTCGGTGCAATGAACAGTCTGATCGAGATCGTGACCCTGTGCACCAGGTGTTTGCTGCTCTACAGTCCGCCCCTGCTGACGCTCCTCTGCAGTGTCGATTTCATCCCGAGCCAGTGGACACCGCTGATCGAGATACAGTTCGGTGCGCCGAAGATCAGCACCGACAACTACTCGCAGCTTAGCTTCGGTTCGCTACTGCAGGCCGTTGGCATCTTTACGAAAGTGTTGAACTTGGTAGGTGCAAACAACGTTGAAGGACCTTCCACGACATTTTAAAAATTCTTGCCACTTTTACAGCAACATTACGTGTTCACGGAAACCCCGTTGAATGAACTTCCGACCAACGAGAACGCTCCCGATGAACAGGACCTAACGGACGGTAGCATCGTGAGATCGTCCTCGAGAGCTGGTCGGGCGGCATTGGGTGACACACTGTCCCTTTCGTCACCCGTCGCGTCGCGGGGTAAACGGACGCAGTTTGCAAAAACCCTCTCGATGACGAGCGTCTCCAGCTACACCTCCACCAATGCCATCACACTGTCCAACGAGCTGCTGTCCCATCTGGACTCGAAGCTGTGCATCGGTGCGCTGGAAGTCGTCCTGACGCTTCTCGCATCGCAAAGTTTACTCGCGCTCAAGGACGCCAATCTGTCCCAGCGCGAGAAGCAGCTGATCAAGCGAGAACTTAGCACGGAACTGCTGATATTTCACGATTTCGTAAAAAAGCGCATCCTCAAAGACGCCAAGAGTATTCTAGCGCGCAAGAAACACGGTGCCGTACCGATCTACAACGATATCGACTACGCGACCGACGGTGACGATGGGAGGGCGATGGACACCGGACCCAGCTTTTCCCGCTCGAAAGAGGGACAACAGGCAGGGCGAAAGCTATCGTCCACTAGCAAAAACTCGATGCGCATAAACGTGGTCCGCAAGATGCACCTGCAGCATCGACAGCAGCAACCGACGGCGGAACAACCTTCCCCGGGTGGTGGTGGTGGTAGTAGCGGGGCCAGCACTTCGACGCCGATGCTACGAGGAATCCTGAAACCGTCACCTTCGGCTTCGGCTAAACGGGTCATGTTCGACGACCGGTCGATGGATGACGATGCGAAGAGTATGGCCTTCCTCGAGCCGGAAGACGAACCGATATTCGTAGAACCGGAAGAACCACGCTACACCGGGTTGTCGTACGTGCAGCTGGTGGAGGAAGATTACCTGCACCTGCTGTCCAACGTGTTGCTCATCATCGGTCAAAGTGACAATTAGCGGGGGAGGAGTTGCGGATGGTCCGTTTTTCGGTAAGCTATCCGTCTGAAGGTAATGTAAGGTTTACGAATAAAACGTTTCTTAAAATACACTCGTACTTAAACTTGAACGGGCAATTTATAATGGAAAGAATGGTACAGTAAAAAGTGTTTAAAACAAATGTTAATTATGATCAAGTTGGAAACCAAAATTCACTCAACCAGAAAACATTTGAACAGGAATTAACAATGTTGCTGATACGTGTAATAAACCATTTTTATTCTGTACCATGCGTTTTTAACATGTTTAATATTTCTGCCTTAAATTTTATATTTTAAGCGGTCAAACATATTGTCGCAAACTTTATAACTAAATCCAGTTAAACCTGATCGGTTGATGGCTCGTCACTGTTGTTCGCCATTGTTGTGCGAATCCAATCGTGGTAGTAAGATACCCGGGCATGAACGTCTGGATTGCGTAGATAGAATGGGCCACAGTGCCCATAGGAACTATGAAACACGGCCACCAATTTTCCTTGCCATGTCACGGCACCACCTTTCCGGCCCTGTTAAGGAAATTCGTAAAATGTTCATGGAAATGAAAGACAGGGTATTGAGAAGAATCTTTTTTTGCGGAATGGTGTCACTCACATAGCAGGCTCCGATATTTTCCTCTGTAACTGTGCACAGGTGGCCAGCTTCGATATAGGAGCCACGGAAACGGCTCAAACATTCTACTTCTGGAAGGTTTCGCACGGTGGTGGTGTTCCAGGTAGGTGAAAATTCACCAACCACAATCGTAAGCGTTGCATTGTCCGGGACGTATTTATCGTAGTAGGCGATGTGGGAAACAAACCGATCGTAAGCCAACGGTTTCGCGAGTCGAATCAATGCAATATTGTTGACACCATGAAATTGGCTGTAGCTAAGAGTATTTTAAAGATTTTTTTTCGTACGAGAGACAACATTAGATGTACGATCAGCAACGATCTATTACTCTCCCGCTTTCTATTTTAACTTACCGACTATGTTGTATTGCACGATCGATAGCATAAGGTATGCCACCGAAGTCAATTATGTTGTTCGTTCCGACCGACACGGTTGTATTGACAATGGAAAGCCTAGAAGAAAATATTATAAGCACCTGTTTCTTGTTCGAAACAAACGTTTTCCTTACCGATCCACACAAAACGCCGAGGTAAGAATCCAACGCCTATCCACGATACTACCGGAACATCTATATTTACCATTGTCCTGTAGCGACACGTGGTATGGCTCTACCAACACTTCCGGAAGGGCCTCCTGTCGATTTTCATTTGCCATTCCACCGCAAACCAACGCCAGCGTCACTATGGTTAGTTTGAACATTTTAGCTCTCTTTAGACGTTCGGTTCAGCAAAGACTGTTAGGTTTGGTTGTTTGGAGAGTTACATTTATATTAACCCAAACGGTCCGGACACACAACTATTTCTTTGTAAAGCTCATACCATTTACATACAATTAGTGGAAGTATTTTACGTCTTTCAGGGGAAACGTCGTTCGGCCACACATTTATGTCTGGAACGTGCAGGTAACGAGGTACTTCATGATGCATGGAAATTAGATAGAACATGTATAACAATGTTTCCTCTTATGTGGTTTAACATTGTAGAGATTGAGACAAGAGAGTTAGAGAAATAATAATTGAATGAAAGGATAGAGAAAGATTTATGAACGATTGAATGTATGCGAGGCAACGCAACGTCTAATTTGAAAATATTTGAAAAATATCGGAAACTATCTCAAGTTAGTAGGCATTGAAAATGTGAATAGGAAGGAAAATTTAGATATATGAGAGCGAAAAAGGAATGAGGGAGTCAGTCTGGTGATTGAACTCGTTCAGAGAGGTTGGAGAAAAGATCATTGAGTAAAGCGAACCGACCGTTTGTAAATTGGAAATTGAATTATATCTGAATAATTACCGAAATGAATCGTAGAGATCACGACACATATCAATACGAATATTTCAGAAAATGTGTTCAAAAAGAAGTAAAAAAAGTATGCGTTTTTAATAACCTAAATCAATTTATTTGATTTGTGTACCAATATACTGAATTTCAAATTACTCCATTTCGTATACTTTCCTCACTCATCACCCTCACTATTATTCGCAATCGTCGTGCGAATCCAGTCGTGGTAGTAAGAAATTCGCGCATGAACATCCGGATATCCCCTGGCGCACGGAACACCCAAATTGACCAGCGCCACTTGCTTTCCCTCCCAGATCAACGCACCTCCAGAATCACCCTGGTCAAACAAAATTGTTTGCTTGATAAATACGGCAAGAAAGTAACCACCCCGTCCCACCTACCTTACACGCACCTTCACCCTTCATCGTGAACGTGCACAAATGGCCAACGTCAATGTAGTCGCCCAGTGGGGTGTCCCGATACTGCTGGCGGCAGGTATCCAGCGTTACGGTTCGCAAGTCGATGGTTTGGAGGATCGTTGAGAGTCTCCGCCGGTTCCCTTCGTACGAGTAGTAACCCCAACCGACCAGCGTCACGGTGGCATTCTCCGGCACGTGCTGTGCAGAATAATCTATCCTCTTCACGTGCTCATCGTAGGTCACGCCACTGGACAGTCGAATCAATGCGATATCGTTGGCGTACAACGGGTGCTCGAATCTGATTTAAGAAAAACCTCAATAAACCACACAATTTTTCCGCTCAGTTCGAACGGACAGTTTTTTCAACCTACCGACTGTGTGGAATTATACGATCAATGGTATAGTTTTTGCCACCCTTTGTCAAATTGTTTGTACCAGCAAGAATCGTGGTGTTTTCCAACTGAAGACTAAAAGAAATGAACTATATGTATGACAACACGTTTTCTTGAGTAGTTCGGGATACTTACTCTCGGGTACAATGAGCCGCCGTTAGCACCCAACGGTCACCGACGATGGAACCACCGCAGAAATGTTTGCCAAAACGCTGCAAAGAAACCTGATATGGTGCGCTCCCTTCAACGGCATCGGTACCACCGATAACACGCCAACTGGCATCGGGAAATGCATCGGTGTCTTCCGATGCAACTCCCCGAAGGCTCTTTATGAATATTGAACCGTAGATCAAAAACAGGGATATTTTGTGGAACATTCTTCTTTCAATTCGTTCGTTACCCACAACTGAACAGCAATCGGTGAAAATGGAGTATTTTATATTCAAAAACCAGTTGCTAGTTTCCCAAACCCCTTTTTTATCTATTCAATGAAAAAGGGCTCGATGGGCGGTAGCCCCTTGAATTTTAAACTCCTTGATAATTATGTCATGCTGCACAACGAAAAGACATTGAGAAGGCTTATTTGTTGAATGAACTAAACTAAAAACATACCTTAAAGCAACGTTTTCGGACGAGCAGACAGAAGCATTCGCATCATTTCTCAACATTTTCCGCGCTTGCCCGTACCAAACATACACAGTCGGTTTAGATTTTCCTTCAATTATGTTTAATCCTCATTCTAATATACAATTGTTTCCGTAGTGTTTTGCGTGTGAGTTGCGTTTTGTTTTTGTTCGTGTTTTTTTTAATAGGTTTTGTTTTACTTAGAATGCATTTTTGTTTCCTGGGAGAGAGGGGGGGCGCAATTCGAATATTAACTTGTTTACTTCAACGGACAGCACAATCGCTCGGTTCCTGTTACATTATAGGATTCACTTTTTTTTTACTTTTGTTTCTTGATTTGGGCTGACACACTCCGCTCATCGTCATGCTGACTTCTCGTTATCCACTGACTGCTCGTCGTTAGCGATTTTTATTTCATCTCAGCTTTCATTATTTCTTTTGCGGTTGTGACGAAAATAGTGGCATGCCATAGTAGTTAGTGTACGCGTTTATTTTTTAATTTTCATATGCATCTATTTAAGAATTCAAATAACTCGAGGTGCTGTTATGCGCGCACCTGTGGGTGTGTGTATGTGTGTTTGGTTAAGTTTACTATCTTGGTGTCTGCATGAGTGCTTCTACACGGCTTTGCGAGGACCGAATTTCAGAATTTTACCTCTTCTCCTTTTGCCGAACATCTAAATGTTAATAAAAAGAATCGACCGTATCTCGGACGTGTAGAAGCGGAGATTTTGGTGACACCACGCTGTGCGACTTGTGTGCATTTCTTCCTATCGCATCGGATGCAAGATATCGATGAAGTTCTGCTGGTTGTCTTTCCGATCGATAGCAGCTACGTATTTCCGACAACGTTATTAACACACTCGTGGCGCTATTGATCGACACAAAGAACGGCTTTAAATATCGGTCGCAAGAAACGTTCGCAATTGTGGGGAAGCAATCTACAAAGAAATAGAATAGGTGAAACGTGTATATTAACACCTTATGACATTGTAATTTTTGCTTTCGAACAATGCTGCATATCGTAAGTTGTGGGTTTTAAATTCACGTTTGCATTTTTATCATGGTGTGTCTCATTGTGATCGCAAATTTGAAAACAATCCAAGATAGATTCCCATCCTGTTTTCGTCTACCATCTGTGAAAATTCACCGACATAGAGTGCTCTGCAATTTAATCTCTTCTTCGTAGAAACTACACTAGGTTGTAGTGTTCTAATACCAAGCAGAATGCGGTAAACATGTATGGCTTCCTTCGATATTTTAATTGGATTGGAACCATATACGAGACACTCTAACTAAACAAAAGACCAAACCATACATTTGCAGGTTTCGGCCTACTATTCACAATTTAAATAGAAAGTGGATGTTCTACACCACGTTCATGGAATAAAGGTCTTCATTCTAAATGCTCTCTAGGTTCAATTGGAGGCCAGTGAATTCATCAAAATATGTACATACATATAATAATGCTGACATTACGCTGGCTTCTTTACTGAGCAGTACTACAATTAGAAATCGAATTGAACGTATGTTTTGTTGTCCGTTTGTTCAAGGCCACTAGCGTGACCTCCCCCACGAACGTCGGCCGGATCGATTAATGTGTTTACCTGCAGCTGAAGTTCACGTCACTGCTCCGTGTGTTGCCTATTGTTTCGTCCATATTACGTTGCGATTCCCATCGATTTCTCAAGTTCTATGCAGCGACGGTAGTGATGATTCGGCGGAAACGAAAACATGCACAAGGCAATGCAATGCGACACAGTCATGTTTTGCCCGTCGTGTTGTGGATGCTGCTTTGTTGTCTTCCTCCGTTCTCGATTGCTATGGTTGCGCTAAAGATTTTGACACGCTTACTCCTCTCCGATGATGATACTAAATTTGAAGAAATACTCATAGGCTCACACACACGCACCCGCACACACACACACATACGTCTTCACCCGTCTACTTCCCTCGGCAGCACTCCAAGTATCCTTTCCTTTCGTTTTTTTGTTGTTTGCTACTGTTGTTGCTGATGCTGCTGTTGCTGCTGCTTGCTGTTTTGCAATTTATATCGTTCGTTTAGCATGATTTTCTTTTTATAAAAGTTATTGTGTGTCTGTGTTGTGTGTAGGGAAATTGTTCAGACTCTAGTTATCAACAATCGCGTATCGTTGCGTCCACTCCTTCGCGTTCCGGATCGCTTCGGCCTCATTCACCTTCCACAGCTCCGCTACGTCATTCGCCAGCGGATCGTCCGGGTTCGGTGCGCTGAGCAGTGCCTGGATCGACAGGAGCACCGTGCGAATCTGCAGCGCCGGGCTCCACTTGTCCTTTAGAATGTCTAAGCAGATTCGACCGAGACGGTCGATGTTTGGATGGTAGATCTTTGTAATAAAGCGCACCTTCGGCGCAGACATCGGGTAGTCCTCGGGCAGGAACAGTTCTAGCTTGAACAGGCCGCCCTCGAACGGCGAGTCCTCCGGGCCGAACACGATTACGTGAAAGTAGCGTGCATTCTGTTCATCCGGGATGGCACTGATACCGGGGACGGGCTCCTGCATCAAGCGTTGCGTTTCTTTAATTATTCTACGAGGCAGAGCAGCCATATTTTCTTATTCTTTTTTTCCTCCTTCTCTAAATGCGCTTTGACTTCTTCTCTTGTTCCCCTGTCTGCCGACGGAAAATATTAGCAACCGTTGCGAAGCGAAGCGTACGTGCGGAAATTTACGTATTGCTAGTCGTCAATATTCACGGCAGTCTATTTTCTGCCCGTTGGAGGATGGTCACTTCTGGATTATTCGTTCCGTTGACAAACTACACCCCGAACGACGAACACCAGACCCCGGCCTGTGCTGTGAAATCTGCACTGTTCTCGGGATTCTAGCTCCAAACCGCACTGAAGAAAAGGCAAGGAAAATCTGACTTGAAGACGCACTGGATTGTTTTACACTTCACACACCCGACGCAACAACGACGGTCGCGAAATCGATAGAAAGACAATTTTAAATACCAACGCGGTACGCGAGCGACGAAAATGATGGCGATTGCTTCTTTCTTCTATTTCGCCCAAGATCTACGAGTTTCTGCAGGTGGGCTCATTTTTTGACAATCATCCTGTCATTTTGGGAGTTGTACGTATCTTGGCACTTACACGACGTAACCTTTGCATATTTTTTATTAAATAGCATTAGAGAAAGTATTTAGTAGATTATTAGCATTTTTGCATTTTGTGTTCCTATTATGCTCTATCTCTAACTCAAAGACTATTCCCACTTACCTTGTTGTTCTAGGACCGTCAAATTAACGACATTACCAACATGAAAACATGATGCCTTACTGGTTTGTTTGTACAATTGAAAAACTTAACCAACGTACAACAAGTAGTACCGCCCAATCTTTTACAGAGAAAATCATGAACTTATGCCAGCAAAATTTTGGACGATTCAAACAAATACAAAACTGGTAGCGTTCAATTAACCTTGACATCGATCGATGAAAAATGGTTCCCTTTCTTTTATATCGACTCTTTCAACTGAGTCGATAAACAAAAGTCACTGTCAGCTGATTGCACAGTTCGACGAAATAGAAGTAAACAACATGTTTACGGTATTCTGCGTAATAATGGGACCGTAGTTCAATTTCAAGTATAATTTTCCCCTCATCCAATGGCTTCGCTGCTAACGTCCTCCCGCCATGTGGCCCTTTTTCGCCAGCAGCAGATACCCAGCGTGTGGATACTAACGTGGCTAATAGGAAGCCAGCGGAAAAGTACCAACATCAACGCGATTGATTCTTTCATCAGCGAGCTGGTGGAAAATAAATCGCTCAAGTGGAAGGTACTGAACAGTCGCCACCGAAACGGCCAACCGCGAGTGGTTCCCTCTGCGACAAGTGCACCAGCCAAGGAAGAAACGTTAAAGCGTGTGCCATTCCGGTTGACCGAACTGTACACCGAACTGACCCAAAACCCGCTGGTCGTAAATATAAGCAAACTAGATGTGCCTCAGCTAGATCAGCTGGTAGTGACTGCCCTGAAGGAGCAAAACAAAGAGGACGTTAATCTGCTGATCAATCAAATGTTGCAGTTTGGTAAAATTCCATCCCAACCAGTACTTCATACCGTCTTCAAGTACCTATCGGATGAGAGGGACAAAGAAAAGCTGGAACAATTGATTGATCTCAGCGTAAAGCTGCAAACAAAGGATGGAAGCGATTGTAGATTCGACCACTATCGAGCGCTTTGTCAGTGGAAACTTGGGAACACATTTAAATCACTAGAATCCTTTCGAGAACTCATTGTCGTTAGCAATGAGGATCAGTTGATCGCCGTTGATCACATGCTGCGAGAGATGATCGACGAAACCATCGGGAAAAAGAGTGAAGCCGTTTTGCTGGCCGTCATGGGATTGTGCGAATATTGCATTACGGAGGTGAAGCATGAGTTTCCTATCTGCTACGTGTGGGAGAAAAGCTTCCACAGCAGCTGGCACAGCGATCAGCAGGCGGCCAAAACGATATTCGATCGTCATGAGCCGTTAAGGAAAGCTATCAGTAAAAGGTAGTATTCGGTGCATTCGATTTCGCGCAATCCACACAAGTCTTTATCTATATTTCGAACATTTTTAGATTGGGACATCTGTCTTACAAAATGCTGTACGACAACGATGTGGAAAAGGTCTACCAACTGATAGAAATGTTCCTCAAACACAACATGAAGGCAGAGTGCAAGTCGCTGTTAATCCGATTATTTGAATACCAATGTAAGTTGTGAATCGTTTTAAGATTTCCATTTGCACTTCCAGCACTTATTTGCATGTAATATATTACAGATTGGCGCAAAAATCTAAGGGGCTGTTCGGAAATCATGCAGAACGCTATCGATCTCAATATCACTCTTCCGGAGATGTACAACCGCCATTTGCTAGAGCTTCTCCTGGGCCGGGGGTCGAAGGACTCGATCGAAGACGAACTACCGAAAAAGACGAAGGAGCTAAAGCCAAACAAATACGAACTGAAGTTTTGAGATATGTACATATGAAGCTTTCTGTTGAGTTGTACAACTATGTAGAAACAAACTAGTCTAAGGAAAAAGTGGTAAAAAAGTTAAGTCTATCTATAAGTCTACTTAGAAATTGTATATTGTATTAAATATGCGAAAGAAACACAGTGTGGTTGAAACGTAGACATACTACAATTACTTCACATTTAACAGCTCAATGTTTAACTCCTTCCTCAATTCGTCCACATCTTGCTCCCATCGCTTCTCCCAGTAGACCGTCATCAGAGGTTTGATACGATTTCCGGACCGCAGAGCCCATGGTAAGTAGTGTCGGAGATAATTTTTTCGTTGCCTGAAAGTAACAGGGAATAACTTTCGAGTCTGAAAATTCCGATGGCAAGAAACACTTACTTGGGACGAAGCCGGAATGCCCCGAAAATGGCCCCACCGTAGCACATTGGCAGCCCGGTATTCAGCGCTTCGACCCATTTGACCGTGACTTCACCCAGCATGTGCGTGGGCATATCCAGGACAGCATGGACCATATCATGTGTTTCCCGGTAGCGTGTCATGATGTAGGCGAGTTCCGGATCCTCTAAGAATCGTACTTCCATGCGCGAGTCTGGAGTTATGTTCTGGAACAGATTAATTTCGCGATTAATTATGCAAATTGGACGAATTCAAACGATCAAATACATACATTATCCTCCATGAATTTGACGTAGGTGTAACCGAACGTATTGTGGGGCAGATGCTTTAGCCGCTCCATGTCAACGGTACGTGTGTTGATCCGTGGTTTATCTTTCAAGATTTGCTGTCCTTCTTCGCTATTTTGCATCAAATACTGCATATTTTCCAGCGCCTCCCTTCCGGTGGTCTCTCCGAGGCAAGCGATCATATCATGCCTGAGAAGGAAAGAGATCATGCAAGTTGTAACCCGATATCGTAATTTACATACCCTTCTGTTACATTACCTCCGTGGATCAACCAGAGCGGCAAGGGAGCTGCCCGCACTTAAGATAATCCGTTGAACGTCACTGACTTTTATTTGGTTCCGTAAGAATTCCTTTGTAAATTCATCCATCTGCTGTCGATCGGTTGCCGACGGTTGATCGTCCGTTGGAATCGTTGTTGAAAGTTGTGCTATGGTGGAAGATGACACGCGTCGATGAAGGCATGTGGTCCCTTTGGCAACCAAGGGCCAACCTCGTCTTAGAAACATGCTGTGGGAAATAAAATCTTCAACGAAAAAAGTGCCTTTAAAATCTGTAACATGAAAAAATTGTATTTATATAATATCGCTTTACATTCACTCAATGGCATTATTTTATGCAGCTTAAAAACAATCAGCAATCGCGTGCCCCATTACACGGCTGCAATGATGGTCGTAGTTGATAGCACATTAATTATATTTTCCACAGAAATTGATCTAAACTGCATGTGTCAATCGTAAATGGGCCAAGGGTTACCTTTTTTAAACCTGTTTGGCTCATAAACTACTAGCAATCGTAGTAATTATGATTTGAAAAGCAAACTCAGGCAAAGCCGCGGTTGGTTGTATGGTTTACCCTTATTACATCATTCTATTTGACACAAATCGTGTTAGCAAATGACCATGAACCATTAACCCACTGATACCTGCTGGGAATCGAGAGGAACTTCATAGAATGTACTCATGCGACCTTTTCCAGCTTTGAGCTTTTAAGCAATTTTGTTCTTTTTGATAGAAAAGCAAGTTTCTTTGATGCAGACGTGTCATCAGTTAGCCAGAAGTTCATCAGTGTGGAAGTCATGGCCAACAAAGAGTTTGGGTTGTAGAAGTTTCCGGTCATCGCCGTGGTGACGGTATTTGAAATAACCGATGGCGACCTTGATCCATCCGGCTACGGCGAAATATTATGCTGGTGAGAAAAATTCATACATAATGAAGACTCCATAGCATTTGCCCAATAATGTTTAAGTTCTATTATTGGGATCATTAAAATTGTTAAATTAATTTAATTAGCTCGTCAGGCAAAGTCACATTCATTCCTTCATAGACATTTCAATTAGTAATGGTTCCAGTGAGCGATCATGTTCAACATAATACCGATAACATACTCCTTGTGAGAACTAAAATAAACACCAATCTGTACTTCAGCCATCGTAAGCGCAGACACGTTAAAGTATTCGTCATTTAGAGTTCAAGGTTATTTGCGTGGCATCACAATGGAGTTTGGAGTATTACGGGCTCATGAGCTAAACAGTACAGGCAAACAGGTTTTCTTGATGCACAACGAAGATCGTTCGAAAGACAAGCATAGATGAAGATCTACAAAAGTAAGCTTTAAGAAGTGTAGATTGAATGATGTAAAAATGATTAAATTTTAATTTTTCATTAAAAAATATTTTTGGATATTAATAAAATAAAACCTATAAACAGATAATCATCAATTCACACCTATCAATACAATTCGCAAGCTGATCGCACCATGTAAAGTTGCACTACGTAGACGTTTGGATAACCTGTTAGTAACGGTGAATTTATGTAAATTTAAAATCAGCTGCTCCAGCCACAAGCACGTCTTCCGCTATAGATGGCGGCTTGTATAATGTATTTTTGAAAATCGTTTGACCGTGACATAAAAAGACTTGCCAAAGATATTTGCTATTGGTGGGGAACACCAAGAAAACGGAACGATTTTGGATTTAATTCAGCTATGACCTCGGCCAAAGCTTGGTCTTTATCGAAAGTGGAATAATAATGAAACCCATCATTTTACCAACCAATCGCCGAATGCAACAGGGACACAGGGACACTTTCTGGATGAAACAATACAAAGCGGTCGCTTATTTTTGTACACAATAGCCATCAGTGGTTTGTATTAACACTAAACCCTTTTTTCGTTTTACTAAAATCCATACTTCGTACGTACACTCCAACTTAAAATACACACAGAACTAAAACAATTGAATTAACGGGCGTTTGTGTATTCCGATTTACTGATTAATATCAATTTTCGGGAATCTCCTGGCAAAATGCTTACTACAGTATTACAACACCTGTAATAATTTCCTCCGTTGTCTGTTACGCGATCCCGAGAATATTTTATAAATTATCACTAGTAATGCACCGATTCACTGGCCGTTGCGAGGATGCATCATATTAAACCACCGAACCACTTGCCCTTCTTCTGAAGCGGAGCGCCCCATATTTTTACTAATAAATATCGCTCTGTTCACTGTTCAACCGGCAGGCAGTCATTTCAATCCTATTTGTTGATCTATGTTCTCCATTTGTCCCTTTGGTTTTGTTCGTTATGGTGCATATGCAGTTGTCTGATACGGTCCACGGTAGAAATCTGTTTCACACGTTATCAATTCGTCCACCCGATGGCAGCAGAAGCTTCTTGTCGGACGCATTAGCATCTCCACCGGCTCCACCGGAACTGCTCGGTTTCTTCCGGAAGGTAACGTAGGTGTACAGCAGGCTTCCAGTCACGCTGATGTTGATCCCGATCGCGTTGAGCCACGAGAACACGTAGTCCCCACCGATGAACATGCCGATGTAGGTCACGCTGATATTCTTCAGGCAGCCGACGATGGTCGTGGTGAGCGCGGAATTATGCTGCGTGCAGAGAATGATGCTGTACGACAGTATGAAGCCCATCACGCAGGAGAGCAGGAACTGGGCGGCAAAGAACGGATCGTCCCAGCCTTCGTACTGCCACGCGCGGTCAATGTCCCCGGCGAGCCACGTGCCGACGAACGCCGGTAGGATCATGAAGAGCGAGTTGTAGTACATCAGCCCGTACTTGCCCATGTCGGCCGTATCGAGCTTTTTCTTCATGTACACCCCGTTGGCCGCCGTGAGCGTGTTCGTGATCATCACGTACATGTAGCCCTGCAGATTGAAGGAAAGATCGTCCAGCGCGGCCATCAACGCACCGCCGACCATGGCGAACACGCTCACCTTGACGGCGAGCGTCGGCCGGATCCCGAGCACCAGCAGCTCCAGGAGCATCGTCAGCAGGATGGAAAATCGTCGCAGGGCGGCAAACATCGGCAAGCTGAGCGCTTGCGTTCCACCCAGCCCGAACATCATGTTGCCCAGGTAGATCAGTGGCAGCGGGAATATCCGCCGTGCGATGTCACGGCTGAAATCGGGAAACTTGACCAACCCGAGCCGCTTGGCGACGAACAGCACCACGATGCTGGCGGTCAGCTGGCCAAGGCTGAGCACCAGAAACGACGGAAACCGGTAGCTGGTGAGGACGGTCTTGTTGACCACGGTAATCAGGAACGACGAGAGGCCGTAGAAAACGGCGCTGGACAGTTTCAGAAACTGTGTAGTGTCGCTTCCGGCCATCTCCGACGCGGCCGAGCGCATTTTGGTGAGATAAGCTATCATGGAGATGCGATAAAGCGCCTAGCCGACGTTATGCTGGATCATAGACGGCTATGCCGTCGTGTTCCTACCGAATGGTAGTGAGATTCTTGTACAACCTTTGCGGTGTATGACGTGAATCGTAGTAGTGCGGATTTCTTAAATGGCGATGTTGACCGTTGATTGCTTCTGCTGTCGGCCCCGTAATCAGTGCCGTTCTAGTAACATTTTCATTGCATCCGCATCGATCCAGCATTCTTATGTCGCTGTTACTGGTTCCCTTCTTCGGTCCGTACGCGCCACATAACACTTGCACTAGCACATCCCGCGGGTTGATGTTACTAATGGAGCCTTGACCTTCACCGCCTCGGACTCCGGATTAGAGGAAGTATGCGAGCACAATTAATACCATTCTTGGAATCTCTTTTCGTATGAGCACTGAGAATTACTTTCTTCCGGAGATGGCACTATGTTTACAGCATGTTCGCAGGTTGTAAATGTACTTCAAACGAAATTTTACTGATAGGCATTTATGTTTCTCGTTACGCCGGGGCGGAAAAAAACACCTCGTCCCCCTACACCGATGACACAATCTCGCGGTAAGTTATTTAATCTGCCCGAACTGAATATCAACTTGCAACTGAACAGTCGGGGAAACCTTCCGCGAGCCAAATCATACGTCAACATCGCTAGCATAACTGTGTGTGTGTATGCTTGGGGAAAAGGAGGTGCCTTGTAAATTCGACGCAAAAAACTTGAAAACATTTATACACAGCAAGCTTGAACAATAAAAGAAGGCAAAAAATGCCTATAAAATTAATTTTCAGTAGGTGTTAGGGCCTACAAACTAGTGGCAAAGCAGGAAAATTAAATAAAAACCTAGTAATGTCGGCTCAGAGCGCTGCGCCGGCTTAATTTACATGTGTCAATATGATGACAGAAGTGACATTGTTTTGCTTCCCAAATTGCGACTTTACAACCCGATTACATGATGTTGAAAAAAGAAAATAAGGGCGATTTAAAGACACACTTTAACGCGACAGGTTTGGCTGCACGACAAATAATTAGAGGAACTCGAAAACTTACACCAGCTCAGTGATATGCGGCAAATGTTGTTCGTCTGTTGCTGAAACGGGACGTTGTTCTTTCACGGTCACTTCACAAATGATAGAAGGCAGCAAAACAAGGGCTTGTTTCAACCACTGTTTATGTTTTGAATATGAAAACAACAGAATTACAGTACGTCTCAGAAAAAAATCTTCAGGGCGGTAAGATAAAACTAATTTTCATTTATTATAATCGACGATACAAACGACAGATCGAAATTGTTTAGCTTAGAATTGGCTACACAGGAATGATCACCATCATTTGCTGGGAGACGAGAATACACTGATTCGCTGCGACAGCGGGACGTCGATTAGCTGGGGTGCGCGGTGTTATGTTCAATATTCTCCACTAGAAAGTGGACTAAAACTATCATTAGCGATAAGTGGTGCACAAAGCGCATCGGCTAATTGTTATCTCCGATCGCTCTTTACGGTTGAGCTTTTTGCTTGACTATTGCGCCCCGTACGGGGAGCATTTTTTGGAGATGGTTTCATTGTGCTTGGTGGAGAAGCTGCGGCAGCTGCAGCGGCGGCGGCCACGGAAAATCGTGTCGTAGCCGTGTGTGGCTTCGTCGATGAGGCTCCTCCTCCTCCACTACCGCCCGAATGAAGCGGACTACTGTTCGCTACCGGTTTGGAGGGTTTCCCTGTGCCGTTATTATTGTTATTGCCACTGTTGGGACCACCGCCGTTGTTGAGAATCGGTTGCGGTAGCGGGGCGCTCAAGTTAGGGTTCGGTTCGCTCATATTGACCATTTCATTGAAGGTGTAGCAAAAATCGCCCAGCCGAACTATTTCTCCATTCTTGCCCGAGTACAGCGTCAGACATTGGCGCCAGATAGAGGCATAGCCTTTCGTTAGCCGTACGATGTCTCCTGGCGCCAGCTGTTTTCCCGGTTCGTCCCAAATGGACACATTTATGGCCGCGCTTTGGTCCGCCACCTTAAACGTGCGCACCTCACGGTTTTCCTTCGTGAGCGTGACGGGGCCGATCTCCAAAATTATGAAGATAACGTTGATGTTCTTCAATCCGGGATAAATATCTTTGATAGCCATCAGGTCGGTTGGATTCGGATTCGGCGGTGGATGATTTTGCATCGCACTGTGGAGGATAGCAACGAAATGAAAAACATTCCTCTGCTTTGTCGAACACGTCCCGAGTGATTATTGTATCGCATTACGTACCCGTACATGTTTACCGCCATTGTGAATGCAGAAAGTCAAGTGTGGTGATTCTGTAAAATTTTTGTGATTCAATGGTTTGTTTTAGTTTCCCAAAACAACGCATCTGAACTGTCAAAGGTGCCCGTGAGGGAGAAAGAGGCACTTTGCGAGCGAAACAGCAACACGCGGAAGCCTGTCACTTTGCCAGTAGTGACTGTCATTTCATTGTGCATCGATTGCTGAGGTAAGAGCGTTTTATCCTTTCCTTGAACATTCTTTGTTTGGCGAAGCAAAATTAGGATCATCCAGTTGAAAGTGCCATTTTGCAAGAGCTAATTTCCGTATGATTGCTTCCCGTGTGATTTAAGCTACCGATACAACATGGATATTGACGAGGAAGAGTTCGAGGCACCGACGTCCAGCAGCAGCCGAGGCGAGCGGAAGCGTTTCGAGGTCAAGAAGTGGAACGCAGTGGCCCTCTGGGCCTGGGACATCGTAGTGGACAACTGTGCGATCTGCCGCAACCACATCATGGACCTGTGCATCGAGTGCCAGGCCAATCAGGCCTCTGCCACCAGCGAGGAGTGCACGGTCGCCTGGGGGGTCTGTAATCATGCCTTCCATTTCCATTGCATCTCGCGCTGGCTAAAGACCCGGCAGGTATGTCCCCTCGACAACAGGGAATGGGAGTTCCAGAAGTACGGCCATTAAAAAGGATGCTTGCAGCGGCGGAGACTGACGAATGTGTGTGTGTTGGACTAGCATTTGCCTAAATCAGCGATGGTGGTCTCTTTTTTATGTTCGGTTCGTGAAAGCTCACCAATTATTGTGCATTGTGCATCAAAACATCAAAGAAAATAAGCCAAGTGTGAAAAGCGAGGAGAATTTTTGTTTCATCTTGTAATAGATAAAAAGGACTCAAGCGAACGGTTTATACGCAAAACAATAAATTGAACAGTTTTAAACTACACTGAAACACAATGATAACCTAAACAAAAGCAAAAAGGGTTTATTCGAATAATTTCTTCATCACAGTCTAGTTTGAGGTCGTATCGGCCGATGCACGATGGGTCGCTTCCTTCGCGGAAGGTTTAACGGGATCCGGCTCCTGCCAGCTGTTGCTGCTCAGTTTGTTCGACCAATGTGGCCAAGTTTTGATAATGTCGAACAGCGCTTTACCGGGGCTCTCGAAGGGGGCGAGCTGCCGGTGCCCGTACAGGCTGTAGTTGGCGGCAATGTAGTTGTTCTCCACACCGATCTGAATCAGTTGTCTCGCTGCGCTCAACTGGGCGGCCGGGGGTGGCTCCTTAATGAACGTTCCCACAAAAGCGATGCAGATGCTGTCCACATTAAATCCTGCGAGAAGAGAACACCAGCAAGTGAAGTTTGGAAGATTATCGTCCGACGCAGAGAAGTGGATTCGGGTTTACCTTTCGTATGTGCTCCCTGTTTGGTCCATCCTCTTCCCTCGTAAGCATTCCCATCGCCGCCGACAAGGAATTGGTAACCGATGTCGGAAAAATTTTTGGAATCCGGGCTGATGTGAAACTGTTGGATTAATTTCACGTGGAATATACATTTAGCCTGCGAAAGAAAATCGAGGAAAAATCAATTAAATTATTTATGTACAGACGCGAATTTTTGCAGGTTCGTTAGTAGCACTAATAAAACACGACACCAATTATGTTCACATTATATTTCATTCCGTTTTTAGTGGACATGCCGATCTTTGTTCGCGATGCTTCCGTTACTTCACAGTCACTAAGGACACACAGACTGACCTAATATAGCTGCACTTTCGTATAGGCCGGGTGAGTCTCGTTCGTAATATCAACAAATTGTGGCAGCTTCTGCAACGCTTCTATTAACTTCTTGCCCGTCGGCGAAGTATCGTCGAAATGTTCGGAAGCGTACATTTTATAGTTCTCCATGATGTAGCCTGCGCTCACACCATACTCCAGAAGCTGCTTCAGCAGGTCCATCTGCTTTTCCGTCGGCTGATCGGAGAAGTTGTAATCCCCCACGAAGGCTATACCTTCGCAGTTGTTGTTGTGTCCTGAAAGGCGAGATTTGATTATTTAAGGACTGGTTCGTTTTCTACACCGTAAAGCAACCCAGTACCCCTCGTGTGGGCACCGATTTTCTTCCATCCGCGTCCCTCGTAGATGTTCTCGTCGCCACCAATAAGGAAATTATACGCAATATCATCGTAGTTTATGCCGTCCATGTGGTATAGCTGTATGAACCGCACGCGGAACCGACAGGCTGCCTAAAACGGGTAAACAGAATTGCGTTTAAAATATGTTATCGTTTTTATTTCGCTCAAATTGGGAGCTTAGTTGTACTTAATCAACACAATTTCGGATTGCAGTTGCCGTCAGTGATAACGTTGTATTGGATAATTTATTGCAAAAAGTTTCATAGGGGGTTTTACTTCAACTAGTGGTAATTCTCTCTTGTTTTTCTGTACATAAAAAGGGTCTCAATTGCTTACAACATAATTGATGCAGTTTGAAGTTGCCTATATTGTACTCTTATCAAACTAATTTTCGATGCTTAATCTCATTTTCTCGAGACACTTACTATTTTTTTCCTACGTTATGGACATCTGGGTTATCAGATTGTTTGGACAGGTCACGACAAACTGAAGTTATGATTGTAAGTCAATAGCTAAGGTACAACAAGGTGTGTTTTTTTCAGATTGCAATTTTCCCAACAATCAATAAGATGTACCTCAAATGGTAAAACATAATTATTCTAATGATACACTTATCATAACTTTTGCGACACAACATTCCTTTGTTTTGTGCATATTATGGCACTGTAAGACTTATCACCTTCCCCATCCGCCTTTCAGTCTTGATCAATCGAACGGAGACCGCTCCTCACAGCCTAACCTCGTCTGGGCTTTTCCACACTGAAATGTGGGAGTAGTTTCAGCTTTTCCATCAGAAACTTTCCCGGACTGACCGTCTGTCTTAGCTGGCTCGCCCCGTACAGCTGGTAGTTGCTGGCCAGCGATGAGCGCGCCGTGCAATTGTGCAGCAGTGCATCTAACTGTTCCATCTGTGAATCCGTCGGTTGGTCTACTTCGAAGTTGCCAATGAATGCTATTCCGTAGCTGATGAAATTGTAGTCTGTGAACCCAGGAGTAATACGTGGTATCAGCTGGCTGTGTTTATTTAATTTTTGCCCAGAAAACGATCTTGGCACGATCGTTTCGCTGAACCCATATCGCCCATACATACCTCTCGTGTGGGCGCCGACTTTAAGCCATCCTCGACCCTCATACACGGCACCGTCGCCACCGATAAGGAAATTGTAGCCAATGTCACTGTACTTGAGGGTGGCCATGTGATAATTTTGAATCGATTTAACACGTGTAATGCATGCTTGCTGAAGAGATAGATCAACGTTGTGGAAGATTTGCAAGGAAGAGAGTAAGAAGAAGAGTGTAGATGTGGAATTTTTTGTCTGAGTGCGTGTGTTCATTTTTAATGTATTTGAATGTCCTTTTTGTAGCGTGATCGTTAACGTATGGGTATGTTCAAGTGCTTGGAAAATGTTTGAAATTCATTTTATGTACACCTAACACCGTGAGAAAGTAGCATGCAATGTACAGTGATGTGCGGTTTCTTCCATTCAATACGCAGCTCTACAGAAATTATGTCACTTTTCCCATACACTAGCACACCGATGATTCGCAGCGTTTACGAAAACCATGTGGTCGCCGTAAAAATATATTCTGTGATCGTTGTGGAACAAAGTAATCGTAGTTCGTTATCGCGCATATCGAGGATTACCGCCAGTAGGCTGGCTGACATTGACAATGATCTCCGAAGAAAGACAGCACAATGATTGTAAGCGATGACTAACACCCGGAAGATGGTTGGAATATACACAACCGAAGGATGGGTATTTTAATTCCCAAATTTCTAGGACGGTAACATTTTATCATGCAATGAATTGAAATCAAAGTAAATAATGATTGCCTATAACAATCATCGTGCATTTTAAAACAACTAAACAGCACGGCACAGGTTTCTGAATTTTTCTGTTCTAATAAATTTGTAAAATATTGTTTGATGTTTCAATACAGCTGCTAATGAAGCAAGTGGAGTAGGACAAACACTTTATATAACAAAATCATTTTAAATGAACTTTGCACAAAAGACCATGTGGAATGTACAGAGGATTATTTTTGATAACAACATGTACAAATCGGATATCAGCTGATTTTTGCAAGCAACTCTGAGAATCATTCTCAACGTACAATGACATTATTTAAATATGATTTTATTTTAATTTCTGCATTCTTATCTATTATCTCGCATTGGACCTACCTGAGTGGTGCAGCTTTCAGTTGCTGTGTGAGCGATAATAACATTGCTGACCGGAAGTTTCAGCTCTGCCAGGTCTTCCCGTGGCGGCTGTGCCAACCACTCCTGTCTCGTTACCAGTCGCAATGGTCTCGGCTCGGAGAACAAGTCGTCCTCTGCAAAAAGACAATTGTTATGAATTGTTAAATGAGTAAACATTCCCGAGGAATCATTAACGGAGCATGGGTGTAGTTAATAAGACTTCAATTTTGATCGCTTTGTAAGGATACGTTTGGGGGTATATACAAAGTAAGCAAAAAAAAACAGCTTGTACCTATGTCCGTGTCCTGCGGGACATTGGCACGATTGTCGTCTCCATCGCCTACCGGGGGCCTTATTCTAGCTTTACCTGACGCAGTTAGGATGGAGATAACCGCTATAATGGCACACAGGACGATCATGAGTGATATCATAACGATAAAGCTGAGCAATGGTTTATCTTTGATGATGCTCTTAAGACTAGATTGCCAGGTCCGTGGCTCCGGTGGTGAGGCTGCAGGAGGTACTGCGAAGAAACGGGAACGATCGTAAGCGAAACAGAAGAGTTTTCATTCTCCATACTTCCGGCCGACCTTCGCATACCTTTTTTACCGGATGCGGAGTCCGTGGCATCATTTTCATGCACCTGGTAGCCATCGTTCGCTAGGCCGTTCCCTCGATCTTTGTAGATATTTTTGATCACCACCTGCCCTTTAATGTACGTCTTGTTGCCGAACGTGATGTCGGAGGAGTTCTGTAGCGCAATGGACCCGATTGACGGCGCCCCCGCCGTGGGGACATGCTGAGGCGACCGAAGTCTTGGGTTCAATGCTTCGGGACCCACGACTAGCGCACCGTTCTGGAGCACGCACGCCTCACCCGGTGCTAGTGCACCCGGGATACGATCGATGGCGCGCTTGATGGAATCATCGTCGCACTCCGTATCGCTGCTACTGTCGAAGGCACTGGAGTCATCGTCACCATCGTTGTCTCCCCGTTTGATGGATGGTGTCGAGATATTGGACAGACTACCTCTGGTGCTGTCGGTGGTGCTGGTCACAGTGCTCGCGTTTTGTGCGCCCTCCGTGAGCATTTCATCGCCGTTTGGAGGCTGTGTCGTAATGGTCTCGGGCGGCGCTTGGCCCTCATTCGCTGGGGGTGGAATTTTAGCCTTTGCCATGGTTCTTTATGCTTTTTCTTACAGTACGACGTTCGGTTCGTCCTTTAGTGCTTGATCTTCTTCAAAATAAGGGCTTATACCATTCGACTTTCTCTATAATGGCTGGAACTTTGAGGCATTTTTAAAGTCTCCCACGCTGGCAAGCTGATAGAGAAGGGCGATAGAACGGTCGGCATAAATAACTCATTACTCATACATTGTACGTGGGCTGTCGACAAGCATGACTGAACTGCTTTCTCATGGGCAGAAAAATTTCATGTTGCCCAATTATGAAACTAATAAGTATTATCGATTGGTAAGAATTTCACGAAAAAGCGATGTAGAACACAGCAGACTAACGGCAAACAACAAGCGGTACTATTTATGGAGCTTGTTATCTCCGAACCTTAACTTAAGTGCATTTCCTAGAACAGGCTAGAGAACATGGCCGCCGGGCCAGAGCTGTAAGTTGAATCGGAAGACAAATGCGTCTCCATTTGGATACAGACGTTACGTAACTTATTCCGTTACCGACAATGAGTTTTCTTTTTTTGTCACTCGTCAGAGAGTCGTCAAGCACAATGAGGGTGAATCTGTTTCTGGGGTTTGCTTTTGCTGCTTCAAACATGGAACTCGTGTGTTTGCAGTAAGGTCAACTCGAGCAAGACGAGTGCTGATAAGAAAGTGAATGGAGGATGCCTTTCCTTTCGCCCGCTGCGCTACCTTTAACAAGCGCAGTTTGAAAGAAATCGAGTGCAATCGTAGCTTTGAATTTTTGTAGTGTTGCGGCATTCATACTGTTGCATTTTAACCTGTTTAATAGAATAATTGAGGAAAGCGGTATTTTCTTAATCCTTAATCTTAATACCTTGTGTAGAATATCACCGGTTATATGATACCAAGGATCAACTAGGATCTTTGTGAATTTATATAAATGCTGCAGAAGTGTTAGAAAATTTCTTCTCAAGTGGCTCTTAACGGTCGTCAATCCTTCGCCTTTAATCCTTTTTTACAGAGATGAAATAATTTCACAATGGTGGACCAAATATTATTTCAAATTTTTATGAAGAAAAAACACCACGATCACGCATCCAACCTTAAAGTCACTCTTATGTTAACGCTACTTAGAGCAAAACAGGTGGAAAAGAAGTGATAGTAGTAGTAGTAGTAGCAGTTGTAAAACAGGTGTGTTGAGTAATGTGCACTATTTTCACATTAGTGCATACGAATTCCGCCTTTATAATGTTCGGTAGGACAATCAAATGAAATCATTAATGGTTCTAGGACAAGAGTCCAATGGAGTCTACTCATCTTATGATCTTTACAATTGGCACACTTTCGCACAATGTTGGATATACGAAGAGCGTCTACTGCATTACGGTGGCTCTAATTTATTGGCAAATAAGACCGGTTCCAGCCCAGTGGATTTTGATGCGGGCAACAACGACACGATCGCTCTGATCTCACGCAAACACCTCGTATATGTATAGCGTACACGATGGCAGCGTGTGATCATCCAGTACCAATTGAATCGGAAAAGCCGACCTTTTTGAATTGTACTCGTTTCCAAATCGGGGATGCTTCTATTTCGAGCGACTAGTTTTGACGTATTTGAAAAACATTAGTGAGAAAACAATATCTTCTCAAACCTTTACCAGCCCGATCGGCAATATGTTGTGAGAAGGAAAAAACAACAACGCACACAATCAGTCGCGCTACAAAGTGCTATGTGTACAAATCAGGAAACCTTCCCATCCACCCCATCCCCTAGGGGAGGAGGGCGTCGGACATGGAACACCAGCGACCCGCTAACGATCCAAACCATCCCCAAAACGAGCGTGGTGGTGGTGATGGTGGCCGAAGGTTATTTGTTCACTCGCTTTGTCGCGGCTACACGCTATTTGTCCGCGACAACATCTCGGGATGGCTGGATCGCGATTCAATTCGTTTTTGTTTGTTGTCTCTCTTGGCGGCTATTCCTGTGTGTGTGTGTGTGTGTGTGTGTGTGTGTGTGTGTGTGTGTGTA
>KE525350.1:146922-198656 GCA_000441895.2 Anopheles sinensis
ATTATTCCACGTTCAATATCTAGCTGTTAGCCAAAGTTGCTCTTCGCCATGGGACACTTACAGTGATTTCTTTCTTTTTTTTTCGTTAACACGCCAACGAAATTCTTTTAATCATTGTGATCACAATGGGTCACTATTGGTACCGCAATTTTCTCACACTATTGTCACTTCGGTAAACTACTGTTCACGGACAGCCGAGCCAAAACCAATTCCTACAACACCACCAACGTTTTCTTTAATCACTAGTGTATGCCACGGGTTTCAAACTGCACCCAACCGCTGGGCATCAACTCGTCAGGATGTCTATCTTGTAACTGAAGCTTTGATAGTGCGCCCAGCCGATGACGACACAGAGCGCTCGACCGCCGTACGATGCGTTTGCGTTCACGATCTATCAACTACTATCATCGCCGCGAGAGCTCGCGTAGCGTCCAACCAATACCGCGAACACGCGAGATGTGATCGTGTTGGTTGAGCAGAGCGCGAATCTCGCGTACCCTTCTTATTCGATGTCGCGATCGGAAAGGGTATTGGAATGGGAAATCGCGAATTTTGTATTGACGCACATTGAAGATCACGGCTCCACGTGATTCAATACAGATGATTCAAACAAGAATATTTTAAACCGATTGTTTGTTTCATTGAAAAACATTTATTCCATTTTTTGTACACTTTAACGTGTTTGTTCGAAGTCAATTTTTTTAATTTTATTTTTCACCACGTGTCGTCATTTTTTTATACTGAATGAAAAGCACATAAAAAATGGTTGCGAAGCGTTGATTGTTATAAGGCATTTGATATTAAGACATCATTTTCTTCTTCTTCATGTCATTTATCTCATCAATAAAATTTATTCAAGGACTTCGATTGAATGAATCCGATCATATCGCCAAAAGTGTTCGGTTCCTTAAGGATTTTTTTTAAATTATATAAAATATACATTGTATAATGAATATTTTGCTTAGTTTGCTTCGGTTATTGGTCCTGGTGTATAAATCTGTACACACTTATAGTCGGATCAATTTGATTCTTCATTTAATCATAACATTAGTGATTGTTAGCAATCTTAATATGAAATAAAGACCACTAGTGCTCAAGGAGAATATGTTTCGCGCCAGTCGACAAACACTAATATGCTCGCAGTTCATTGCACACTCGCTCCTGGTTTAGTGATAGAGTGAAGTGGACCTTATCGCAGATAAATATGTGCAAAAGTGAAATGTTCTGCAGTTGTGGAAAAGAAAGCGTATACATAATTTTTCTTTGCTATTCACTTGTCGTTCTTTGTCGCGTTTGCAGTTGCTTTTTCCTGGCACATGCAGGGTAAGCTTTAAAATAATCTGGAATCATCGAACGCAAAAAATCGTTAGAGAATAAAAATTAATATCAAAACTGACGTAATGTTTTCGACCGATGCAAAGCAAATACAACTATTGGTTTTGAACGGTGCCCGCGTTGCGCGTTATCAGCGACTCTAGCACTTCAACAAGGACAATGTTTGGAGTAGATTATGGCATTAAGTCCCGTTTTCTTTAATTATTCGCTCAACCAAACCGTGAAGTGCATTTTACCTTTTTTTCCCCCTGTTCGTCAAACCACTCGAGCAGATTCCGTTCGGTTCACCTGTCCCGCTGGAGTGTTTGTGGCCGGCTTCCACCGGAAAAGGACTCGACACGGTCGATAGCCTCATTAGGAGGCGAGCGGGTGGATACCGGACGTTATCTAATTCGACATGCGTCCCCGTTTGAAATCTACAATTAATTTCAATCAGTACACTTTCCACACTGGGTGATAAGGAGGAAAATGCTGATAGGCCGCGCCGAAGCCGTCCGGTGGTTTGTTGTGTTTTCGTGCCGTTCCATCGATGGACATCAGCCTCAGCGTTGCCCCCGGCCAAAGGGGTGCAAAGATATCGTCGTAGGTCGTACACAGTAGATAGTATGGCCGGAGGCTTCAGAGTTGTGGGGAACATAAATAAAACAGCGGTAATCGAGTGCGAAACATAGACACACCGATGATGGGGCAAAATGTGTGAGGGATCCAATTGTTGAAAGGCATGGTCACAAGGAATCCCATCGTTTTATGCAAATCGTACACGGCGAGTATTGTGCGATAACCGTAACGATATATTTGGCCACCTCCGGCGAGATAACGAACGCACACGCGCCTTTGGTGATTGGGTAAGATCTACGATTCCGAAAACGATTTTCGGTGATGGCGCTGGTTGCTCAAATTCAGCTGGTGTTTATTTGCTTCGGTTTAACCCCCCTCCCTTTGGGGAACGAAATATGATACGTAAAACATGAATGAAACTACTGTTGTGGTATTGCCTGATGGCATGCACACTCAAACCGGCTCACTGCAAATAGAAACGTGACACGGTTCAACCACGACAAGGGGTCCGTTGGACATGCATCTGTTTGGACTGATAAGAAAGGTTCGATTTTTTGCTCGTCTGTAGGCCTCGAGGCCAAACGCTGTCAATCATGGTTGGCGCACGTTGGTTGGATTTTGTCGGTTGCCAAAATTGCCCCATTTCGTGGAAATATTGTCGCAAGACGGAACGTAAACAAATCTGTTTGATGCTCAAATCGGCCATGTTTGATGTGAATAGAAACGGCATACAATGTTGCACGTGATGACGCTGGTACCAATTTATCTTGTGCCTCTTTGTAGTAGGCGTGGAGTAGATTTTATTTAATCATCGTGAACTAATCTGTTGTGTTTCACTTTTCCCACTAGTTGTACTAAGCTCGGTGGTCGTTGTTCCAGGTAGAGAAGTCGCCTGCAGCGTGTACTCTTGGCGCCAATTGTCCGGTAGACCAATCTCTTTGCCACACTTTTCGTGCCCCTGCAGCCCACATGGATTCCACCGGGCCAGCTGGATGATCTTTTCGTACAGCTTTATTCCAGGACTGCGCGTGCTATGCATCTGCAATTGGTTTGGCGATTAGATATTAATCCTTTGGTTTGGTTTCCGTTCCCTTTGCACCCGCTTACCTGTCGGTGGGCGACGACTCTATAGTCCTTCGTTAGCAGGTTATTCTTTTCGCCGTACGTTAGAAGATGGTCCAGGGCGGAGAACTGCAGCTCGTTCGGTTCGTACCGTCCGTAATCGCCCATGAAGCAGACGGCCAACGTTCTGTTGGCGTACGCATTCGCCGTATCCCAGCCCCGACCGACATAGACGTTTCCGTCACCTCCGAGCTGGGTTGGAAGAATTTGTAATCAACAATAATTATTTTATTTTTAATCCAAAAAAAGGCACTCCTGAGAGCAAATATTTACGTAAAAATTGCTGGGAATATCCTGCAGACTTTTCTCCGCAATGGCAGCGTCCTGCAGCGTTCTCATCTTGATCGAGCACATGTGCACGTTGGTGCAGTTCTTCGCGTGCACTCCGATGTGCGTTATCAGCACGTACGGGATGGGATGGGTCAGATCGTACGGTCCCCGTATGTTCTGCTGGGCTCCCCAGTTGCTACGATCGATTATCATGTGCCCGTTGCCGAGGTTTGGAACTGTTTTCGAAGGAAGAAGGAAAGCGTTACTCTGCGTGCACTCCAATTCGGTGCACACAAACGACTCGCACTTACTTGTTTTCGAAATGAAGTTGTTGCCAAAAAATATCTCCTCATTCGTGCGTGCATTTTGGCTGGCTTGGTAGGTTTGGTAGACGTAGAAAAACACAACGAGCAATCCCGCCACTACGAATAGAAGAATGACACTGTACACGATGTACCGTTCGTATTTCATCTCCTTTGCAGTGTTTGGCAGCAGCAGGTTGTTCTGGTTATTATTGCCATCTGGAATAAAAATAATGATAGTAAACTGATTAAACAAATTCCTTCTCTCAACAGTCCTTTGAAACAGAATTATTGTTGTTAAAATTACCTTATTTAATCTCTCTTTCGTCAATATATGATTGAAAAACATGTTCGAACGTGTCATACTTTCACTTGATTCATTTATTAATCTCAATGCTATAATATCAGTATTTTCTTCACTAGTATTTACATACAAAAATTCTTATGACTAGACTTTTACTTATATGGTAAATGCTTGACCTGTGATATCCCTGACATTATTTTGTTATAAAAATATATGTAAAACAAAAGTGCAACCGATCTGTAGCACCTTTCTACCGGTGTGTTACTCTTCCTCGAAAGCTTTGCGTTCGGTGAGTAAAGGATTTTCGCGTCCATTACGTTTGTTGTACAGCATTTCGTCGTCCCAAAGGCTCGGGAAACCAAGCTCGGCCCCGCAGTGGGTGTACGATTGCGTGCCGCACGGATTCCAGCGCGATAGTTGCACGATCCGGGGGTACAGTTTGTCTCCAGGACTCTTGGTGGAGTTTTTGGTCTGCCGGAAAAAAAGGAACAAAATGAAGCGTATTTCAAAAGGGGGTATATTTCCCGTGCTTCTGGTAACAACCTGTCGGCGTGCCACGAGCCGAAAGTCCTTCGAGAGGACATCCTGGACCACGCCATACGTGAGCAGGTGCTGTAGGGCGGAGAGCTGCGACTCGAGTGGCGCATTAACGTTGTAGTCTCCCATGAAGCAGATGGATACCGTTCGGTTGTGATAGGAGTTGGCAATGTCCCAGCCGCGGCCTACGTAGATGTTGCCATCGCCACCAATCTATGATAGGAGAAAGGGGGTCACTTGCCGCGTGTGGATGTTTGGAGTCCGAATCCATCGTTTCCGTGGATGAAGTTGCTTACGTAGAAATTACTCGGAATGTCCGGCAGGTATCGCTCGCCGATGGCCGCGTCCTGCAGAATACGCATCTTGTTCGAGCACTGGTAGATGTCGGTGCAGTTTTTGGTTTTGACGCCGATGTGCGTCACCACCACGTACGGTACCGGCCGTTCCAATCGGACCGTTGCCTGCACATCGTCCTGCGTGCCCCAGTTGTTCCGGTCGATGATCATGTGGCTGTTGCCGAGCGTGGGTACTGGAAATGGATCAATCTGGCAGAATTACTCGACGGTCTGTCGCGTGTCCAACGGTCGAACGAAAGACACTTACTCGTTCGAGGGTTATAGTTCTCGCCGAACAGGATGTCCCGTGGTTGCCTCAGCCCGTCGGCACTCTGGGCCTGGTTGACGATGAAGTAGATCGCGGTGGAGAATCCGACGATGGCGAAAAAGATCAGTGCACCGTAGATAAAGTAGCGCTCCTGGCGCAGGGTCGTCGGTTCGTTCGATGGCAATCCTCGGTTCTGGTTGTTACGGCCAGCTGGCGGACGTGACAATGTTGGGTGATGGAGCGCAAGAAAGAGGTAATAAAATTAAGTGAAGCTACAGTCAAAGAATGTCATTGTGATTGGCGTCGGCATAAAGTTGAAGGGTACACATTAGTCGGCGTGGCTGTGTAAATATTGTACGAGTCGTATTTGATTTGCAAGGAACGGTTTACGCCCAACGAATCGGTCGTGGATTTGCGATGCGATTTTCGTTGTGAAGAGCAGTACAGTCGTAAAATGCCTTCCCGCATATTCAAACCACCGTACAAATGATATGAACTGAAGATAATCATCTCTACATGGTATGCACGCTTTACTCTACTAGTGTAAGCGTCGGTTTTCATAAACTAGTGCAAATGAGCTGCTTCTTGTTCCGAGACAGAAATTTACGTAAAATTTGATGAGGTTTTTTTTTTAACAGCAAAACTTCCTTTCTTGACTTACTTCCATGGGGTTTTAATTTAAATGGAGTTTTAAAAATTCACGAAGGGTTTAATTTGTATTTAACTCATCATCCATTTCATAACACAACTTAATATAAAGTGATCGTTACAAGCTGAACTCCTCACTTTTTAAACGAAGTATTATTTTTAAACAATGTTGTACTTTCAATGTGTACAATTTTGTTTTTGTAGGTCATATGAGCTAACTATACTAAAAATAATGCAAAATTGTATCTTCTTCTTCTTATGTGGCTCAACATCCCCTAGTGGGACAAGGCCTCTCTCCGTAGAGAGGTTACTGTGACCGATAGACGGTATATTATTAGATCGGTGGTCAGCCGTTCGTAATACCGGGGAGTGCCAGACTCGGGATTCGATCCCACACCTATGGCGTGGTGTTTTCTTGCGCTACCGCTGCGCCATGGGCACCCCCAACCCCGCTGCGCCATGGGCAAAATTGTATAATGTAATAAATTTTCTGTTGTTTTAGTTTGAAACATCCATGAAAACTAACAAGATCATTCAATAGACAGGTCGAATCATCCCATACAAAGAGCCAAAATCCGTGGGAATTTTTTTGACAGGTGGTTTGAATTTTGTTTACTTTTTACGAGCAGCATGAAAACTGGAGTAAAACTGCAAATTTGATATGTTTCATCAAATTAGGAAGTTGAGGCGTTCGGTAGCTTGATTTTGGCCATATCCTGGCGACCAACAGCATCAAAATTTCATGTCTTCGCATCGAAAACCACTTTCCGCTACTACTGGGTCACTGTGATCCAAAATTTCCGATTACTTATTTCGTTAAGTAGATTGTAAACATTTTTCAAACAAACTGTCACAACAATGGCGGAACAGAAAAAGGCTTTGCACCGACCTGTCTATTGAATGATCTTGGAAAACTAATAAATCAATGCGTTCTGAAGCAGCTTTGCTTGCTTTTCAAACGACTGCTATGATCTCAAAATAATAAGATAAGCTCTAAAGTAACGAAAGTTCTTGTTTTTGCAAGTATCGCTGTTAACTGTTGTGTAAAGTCATGCATAAATGCAAAAACACGATCATTGCGAAAGGAAACATGCATTTTGTCGTGTACACAAACAATTGAGGGTCAAAATTGTACATTATGAACATGAGTTTCGCTTCTCATCGTCCCACAGACAGGCATCATTCACTGTGAACATGCGAAATGCAGAAGCACCGAACTGAGGCGAAATGCCTTGGATCAAAAATAGCCTCTAGTGTAAACATGCCGGTACGGAATCTAGTATGCCAGTGGTGATGCTCCAGTAACGTCCCTGAGCGGGAGTATTTCCACCAAACTCTACCAGCTTCGCTTTTCCAGTGGGGAAATACTAAAGGTTGCGTTGCATACTTTATGCGAGGTCAGTGAACAAGGGATGAGATCATAACTTCAGAATAAAAACAAATTATGAGCGATCATTTGTGGACATCGGAAAGCGAGTAGCAAATTGTTTGAATGATAAACTTTTACACACATCGGGAGACACTAGCGAAACTGCGACCTGATGACTGGAATGGGGAATTTCGTAGCAGCGGCCGTCGCTCGATGGGACAGCTGGACGACTCGCGATAGTTTGCGAATGGTGATGCACTTCCTCCGATCGTCATGGAAGATTCCCCTTCGTACGCATGCAGCGACTGCAATGGGGAACTGGCCCCCGATGCAGATGATGTTGCCGACGCAGATGCTCCAGACGTCGACGAGGGTGACGAAGGCGATGATGATGAGGATGGGGATGGTGATGCGAGCAGGCTGGATGCGTGGGAGCTAGCCGGGGTGGAGTTGTTCGCAGGCGATGACTTCGAGACTCTACGGTGGTAATATTTACGCTTCCGCTGGAACAGCGTGACCGCCGTCGAGGCCGCCACGGTCGTCGAGTGGCGTTCTTTATTGTGGATTTTAAGCAGCAGTTTCATGATTGCACACTCCCTTTCTCTCTCGTGTGTAACGGATACGGTTCGGATCACTGTCACATATTCCAGGGTATTACGTTGCCGGAAACTGGATGATTTTCACTCACTGTTTTCAACACCGGTCGTCGTATCGAGCTCTGGTACTAACTAAACAACTTTGGCACAACACTGGTTTCGGGGAGGGCCTTTCACACATTCGACAAATTAATCCGCACGCGTCCGCAGTCAAAAGACCATGCTGACCGAACTCCAACCAGTCACGTGTCTGGTCGCCAGGTCGACTACTGGCCAAACCCACGGCACAGATTATCCGTACATTAGTAAAACGCTGGTCCTATGCCCACTTGCCATGTGTGTGCGTGGGTATTTCTGCACGAGGACAGTGCAGTGTATTCAAATTCAATTAGCAATGCCGCTCACGAAGCAACTTTGGCCACTCGATGGTTGTGACTTTCTTCTGGGTCACCGACTGGCCACTGGGTAGTAAATCTCTGCTGGTAATTCGAAAATCCCCACTGTCTCATCACGTTCACGATGCAAATGTTTCCAGGGCGAGGAATTATGGTGAAGAAATAAAAAATATCTAGGGCCACGGCTCGTCGGGTAAAACCTGCGGCGATTGGACGCACTCCACGATACGATGCGGCGACCATTCGCGTCAGAAGCAGACTGAATAACCGTTCGGTTTTGTTTATTTGGCGGAAATTCAACCTGCTACGCGGCCAGTCACTGCCAAGTGCTGCGTCTCGGTTGAGGCGATTCTGTCCCGTGTATTGTGCGAGCTCGCGATCATCACGTCAATTTCGCTGCCCGGATGGTGGTTGTGGTTGTGGCAATGGCGGATTTTTTTTCTTCTACGCCAGTTAAGCGGTAATCGGGTTTAGCTCATCGTCGTCCGCGATCTTCCCGTCTTGGGTGGAGGTGGAGATTCCTGTTGGGTTTCTCAGCACTTTGCCTCGACGGACGTTGTGTTTTCTTCCGCTTGCCCGAGCCGGTTGTTGTGTGTTGAATTCGAAAGATGTGTTGATGCTTTAAGTGGCCGCATCATTTGTGAGATGCGCATTTTTCTATTTTGATGATTTTAAAAACAATTTTTAGTTTTTTATCAGCTAGATCGTTGTTCACGACCACGTGGTTTGTTTGGCAAAACGCTTGTTGAAATTTAAATTTTGGGTAAAATTTACCACTTTTTGATGATTTCAGGAAAGGCACACGAACTTCATCATATAAATAAGTATGACTAAGACGCTTTATCTGATTAAGAACTGGAGTTTTGATTCCAGGAAAAAGTAAACAAGTTCGTTTTTAAACTGAGCGTGACTAAGATGGTTTATCTGATAAAGATCTGTTTGAAAAGCTATTTTTAATAGTTATCACCACTAACTACTTACTGAATAAGTGCAAGCATCAAGTTTAACGTTTGCTTTACAAATACTTGAACATCAGCTGCGAGGCGAAATTGCCGCAGTAACGTATGTGCAATCCGTTACGCAACACGTGGGATTTCCAATAAGCTATGAATTGCATTCTAGCCATAGTTTACCGATACGAGAAACGAGACGATGCAGCGAGGCTCTAGCATGTAATCCGTTTAGCAGTTACTATGTGCAGCTACATCTTTACCATTGTATTATCTGAATTTTCTCTAATTTACGAGTAAGTTAGAACTTACTTGCAATGCGGGTAGCCTCCACGGTTGCATCCATATACTGATAGATCGTAACGGATCCTTGGTACTGGGTCATGGGGCCAATGACCACATCGCTGGAATTCGTCAGGTTCACGATACTGGTTGCCGCCGGCTGGATGGCCCCTTGCGTCGCAGCACTTCCGCTTCCGGCCGGTCCAACGTCGGAGTGGTTCTGGTGGGCGGCCATGCTGGGATTATCCGTGCTCTGCGCGTACCGTGCACCGACCCCCATTGGGCCACTGGTCGGGATGGCATTGTGCTGGTGGAAACTATTGTACCGCGGGTGAATACTCATGAGCGCGTTCGCGACCGAATCCGGAATCGGGGTTGCCGTGGACGTGCCTCGATTTTCCATGCTTAGGAGCAATTTTGTTTCTATTTTAATGTAATTTATTTCACCGATCACGTCCGAGACTAAGTGTACTTCTTACGCCGGCCACGATCCTCCGGCGGGACGTGAAATCCTTCAAAGTCGTCGTTTTTAGCTCCGATCGCGGACGAGTGATCGCGAGCAAATCTGAACCGATACTACGAGTCGAAAGCTGCGAGTAGCACTTGCCTCCAGCAGCGCGAAGCTTTTGTGTATGAGTGTGGCATAGATGTGTCTTACGCCGATTGAAAGTGATCGTCAATTAAGGGTTGCGCGGGAAATTTTGCCGATAGAATGTTGGACCGGTTTTTGTTATGAATCACTGGCAAGATATACCTCTCGCGAACTACAGCAACGTAATGGGACAAAACCCGAAGACCCAAACATGTTGTACAACGAACGCACCCTTATGTTACTGGCTAGGGGCAGCTTGTGAACGATGAATGCACGAGCCGATCATGTTTTATGCTTCTCTTTTAATATATACAGATTACACCTGTTCGGGATCCAAACTTTGCAGCCGAGAGGATGTATAATGTTTTGTTATTTCATTTTTTCATTAAACACTCCGGTGCCTCTTTCATTTTGCACTTGTTTAAGCTGATGGACTCAATTAGAATAGAGAAAGTCATATTACAAGAGTAACTGGCTTGCCTAATGCTGCTAAAAGTAGCAATTCGATTGGTTTCACGAAGACAAATTCAGTCTCTCTGATTTTTATTTTCTAAAACAATTAGGAAAATCACTCTTTAGCTAATTTGCCCAGATCAAATTATCTATCAATTATCTAGTTAAATATGACTTCCTAAATCTAAGTGAATCTCTCGATGCTAACTTCCATTTTAAAATGAGTTTCAGCACACTGTGCTGAATATGGCAACCTCAGCTAGCTGGAGCACCAACCTGGAGCGAGAAATGTCAAGCTGCTTGCGTATCTGTCAAAGTTGTTTATATTTACATTCGTTTGCGGAAAGTAAACATTGCATCTTGAAACGAGATGGCTTCCACATGTGAACAAGAATCAGGGGAAAACTCAGGCTCACGCAAGAAAAGTGGAAATGTTATCAAACGTAAAACAAAACTACAATGTGCAGCGAACACGATAAACAAGGCATTTCAAACCTATGGCCCCCAGTGTCCGCAAGAAATAACGACTGCCATGGAGGGTGTTTTTCTGCCGGCGGGATTAGAATCATACGTGAACACGTTTGCCATTCGATCAGAGGAACGTGCACTAGAACGAATGCATGATTGTCCAGAGTTTTTGCAATGTGCATCGTGGAGCGAGATGCTCGATTCGACAGGTTTTCGTGAAACGTGCAATAATGAAATCCCGCTGGCATTGCAAACCATTGCCTATACGGAGAAGTTTCCGGATGCGGACCATTGCAAAGGCGTCGATTTTCAGCTGTTGTACTTAAATCTTGCCAGTATGATGATGGGGCAGCCGGTACGCCGAATGAATGTAAACACCCAGAAACTGCTAATGCAGGTGTATGAGGTATGTTCTCGGAGTCTCGGAAGGTCATCTTCGAAGTACCATTTCAGCATGTTTGATATAATGCTCGTTTATTCTTCCTTTGTAGCAAACTCTTGCCGAAGCCTCTAAAACTGATAACAAAGAAGAAATAGTACTTCTGCAAGAAAAATTAAAAAGAATGCGTAAACCGATGCAGTCAAAGAGTGAAGCAGAATTGATGAACAAGGCTCCGGAAACGATGGAATCCGAATGTTTTAAGGATCCAAACATCAACCCTCTCCAACTGCCTATCGAAGAGTGCATTCGGGAGGCGTAATAATTGTGGAGGAATGGAAATAAATAGGAACTAATGGAATCACGCTTTGGTTGTTTATTACTTGTATCTTTGGGTCAGGGTTATTACAAATCTCGATATTTTGATAGTTAACATTTCTCTCGTACATCAGACTCAGTTCATTTACACCAAGATAGAGTTAATATTTGACTGGAATACAGTTCCATTAATCGTTTCCATCGATGCTGTGTGCCGGTCGGGAATTATTTCCTGCGATTTTAAAATTTTCCCTTCGATCCGTTTTTGTTTTTTTTCTTTTGAACGCACCGAAGCATTGTGCGTGAATGAGTTTAAATTATTTGTAAAAAACCAAGCTTATACGATTTAGTTTGTGTCTTTGGTATCGCTCAAGTTGTAGGAACAATGTTAAATAAGCTACTATTTCGCGAGAATATGTCTATTTCTTTTGATGCATCCGTTAGGGGTGCTTTCAATGAGGATAGTTTTTCTTCTGTAACTTTGCTGTGTTATAATAATGAAATGCTTTGCCGATAAATTCTCACATGTTAGCAGACTTGGGTGTATATTATTTATAAAAATAGCAACTCATGCTGAAAGCTTCGTGTTAACAAAACATTCACTGCAATTCTATCGATCGTGTCGGTACGATATCATTTGATCGTTAATGGTATTTCACAATATTTAAATATGAACTTTTCTCATCATGCTTCCAAATACGTGCACGTTTAAGTTTTTGCTCTGGATGTTTGGTTTTGAATTTGCTTGCTAACAACTAACATAGTATAATTATACACTCGACTCTTATACACGCTTACAGCGTTCTGGGTTTTCATTTAATTTCAAACTTGAAGTCATCTTTACCACATCTTTTACATTCACAAACACACATTTATCGTGGGGTAGTTGTATGATGTCAATTGGCATCCATTGCATGACAACCAACGGTATCAATTCGCGGATGGATATGATAGGTTTGTAAAGTAGAAACTCTGTGAGAGGATTGTCATTTTGATAGGTTGCATGTTAAGTCGAAGCGCAAACTGAATCAGCTTCGATAGAATCCTACCGGTGGCACGAGAGTGTTTGTTAACGGTAATGGCCAACCAACAACGGTAACAGTTACAATAAGCATGTTAGGCATGCGAGTAAAGCAATGAATAAAATATGTTGGTTTTCCATAAGCAATGTTACAAAAATATGCGTTTCTGCGACACGTGCTTGACGCGCTACTTTCTACGTTCCGTTTCCTTTCTCAACAGCGTACAATATAAGGTTTTGCAAATTGTACTTTCTTTTTAGATATTGTTTCACATGTGTTCCACTTATCTACTGCCCTCGAGCCATTAACAGCCATCCCTTTTTTCACTAGCTTTTCGGTCACCTTCGGTAATAAAATAGCTCTCTGTCTGTTATCGATATCCTTCCCTTATTTAATTCGACCCCATAAGCAAGCTTCTATTTAGCTTCCATACGTGCGGACTACAAGATTGATATGTGAGAAATCAATGTAAATAATGGTCTATTTAAGCACCATGGCATCAGTAAGAAACAAAGTTATAGCATCTGCGGAAACGGGTTATCACAGCAATATCCGAAACGGAAAAAAGAATTCGAAGACCTAACGTGCTCTTTAGTTAAGGTTGTTTCATGCCCATGTCTTATTCGAGCATCATATGATATTCTTTTAGGAACCGAGCGTTGGTTGTACATGCGTCAGGGGATAGTTTTATCGGATATTATTTACGTGGATTGTCTTCTAGTTCAGATACATCGGTTAGTGTTCTGGCGGATGGTTTTTTGTTTCTTCAAACAGAATGTATGTTCAATTCAATTCACATTTCACTCACGCTGTTGCAGCATTCCTGTAAAGCTTTCGGCGGTTCCAACACTTTGGATGTGTTTCGTTCGATCGTTCTAGCTAATGTTAACATGGCAATAAGAAAGTGGCATGATAAGCATGGAACCCATTCATCTACCTTGCTTTGTCCATGAGACATTTTAATAATTTTTAATGTATGCACGTGGTTTGGGCAAATTGCTTTGATCAATTGTTACGTCTGGCAATGTGGATAACTGAAAGTTTTTAAAGTATATTCAACAACAATTTTCATTGTGCCGCATAGTACACGTTTGATTTGGAACAACGGAATATGGAATTAAAAATGTATGAAATACGTTCCTCCGTTTGGGATGGCGTTGAATTGTTTTCTCTTTCTTCACATTTTTCCTAAATCGAATACATCTTCAATGTGATTGCCGCCTGCGGCGGATTCATGCCGGTGCAATCCTTATGCTACAACGGGAAACAAGAAATGGACCGACTCGTACGCAATATGTTATTTTTCCATACCATTAAAAAATCCACAGGATTCCTATAAAAGTGCCGATTCTACCGTGACGCTACTTAATTCTTAGTAAATGTATGTATATCTATATGTATATAGGACTACAAAAATTCGATCCTAGTGCAAGGGTGAAATGTATCTTCATGGGGAGTATAATCACATCGATTGAATGGTTTATCATCATCTTGATATCTTTGCGTATGCACCATATGCGGCGCAGGGCGTTCGATAAGTTTTATTAGTTTATTTGACTTCTCCATTTGTTAGTTACTACCGGTGGTACACACTGGGTTCATGGTTTTCGTTGAGCAAACATTAAGAACCACGATTTGAGATTAGGCAAGATCGAGCGAATGAAGAAACGGAAATGATCCCAGGTAGGATGGTCTGTGATTGTCAAGGATGCGCTAGGATATTCCTCGCGGGTCTTTTGCCGACGAGGTAAGAAGTGTCGAAAGGGAAAGTGATCCAAAGATGGCAAAGGAGAATAACTATCGTCTATCAGTAGTGCAACACGTGGACACATACGAACATACATATCTCGCAAAAAGGAAATCTTTGGCTTGTAGTTTTCATTTGTTTTCCGAGAAATATTATTCAAGAGTCTAGCTCAAAATGTTGAATCTTATCCTTTAACATTTGTTAGCGTATTATCTAGGAGCACAATGTGTCTGCTGTAATGTGTATATTACTCTATGTGTACATTCATATTAACCTACGATCATTCCTCCAAATGCTGTGCGGATCAACTTTGCCATAGTTCTTATCCACTCTTACACCGTGATTGTTTGTGTGCTCCGCTAGGTTGATCCTGTTCGTCATGTATATGTACTTCTTCGGAATAAATTAGAATGAACTACGCTATTCTCGTTCAGAGTACTTTAACCCTACATTTCGACTGGTATGAATACTGTGTGACTAATGTTGGTTATTTCTGGTAAACGACACTCAAAGATTGCAAAATCAACAACTCTTTTTCAATAATGTTTGCCCTCAATTGAATGAGATATGTACAAGGTGTGCGGAGTATTCCATACGAACGGAAAACACTCAATCTGAGCATAAAAATTAGATAAAACCGTAGATTTAAACAAGCCTAATTTTTTCTTAATTGTATGCGAATTGGGACGTAGATATGTGGTTTGGTTTTTACAAAAAATCTTATCCAATTGATGGTCTTCGTTAGCCCTTAGGTTGAATTAGAAATATGGAGTTCGGTTGAATTTTAGTTTTCGTTCCAATTCCCAACGCCTTATGGTGCGAATCAGTTATGCATCCCAACGTAATTAAATTCATCAAATCAAACCCGCTTTTTTATGGCTACAATTTACCCTACCATGCAATCTCTTGCCAGTGTAGGTGAGCCGGAATAATTACGTATGGGTTGATTTCAACGGAAAGCTAGTCCAGAATTACCAATGCGTCCCAATTCCCGCCTATCATGTCGCCCAGCGTGTCCACTTTTTGCGAATGGTCGTGTGTGTGGTGTTGCTTTTTATTGTATTTAATGCTTCATGTATGTTCATTTATGATTTCTTCTTATACGATTACACATGCTATTACAATGATGCGCATAAACGGATCATGGTGACAGGTAAATTGACATTTTTTATGCGATTTCGTTCCGCTGCACATTCATTCCCGATTAAATTTCACCGAATCAGACCGCATTGCGTTCCGTTCGTTTCGTGCCGTGGGCCATCAAAGGATATGAATATTGATGATGAAATATTTAATCCACGAATTTAATTACTTCACTTTCGCTGATCGGTTGATTGAGTGGTGACAAACTCGTGAAATATACATAAATGTGTAAGTCGGAGCACGTAGGGGGTGTACGTGAGTAAAAGTGAATTCAATGTCATTCTTCTTCAATATGCAATAGGTCCTTGTTACCTGTGCCAGGCATGGTTTTAACAAATCAAAGTCAAAAGTCTTCCAGGTGCTCAATGCACGGGAATTTCCTTCCAGCGTTAGGCCAAAAATTAAGCATTCAACGCAAAAACCGTGCCAACGACGTACCGTTCAGCAGCGTTAGTTTTCCTGATTGCTAGGCGGTTTCGGAAAATGGGTGGTGGAAAATTCACATCACGTTTGACAAAATTCACCTCCTAGGGGCAAATGGTGGGGGTAACCATGGCAACGATCATACGGTTGCTTTCACTTTGAAAGCTTAGTTGAAAAGTTCGTCCCACTCGGTATGCTGCGAGGAAAATTGTGCAAGGGTCGTGGAAACTTGAGCTTCAAACGAATATGACTACCATACGCGTGGAAAGGATTAGTGCTCGGAGGCTTTCCTTCCTCCTGATGGATATGTCAGTAGAGCGAGGTGTTTGAATTTGGAATGTTTCTAGATGTATATTTTGAAAGACCAGTATTTGTTTCCTGTTCAAAAGTGTCTCTGTTGGATGGGAAATTACATTTGTTTCGTCATTCTGCTACTAATCCGATGGAACAAATTTCCACAAATTTACTGTTCATGAAACATTAACATTGAATACACGAAGTAATCACGTCCAGCGTGATCGTATGTGGTACGCTTTATGATTAATTAACGTGACATCCATCATTTTACGGTTCAGTACTGCTCGGTTTCTGTATTTATTCTACAACTATTTTAGTTCGATTGGAAAGACCATAGAACATTCCAAAAATCCTATCGAGCGGAACGTAAAATGCTGGTGATACTCAAACCTGGAAAACGGCAACCATTTGACCAGGCATCCACTCCCAAAACCTTCCTTTTCTGGCAACGATACACGGTGTTCTCTGTTTGTCAAAGGTCCGCTGAACGTTATGGTACCTGCTCCGGATACTGTCGTGGGATTCGGCAAGAATCACATTTTCACACAACAGTGTCGCAGCACGGCTGGTGCTTAGTGTTGAATAAATAAATATTTAAACGTTTGCTCGCACCGATTCCGTTTTCCAGGCCTGGAAAAGGGGTTCGGTTATAGTTTGGGGACGACAAATGGAACCTAGCAAAGAACCGTTGTGCCCGTTGCCCAGTGTGGGTGTTCATTTTTGATAAGGGATCGTACACACAGTGAAAACGGACAGGAAGCCGAAGTGCCGTAGAACCTTTCGTTGGAAGTGTGCCGGTACGTGCGAGTCCCTGCCAGATTCGATGTCAGATGGTTGGGGTATAGTTTGAAATCGTTTTCCGTTTGAAATTGGAAATAGTAAACACACGCACATACTCACATACTCACATACACACCTACCGGGTTTTGTGGGACGTTGCTGTGTGCGGACAGAATCCATTTTGTTTCACATTGATTGGACTATAAGAAACTGGTAGTTCTTCGAGGAGGGTTATCAGTAAGATGGTGGAAATCTTTGGTAAATATTTTCCATCCGACTTACACCAGACTCCACAATATAATTGAGAGAATTAAGTGGAAAATACTCCCACGAAGCAGCTGGTTAGTAATAAATAGTCCATTTTGTAGAGGGTTTCATCCTCCCACGGCATGTGATCCTTGCCAGAAAGCTTTACTAGCGAAGGCCGCCGCCACCGAAGGTGGGTGTTTTTGAGCTCCCGATTGGAAGTGACGTCGGTGGCGGTTGGGGTGATACGCGTGACCCTCCCCCCGTTCCCTGTGAGGGTCCCCCAATGGCCGCACCCAGCCCGGCCATGCTGCTGGACCTGTTGCCAGGTGCGTACGGAGATACGGCGATGTTGCTGCTGCTGCCGCTGGGTGATGGACATTTGGCGAACTGGTTCGCGATGGCCAGCGAGGACGGACTGGCGAGCGTTGATCGGGCGGTCGTAAGTGACGTGGGACCACCGCTGGGACCGGCGCTGGGAGTGTTGGCAGTAGCTAGGCTAGTCACCGATGTTCCCCCAGGGCCAGCGCTACAAAGCTTCTGGGTGCCGGTGGAGGTGTTGAGCGCTGTAGCGGACGCAGACAGGGGCGTGTGTGGTCTGGGTGCTGGCTGTTGCTGTGTGCTAGGGCTAGTACCGCCGGGCGTGAATCTATCTTTGGTCATTAGTGCGTACAACTGTCGCTGCAATTCAGAGAGGAATGGTCGGTTTTTGTTGTTTTCGGTTCCCAGGTGATGATGATGGAGATGACGATGACGCAGGGTGCCGATGACGATGGTTGAGGTAGTGAGGATGATGGTTAGCGGGTTTTGGGCGAGTGGCAATGGGTGAAAATAATAGCAAAATCATATTGCTCGAGAGGAGTGACATGAGTTTGAATAGGAAGTTAAGAGTAGATTGTTTTTGTATGATTGATAAAAAGTACGGTTTCACATGAGTTTGGAAAACGAGAGAAAGAGAAAGGGAGCGATAAGGGTGAGGAAGAAAGAGAAATTTTGAGAAAAAAAGAAAGAGATAAAAGAAACTACCATGAGCAGCTGGAAGTAAGAGCGTGGCTACGCAACAAGACAAACATACATCAAAGTCGAGCGTACGTCATGCAAACAGATATAATGGCACAATCAATGATAATTGAACACCAACATATGACACGATAATATCAACACATTGTATGAATTGAAATTTAAAAAAAACTGTCAATGCATTTGAACTAATGTGAAAAGAAATTCTCTTGCTCTTAGTAAAACATGTTTAATTTTCGGAAAATTGGAGAATGTCCACGTAGAGGAGGAATAGGTTTTGGTCAAAATAGGTTTGTAATTCAAGTGGCAGCATGTTCAAATTTAACAAGCTCACCATTACTTGTTGTGCAGTTCGAGTATGATTCTTTGGGATTAATGTTGTGTAACAATTCAATTTTGTTCCAAATTTTGAACTTTAATGATTATTAGGGATAACTTCCTGGTTGAATATCACATTTAACTCTCCTTTTACTGAAAACTGGTTGTAGAACATTTTCTACAAATACAATAATAAATGTTTACATGTGTACAAAAGATGAGTTTCAGCATCAACCAGGGAAGCTGTGAAACCATCACTAGCAAAACAGCATTTTAAAAGTGTGTGACAAAGTGCCGCAAGGAAAATATTTACTGAAAAAAACCAGCTCAACCAAGTTCCAAGGACATGTTTTACATCCCTTCGCAATGAATCCAATTAGTTTTTTGTTTTGCTTCTGCCAGCACGCGAACGACTGTTGAAGTGTATAATTAATTTGCTGATCGCTTGCAAATGACTGCTTGCAGCTCCAATCATGGGCCGTGTGTTGATAAATGAAATTGACTTATTAAATTTCCACTCGATGATTAAATATCCGGAAATGTGATTAATTTTTCAATATCTCCCTACACAGGCCCTTCGTACACTAGCGTACTCATTCGGAGCGTTACATTACGGTGCTTTCGATGTTTGATGTAAACACAGTCAAGTGGATCGTTACCGGTTATTGTGATTTCTTTGAAAAAAAATTATCCCTTCAATTAAATGCCGTTGAATGAGAGGTAATCAATAATCAATCTCGGTTTATGACACATTCACAATGATTTGTGAAAAGTTTACAACATGCTTGATATGTAAAACAAGATGCAGTTCGATCGACAAATGGTGCGTTAGTTAGCCACTAAACGAATACTATACAGACCAGTGAAATAAATTACTTTGATTTATTTTCTACAGAAAAGCATTTCATTCTTCGACAGGAAAACACGAACGGGTTGAAAGACGAGCAAGCTGAAATTAACCAAGTAAGAAATAGATATTGTAATTTCGACTCTAGCAGAAGCGTTCCAATTCGGTTAAGAAATTAACTGCATGCGAAATATGGAAATTCCTTGTCAGAGAGGAACATACGACTTTCCCAATCGAAGTAAATACAAATGAGAGCGATCATTAACATGCTGCGGTAAAAAATAGAGAATATTGTCGATAGTATCGGAAAGAAGTGTGTGTTTAACGAACATTCTCTACCTGAAACGTGTATATCTTTAGCTTACAGTTTAAGGTTAATAGTTTTTAGTTTTCAGTTCACAGTTTGTACGATGGAACGATCGATGGCGATGGGGGTATCGAAGGTAGTTGGTAAATTTAGTTGTTTTCCCCCTTATCGCTTATTTTCGGAGTCCTTTACCGGAGGATGTCGGGATGGATCCGATGTGTCGATTAAATCAACCATAGTGAAACACATTTGTATGGAGCTCTTATCACAACTTTTTTCAATTACCAACGCCGTTTGTAGCAAACTGTTCACCAAGCTATTCTACATTCGCTTTGGAAATGATTCGATGAGAAGCAATGGATTCCGATTCGTTGAAAACAAAGCAATAATTTTGCTGAACGACACACAGCAAGCTACGGATTAGAAAGGTTTGACAACTATCACCGAACTACGGAAGGTTCTCCAATGGGACACGATCGTGGTGTCGATCGTAACAAATTGTTCTAAAAGACGCTAGGCGCGTATGCTACGGAGAGAAACTACTCATCAGCAAACTACGCAACATCAGTCCACGATTTGCAACCAACGGCAAGACGCTCTAGGGCCTACGATCGTTTTGGTAAAACCACTGATCCTACGAGCTACGGTTGACTACGGAAACGGATAGGTTTCGCCATACGGCTTGTCGACCGCTCTCTTTGCGGCTTTCTTCAGGGCTTACCTCACTTTGGGGGCGGGTGGACAATGCTTTCATGCTCGGACCATGTTCTGACACACCAGCAAACCGACTACAACTCGTACTGCGGGAGTGGCAAAGGGTTAGCTGGAAACAAGTTCGGTTGTTTGTTTCCCAACCGTCTACAGTGGGCTTTTTGGGTTGTGTTTGATGTGTGTTTGGACCTCACAGATGGCGGAGTGGTGCTGGTGGTGGCAATTGTTTCTATATGCTAGTGCTTTCGCTGGTCGAACCGATGAAGGTGAGGCTGATATCGGTCGACAGGTTCGGTAGGTCCAGACAAAACACACGTGCCCACTAACGGAAAACTAAGTTTGCTTCTTTAAGTGCGCCATTTGTTATTGAATAAAAGTTCCGTATGCACTCAAAGTGCCCTAGAGTGTTCCACCGTTCGGACGTTCTTCAGGTTCTAATCGAAGCTTTTACTCCGTGCTGTGGTGTGGTGGGACTCTACTCAACTAGACAAAAGGCGTGGGATGTGCAACCAGGCTAGGGTTTTGGCTCAGAGCCTCAGATGTGCTCTATTTCCACACTGTGGAGGAGACAACAAGTGGTGGTGGGATGTTGGAGCCGCCAGGAAAGCGGGATGGGGGGGGGGATTTGTTGGCTTTTCCCGACAACTTAATTGAACGACTAGTGGTGCGGTGGTGCGTGAGCATTTCGCTTTAACGATCATTATCCACGCTAAAGATGGACGATGATCGGGGACGATTTTTAGCTACTTTTTCCAGTACGGATTTGAAGTTTTTGGTGTTCAGTATCTGAAAGTATACAGATGGTTGTGGTGAACAAACGGATGTCAAGCGGTTTTTGTGGCTGGGGTTTGGTTTTCGATGAATGAGATGTGGGCCATGCAATGGGAGATGGTGAGATGGTGTGGAATGGGTGTAGATGGAAAACTATGGTTTTGTGGTCGAGTGCAAGCGAGGGCAGTGAGTGGAGAAGAAACCAAAATTGGCTTGTGTTAGTTTGAAGTGAAATTATTGTTTCCGTAGATAAAACTAGTTGGAATAAAATGACGGTACCATTTGAGTAAAACTAAAAACAAACAATTGTGTTGTTATCTCTACAGGTGGACTACGGATTTAACAAGTCGCCTATATCAATTTCATTATCAAGAAAATAGTATTTTTTTCTTCAGTTTAGTCGGATGACAATTTACTATAGGTTCTACTATACAGACGAGTGTTCTACTGGTACGATCTTACTTGTTCCAAACGTCCGATGCCAGAGAGTCGAAGTGGAAAACACGCGTGGTGTTAGCTACTGCTGCTGTTAACTGTACATTTACTCCCCATTCACAAAGTGGACCACAATAGAGTTCGTTTGGTTGTTGATTCTCCGTGAATTTGTTCCCTTTCCGTTACAAACATCGCTACACATCCATTGAGACAGCGAATCAGTTACATCATGTAATGTTTGTTAACGGTGGAACTGGAGTTATCGTTTTGTTTAAACAAATAAAAATTGCGATTAAATATACATATTTTGATTTGAGTAAGTTGATTGTTTACATTCCAGCCAGGACGCCATTTTGGTGTTTGTGTTGACGAAGGATTGTGCTGAGCGTTGCTTGATCATATGTTACTTTGATTGTTTTTTTCTCTTACGCTAGGATATTTTTCAAATACAACTTGATGGCTTCTATGGCAAGCTTGGAAACGTGATCGCAGCAAAATTGCGGCTAGAAACCGGTGACATTTACATTTATATCTGCATCTGAAAATCTCGTTTTGTTTCGGTTGCTTCCAACGAATAGCCGCCCCCTCCGTGTACCTGGGACACTTCCTGGGTTGGTGATGGTGGTGGTGTTGTTACAGTGGTGTCGTACTTGTGGCATGCTGTAGTTCTGTGTACATTTGCTACCGTTTACTACGTGGTTGGTGTCTCCGTTATGGTTTATATCATATATTATAGCTATAACAACGTTAGCTTTCTTTATATATTCTTGTTTCTAATCTATGTTAGGTGTCGGTCGGGATATTGGATAGATTAGAAAAGAATCGTGTCCGTGCTAGAGTGTGTATTAGTAGTGTTAAGATCAAGCACACGAAAGACACCGAGTTTGAAATTGCGAAAAACCTTTAGTAGATGTAGCGTATGCGATAGTACACAAGAGGATTAGCGGAGGGCACACAATAGTAAGCTACGGATGAAGTAGAGTTGTTGTATGTTACGGATGAGTTTACATCGATCATTCGTCGTTCCTTTGCATGGTCCCGGTTTTTGGGTGGATACGTTTGCCGCAATAACATTCAGTAGCGTACAGAACAGGTCTATAGAGAAGGTTACACTGACGGACACCTTTAGCCTCTAATGTCATGCAAACGCCCGAGTCGACGGAAGGAGAGACGATAGTGAGTCCAGGTGACAGATGTGTGAGAGAGCGAGAGTAGTGAAGTGTAGGATGCGGTCCACACAGGAACGCACGTCATCCCCGGATAGTTGCTGAACGTTGAATAAGTGTTAGGTCATCTTCCGGACGGGTTTATAGGATCGGCTCAGGGCTCTCACTTGCCAAGCACCTGCCGTACGGCGTCGTCCCAGCGAGAGCCCGACCCGTCTCAGAGTTTGAAACTCTTGCGCAGGTTCTTGATCGCCTTTTTCTGGCTCTTCTGGAAGCTGCGCTGGAAGTTGCTGGTGGCACTAGGGCTAGTGCGCGAAGCCGGCGCGTACGATAGTAGATCCAGCGGCTTAAGGTTGGATATTTTCGACGACTGCTTCACGACGGTCGACTGGACGGTCGACTGGATGATCGCCAGGAGTTTTCAGTTCATTTACGTTGCGTGTTAGTGTAGTTGTGGACATGTGTGTTTGTTTTTGTAACATTCGCAAATTCCATCGTTGCAGATCAAATAAGCACACCGCAATAACATTCGACGTGTTGTTTGTTTGCAATCAGAATCAACAACATTTCAGAGTGGTTTGGGATTTAATGAAAGAAAGAAAACAGAGAGAAAGATAAAGAGAAAGAGAAAGAGACAGAGAAAAAGACAAAGAAAAAAAAGAAATCTTTTGTAGGAAGCACATTCTGTACCCAATTTGTAACACTACGTATCGACGTGAGTATGTTCTTTGATCAGGAGATTTCTTTTCCTCAAATCTATTATTGTTCCGTGCCATTCTGTTTCCGGTGCCCGGTTTTGTTTAGTGTTCATCTTGATCTGTGCTTGTAGGCATATACTTATGGCATTGGTACTGTTTTAGAGGTGAAGTGTTGTTGCTGTACATGTTTCTGAACGGTTTTGAGCTGTCGTGCGAGTGTCCGCTCTCAGCCAACGCCAGCCGTGGGCAGCCATGGTGGTCGTGACACTTGGCCTAGGTGTGCGAAAAGCGGTGTGCAACTCGATGCGGCTAGCATCCAGCACTACGTGTTTTGGTGTCCAGAGCGAGTGAGAGAGAGGCAGAGCAAGCTGTTCGGTTGGCGTTCGGGTTTTTTTGGTTTGTCTGTTTGTTTTCTGTTGTTGCTGTTTTTGTGGCGTGTTCCGATACGATCAACGATCGTGCTGCTGTCGATGTGGTTGTGGCGTGCTGTGAAGTTGTTTCTACTATGCTGGGCCAAGTGAGCTGCTGTGCACTAACCAATCGGTGGGCAGGTTTTGCTGCAGTGAGTTGTGTTCTTTGTGGACAGTGCTTCCGGTTGCTTTTGAACGTGAAAGTTGTATTGGTGCTTGTCCGTTATGGAAAACTTGTGTAAGCGATGTGCTGCCGGGCTAGGTTCTATTAATTTTAAAATCACGTAACAATGCTTCTTGTTGCATAAAGGTGCGAGAAAAGGTTTGTTGCAATTTAAAAAGTTAGATAAAAAATATTTTAGTAAATGCTTATTAACTCTGTACAATAGTATACGAAATCAAAATGTTGAATAGTTTTTGGTATCAACGAAAACTATGCACAAACATATTGAATGATAAGATATGTTTATAAATCAATTGATGTAAAACTATAAGAAATTACAGGATATTTAAACTACACATTTTCCCTTTGCGTACATAGATAGTGTTTCCGTACGCCTATTTTCTATGTAAGATTTTTAGTTTCGTAATGAGGCGCATCTGGTTTTATTATAACAATTCTTTACATGACATGTTTATACCTGCTCCTGTTTACTTTGACAGTGGGTAAGAAATTATTCTTTTAAAATAAAAACTATTCCAATAGTTTTGTTTTACATAATGACTATTGCATCCCCTTTGCCACATTTTTAGTTGATGGAAATTACATTTATATCTTGACTCATTTTTTTAAGACCTAAAGATATTCCGGCTAGACTTTCAGTCGTTATGGAATAACAGTTTTGGTTCACATTTTACTTTTTGCTATCAAAAATGTCTTGCAAAATGTTTCTTGGTGCAACATATGTGGGTGTTAATAACCCACCTAAAGAGAACTTTTTTCATCCTAACATAAAGAAACTCAATGAAGAAAGTGAAAGTTACCGTGCTCTTAAATCTTGATTTTGTTTTCACCTAAAAAGGATTAACGTATAAAAGATTAAGCCTTCAAGAGTTTTTGTATTTTTTTCCATTTCTTCATTCGCGCATTGTGCTGGGAATTGGGCGAGTAAATCAGACCAAGCTCGGTAGCGATGGTCGACAATAAAATCGCTGCAAACGCCAGCGTTTGTGTGGGATGCGGAGCTCAACAAACTTTTCCTACCCGGTGGAAGTATCGTGCCGTGCCGGAAATGAGAACAAATGACAGCTATCAAGAAATATGGCTGCTCTGGAAGTAACGTTGCGAATTACCATTTCGAACGTGCCACTGGCTGGCTATAATCACAAGTGGGAGGGATGCGCAAAAGCATAGGGTGTGAGCACATGAACCACGTATGCAACGCTACGTACCACCGGGTGAACATTACATCCACGTAGCGCCGTAATACATCATACTGGATTAAAAATTTAGCTGCGTAATGAAATACCCAAAGCTTTCCCGGCTAGCGTGTTGGTCCCGTGGACAATTGAAAATTCGTGAGCACTACGGTAGGTATTGTAGGTGGTAAGCTGCCATGTTGCGAATTTCGTGCTTGGTGCCAATGAGGTTGTGCCAGAATGGAAAGGTTCTCTGCTATGGGTTCGAATTGCAATTGCAGAGTGTATTTTGGAGCATGTGCTTTGATCAGTAGAGTCATTGGGAAGGCAATGCGGGTTCCGTGCAAAATGACATGCGTGTAAAATTGTGCACTGTGCGTTGGGAAACGTAAGATGTTAGCGATTTTTCTTTAAATAAAGTTTATGTAAATTATGTCAAGTCAAATGGAGGCGCCTGGTGCTTTGAGGAATAATTTTGATGGAGACGCCCAGTAGTTGGTACGAAATCTTTTAGAGTGAAAGCCGAATGATGAAAATCATAACCAATCCAACGCAAAACGATTTATTGCATAACTATCATTATCAATAGACCATCAAAGTCTTCTCAAGTATTCAGGAGTTACAGCATTGTTCGACGTTTTAAACCAAAATTCCAGCAAGAATTGTCTTCGGTCATTGCATTCGTTGTCATGTTACAGGTGGAGCATGGCTGTTACAATAGACGCGAACACAATGAAGCTGAAACAGGGTGCTTGTTAGCGGATTGCCTGATTCTGGGTATTAAACGGGGGAAAATGCTGCATCATTGTTCATGAAGACGCATGGTGTTTTATGATGCATTCAAAGAATAATTTTATCCAAAGTGTCGTTATAATTGTGAAGAAATTTGAATAAGAGCAAATAGATTGCGGAAATATCCGAAATTTCCGCGTCACAATCATTACAACGTAAAACAATACATTATCAATACATAAGGAACCTGACTGGTGAATTGATTTATATAACAGAGTTATTTCAGAGGAAATAAAAATAATCAAAGAAAGGATATATCAGAGAAAAGCGATCAGTTGATTAAAAACCGATACGGACTGAAGGAGCATTATTGTTAAAATCCATCGGAACTGAACGGTACGAATGCGATAGAAACGGAAATAAATATCGACGGTTGTACCATTGGTAGAAGGGGACAGATTTGATTCGTTACACTATGGCTGCAACTTTTTTAATTGCCAACAATGCAACAGACTCAGTTTTCAGCACCTGCAGTAAGGTTGGCGAATGCCAGGTAGGTGTGGTTTCCGTAGTGCACCCAAGGAAATAGTTATGCCTGGGGTCTGGCAAACGGAAATGGAAAAGTTCTGCTGTAGCAGCGCACAAAAGATTGCAGCAATATGAGCAAAAAAGAGCACAATTGACTACTTTTTACTAGGGTTCAGGGTACGGCAGCTTAGTGAGAAACAAAACTGTACTAGAGGTCACACTAACGTTGATATGAAAAACAAATCTTTCATAAAATAAAATAAAATAACATATTGAAAGATAAAAAGCTGGTCTCATCTTATATCTTAAAAAGAAAAATAGAACTTTGTCAACATAAGAACAAAGTAAGGGTGTTAATTGAATGGTCTGAAATAAAACAATAAGTTGTAACATTGGAATAGTGATTTAGATAACTAGGAAAAGCAACGAGATTTCGTGTTATAAGCAATAAGTTACTAAAATATTTACACAGGAAGCCAGTGAAGCGATGCAGCATGTGCTGAAAGCGAAGGCATAATATTGAGAAGGATGAAAAACACTAGAAACTCACGTAATCAAAAAGCATGTACACATTTCGTAGCCAGCAACCGTTATAGAGCTGCATCCGATTCAGGTTTAACGGAACTTGTGACACTTAAACAAGATCATTGGTTCTCGGGCAGAGAATGAGTAAACATTTGAATGACAAATAAGGACTAACAGAGGAAAAACACGATATGAGCTAATGCAAATTGTAGGGATACAATTTTCACTCTTCTCCTTCCAATATGACCGATTGTTATTTTGTTGGTTTGTATAAGCAGATATTTAAGAGCAGATATATTTACTTATAACTAGTTATAATGAAGTATGTTTGATGTCGTGTATCTTTAAATTAAAAATAAGAAAGAAATGAATGTGTATGGTGTATTTTTTTATAGAAATAAGGTTTACACCGATAGCTAACGTAAAATAGACAGTTTGATCTTTTGAGATAATATAGATAGTAAAGATGATTAACACCAAACACACATTCACATAAGCTTCCACCCAGTTGACATAAGAAAGCTAGAGATAGAGAGATAGATAGCTTTTTGTTCTACGGGATCTCTGCTGAACGACGAATGAGCGGTTATTGTTGATGTCATTAGGTTTGTCTTTTCATATTTTGTTGTGTTGTGTATCTCAACCAATCACTGTGGTGAATGTACAAAGAGCAAGTGTTCACACCGTTTTATTGTTATGAGATTGGCATTGAATGATAGCGCACTTTTAGAACATTTTATAAGTTAAAAGATCTTTTAAAAGAATCTTGAGGGTTTGGATGTTTTGAAAGGATACGCTTACAGTTTGTTCCCAATTTTATAACTACTGACAGCAGCAAGCAAAAGATCTACACAAAGAGGCAGTCGTAGCCACGTTCTTACCGTTTATGTTACAACAAACATGGGCATCTGAAGGGAAAGCAAGAATCAGTGATTGAAACTTTTATTTTACGATTAGCTGTGGAGAACAGTTTTTTAAGAAAAGAGATTCTTGATAACTATTATAGAAATAATAGTGAAACGAAGAAGGATAGGAAAGATAGATGAGGTATAAAAAGGTCGTCAAGGGATTTATAAAAGTAAATGCTGTGAATGCGATTGATATTTATAATGGACGCAGTTTGTCTTAATCCAACAATGAAAGTCGTGAGTTAGGACTAAACAGTACTATTGATACCTTGTTATCAGTCTGAATGGCATTAAAATTTTAAGCTTTTCGACCCAAAGAGTGAAGGAGCAACCTTGAAAGTTATGAATATCCGATCTGGTTTAACAAAACAGGTTTCATCTTACAATTTCTATGTTGGTTTTCGTGATTCGCTGGTAGTTGATAGTTGTGTTCAATTAAATACAAGAAAATAAATGTTGCTGCCCTTTGGCAAACAAGTCGAATCTGTTTAGGTACATTCACCAGATAAATAAATTATTATATCCGAAATATTGAAATACGCCGAAATACAGTAATGTATTATTCAACATATTTTACCCAAAGGTAAGTAATTTTGTAACACGATTCAATACCCTGTTGTGTATGAACAAAAATTTTAAGTTATTGAGACGTATTATGACGTTTAGCTGTTTACAAACATATTTTGCAGCGAGTCAAAGGCTCTTCTTATTATCTAGCGATTGTCAATATGAATACGTTTCAAGGTTTCAGTATAGTGCAAATTAAATCTGAATATATCATACCATTCTTACATTTATATAGACATACACACACAACCACAAAGAGAAACAGACATTCAACATCCACCATGGTTAAACAAACCCAGCTGGTTGGCTCAGTACCGTTGGCCGACATTTCACGTAGAGCATCGATTCTTGTCTAGTAAAATCGTTGTTTTGTGTTCTATTTTTTACTGCAAAACACATCTTACTCATGTACTTACGTGCTATCAGTATTATGTGCACTGGGGTGATTCATTGTCGTTGTTCACAGTCTACTTTTGAAACGTATCGCATGTGTGTTATGTGTTGATCATCTTCCACTATCTTCATCCATCTTGTTTGTGCAAAAAAAAAAACGACCTGTCGCCGAATTTTCGAATAATTTTCGTCATCGCTAACACCTTCAGATATTTAGATTTGCGTTCCAATTAAATAAATCGAGAACGTGTACCAGCAATAAAAGGGATAATACAAATGTTTTCTTACGCTCTGCCCGTGATTGCAATGAAAAAGTTGTAGTGGTTGAGTTAAACTACATCTGATGCAATTTGCAATATTTTTACAGAAAGTTATACGATATTCTACATGCTTTTTTTTACATACTAATACAGTTACCGTTAAATGTCGATTGCCAGTCGAGTTGAATTGTCAAATTTAGCTATGATTTTCATCATCAATCCCTTAACATTTGAATGCCAATACATAAGTAACAGTTTAACTTTTACGATTACGTTTTAAATTCTTCTTCGTACTTCTCAATATTATTGCCATGGTCTAGAGAAACTGGGGTTTTGGAATTGTTATATTACATGCCTAAATTGCCTTTCGAGCCCGTACATAATGTTTCTTTTGATTGTTTGTGTTTTGTTTTTATTTCTAATAACAAAATTGATCCAATATAGATTTCGACAACGATACGTGTTTAAAAATTGTAAAATCATAATATCAATAAACAGTAAAACCAACCAGTTATTGAAAACAACCAGTATCTTCCGGTTGGACAAAAAGGATTCAAAATGTGAGTATATTCACAGCCATATATTAATGCAGTTAAAATGAAACATTTAGAAAACGCAATAAAACAGATCATTACAATAGAGTTGTTGAAAAAGATCTTAAATCACGCCAATTAGATAAAATATAGGTGAAAAATTTAGTGAGCATTTTGAAATTCATGTTTTTTTTAAATGAACCAAAACAAAAATCCAATTGGACACTGTAAAAATAAAAGAGTTAGATGCCAATATGAGAACAATTTAAGACAAACAAAACAGCAAAACTGTGAGCCAACACACGGTGACAGAACGAAACCGATGGGAAAGAAAGTGAACCGTGAAAATGGGTGATTGTGATCGAGCTCGCCAAAAACATGGTGTGGTGGCGGTGGCCGAATGTGTGCCATGTGTGTCACCAGATGTGCGCATGTGTGTTAGTGGGTGTGTCTGTGTATGTGTGTTTGTGCAGGTGTTCTGATGCGTATGCGGTGGGGTTTCGATTGGTTGGTTTTTAACGACTAAACGTAATATTAAGTGACGGACACTTTCGTACATAATTGTTTCGAGTTTGACTACTAGAATTTCCATTGAAAAGAGACTGTTGAACCGGACTTGCGGCGCCGGAGCCACCATAACCAGTCAGTTGTCTTACCATGCCGGAACCGAGCTGTTGGAGCAGTCCGGAACCGGAACCGAGGGGCCCGGACGAGAGCACGGTCGAGGTACGACGGCTCCGTATCGATTGCATGCTCGACGACAGTAGGAACGGAACACTGCTCGAAGTGTTCGGCATCGAGCCTCCCTGTGTGTGTGTGTGTGGGTGGGTGGGTTGCCGTAATAGTGCCGGGCCGGGTTCAAGTTTCCAACAGGTGGATGGTAGAAGGTTCCCGAAGCGCGTCGTGGGAAAAGCGAGATGGGCGAGAGAAAAGAAAAAGAGAAAAGAAACGGAATGCAATTAGCGGTTGTCAATTTCGGTTCGTTCAATTGTTTCCTTCCGTGCTGCTGCTGCTGCTGGTGTCATGGGTCATTCGCCTTGTCTGTCACAGGATATGAGCGATGGGCGGACACAGACGCACTGCCCCCGGCATTTTCGGGTCGGTGGTGAGCACCTTTTCCAGTAGGTGGTGAAAAACTGTCAACGGCAGCGTTCATTTACGGGCGATCATGATGAGTTTTCCGTGTCGGTCGGCATTGTTTATTGTTTCATGCGGTTTATCAAAAAACGCGACTTTCAACAACACTTTAGGATATTTCGCCTAGTTAATTGTAATAAAATCACTAATCCGTTGGACCAACTCGATTAAACATGTTTATCGTTAAATTTTATAAGTAAATTATTTCCGAACACTGACAGTTTATTACCAACTGGAAAAGGCATTCATTTGTATTTTCCAAAGCTCAAATCCTGTGACAATCGGTACATAAATTTAGAGACAATTTGAAGACGCGGAAGTAAAGATATGGAAACAGTGCCAATAGTGTGCCAATTGTGTCAGATATGCTAGAAAATAGTTAACAAGAGCTATGCCTGTTGGAGCATAGAATACACACAACCAAACAGGTAACGTAGGGGGAAAAAAGGGTAACATACCTTTGGAAAATGCAGGTAAAGAGCAAACATAAAACACTATGTACAGTAACAAAACCAGACGATAAAAGCAGCGCCCGATAGTGACGCACAAATAAACAACAGATGTAGGGGAGCGGGATGCAAGAAACACTATTCGGTGGAAAATGCATGAAACACTGTTCGGTATACTGTTCGGTTTAGGGGGAAATTCAAGAACTAAATTCAATATCGGAAGGTACAAGAGCTGGATGTGGATGTAAACAAGGATGTTTTGGGAAGAAAAACAAGACTACCTTTAAGGCCATACGGCAAACATTCGGCAGCTTCTAGTCACGTTTTGTGAACCTCCGATGAATGCAAATGCGCTTCGTCATTTGTGAGCCCTGGGCTTTGGGAGTGGAAAACTCAAGGAAGGATAAATTTCAATTCCAAGTGGATTGGGGGGAAGCCAAAGCGGCGAGTGATTTAAGGAATGTAATGGAATACCTGAGTATGGCAGCTTGTTTGCTTACCCAACGAGCCTCTCATACACTGCAGGAAGCTGCTAAATCAACTAAAAGGGAATCGGAAGCGTTCAGCTTCAAGTGTGACCGGAACGAACTTACTACATCAGAGGGAATCAGGCACAAAGAGAAGGATTTGAATGGAGTTTCACCTTTCTCCGGGGTGGAAATTGAAAATCGTTAGAACAGTGCTTTTTTCGCAGCACTTTTGTGCTTGTGCTCGTTCAACAGGATATCGTTCAACAATGAAGAAAGTGAAAGAGCATCTTGACAGCAGTCAATAAAGTTATAGAATTTCTTTCCGGACGTTCCGTTCGTTTGAAGCAGGATCTAACGGCCACAGCTAAAGCCATTACTCACAAGAAATGGAAGCTGTTTGCTTCCTGTGGCAAGCAAAGATTAAGGAAGGGTGCAAGATGTTCGCTTCGGGCCGAATGGACCAAAAGCTAAAGATTAAACGTGAGTGTCTGTGTGTGTGTGTGCGTGTATGTATGCATGTGATGTAGGGGCAGATGTTCAAACTAAAAAAAATCCCATTTTCTTCACTGAGAACGTCCCGAACCGCGATGTCCGTTACGAGTTGGCATCAGATCGCCGTCGGGTATGCGCCAAGCATGAACTAGAAATTAGACCGGAAGCTAAAGGATACCTACGACTAGGTTACGCTAGAGGTAAAGACACGAATTACAGATAGATAGTACTCACGATCATGCTCCGTGCAAGCTAAAGAGCCAGGAAGGGAAGAAAAGCTTATTTTGGTTTCTGTTTGTTTTTCGGGTCGGGTTTGTTTTCTTTTTTCGATTGATCGAAATCGTTCAAACGGGATCGAATTCTACTAGCCCTTCCGAGAGTGAGAGTGTATTCGCCAGTGCCGCCAGACAGTGACTGATGGTTGGTGGTGGTTGTGGTGTAATTGTTATGCGGTGTTTCTTTTTTTATTGGTTCTATTCTTATTACATCCACGGTGGACCGATGGACGATGCCGAACCACTTCACTGTAACAACCGTTAGCAAATTACTTCGGACGGATGGAATGCAAATACCACTCTGTCGTGGTAAAGAGGACCCTTGTTAGGTGGTTCAGAAGAATTTGTTGAGCTATGTTTCGGAGCATGGCCAAATGTTTTCGTTCTTTTTCCAGAACCTTTTGAAATGCTGAGCTCCAATGATAAAACAAAGGCTGCAATTGAATCTGAAGTGGTTATAAGAAATCCTAAAAATACTAGAGAAGACCACCGTACTGTAGTTGAGCAGGCCTGAATAGCTCTGAGAACGAATTGACATAGAAGTTAACAAACCGGTAGCAACAAGATTCAATCATGGGGAAATCAGCCAGGTAACACAGGCAAACACAGGCAGGGTCATCCTTTAACTCAGTTCATTCCAACAATGCAAAAACGGGAACGAAAGCACAACAAACAAAAAACCAAAGCAACTGAAGCATAGGGAAAACGAATAAAACCGTTAGGCAGACGCAACAAAACACTTGTTCTAGCAGACGCCACAAAACAGCACTTAAAACAGAAACAAGACAGAAGCCATCGCAGAGGACATGATTAAAGAGCAGAAGAAGGATGTAAGTTGTTATGACGTTCTATTAGATTTCCTTAATCGACAATATTGTACAGGAGAACGAAACGGTTAAAATGGTTTAAAAAGTTACGGAAGGGAACCAAATGGAATTATATTAACTCTCTTTTTTCTAAAAATAGTTTTCAATTCCTAGCCTTATAGACTATTTATTGACTACATAGCTAGTGAAACTAAAACTAAATTAGCTGTTGGAAGAGGATTTACAATAAAGAACAAGGATAATGGATATTTTCTCCACTAAAGTGCTCTGCAGCAAACCTTTTCACATACGAAAAGGAAAAAAGATGTATAGTCATTCGTTTTTATCATCGAAAAAGTAGAAACTACTGCATCGTTGCACTCATTCTGTACCTGTTCATCCTGATTCACCTTTTTATTCTTCACCTATCCATCTTTACCAGCCTTGCCCGGACAAAACTACTTTCAACCGGGGCGAGAAACCAATTGTCGCCGGCACGGCACGGTATGGCACAAAAAAGCAACATACTACACAGGCACGTTTCAGCGTTGGTGGTTGTGAGAGGACAAAAAATGAAAAGCCAACATTTTGCCACCACCGACTAAATGTCAACAGGTGCCGCAAGTTCAACAGGTCGGCCAGTCCACATCGAGAGTGGCTTCCTATTCCGGATGGATAAAAAATTGGTGAGCTAGGGATGAAAAACTCCCTCCCATCCTCATGATGGAACTAGTCCATTGGAAGTGAGAGAAAACAAACGATGGAACGACTGATGCGGGAAGTTGTTTATTTTGATGAATCAGCTTTAAGGCAATTCCCTGAGAGACCGACGGTAGAGAGCAGGAAATGGGGATCAGTTTGGGTGGACACGGAAGGGGAAAGTGAAACAGAAAGAAAATGGTATTCATCTAATCAATCACCCCCCATTCAAGGGGTTTTGTTTTCTTCTACTACGGAAGTGCAAGGTTCTTGTGCGAAGGATCAAGTGATAATTGGAGTTACGCAAAGCATGTCCTGCCATGGCTTCGGTTATCGATGGGGGGAGGCTTAAGCAAAAGGAAACATACAAACAAATGGAAAATGCATCAAAACGGAAAAAAGCGATGTTTGATAAGCGCATAGTGGGAGGTAACGTAAGGGCCTTTTGGGAAAACACGTTCCATCACTCCGTTCTGGACAAACGTACACCACATGTAACAGTTTGGTTGATGGACGGACTGCACTCAACATATGAAGACATGTAAAATAAGGAACGAACACTGGAGCGGAGACGGCACAGTGGAGAGGACAGTAAGAGTGAGGAGTCATCACAGAATACGGTGAAACGATTGAACGCACGAACGGACGATCGAACGAAACCGACCAGTAATGTGTCGGAGAAAGTGTTCCTAGCAGTTGTAGGAATTGCTTCCGGAACGCAACAACGAACGACACAGGAGCACAGGAGAGAACAGTACCAAAAAACAAAAGAAATACACGCAAAAATAAAGCCAGTCCCACGCGTATTAACCATTCGCATGCGAGCACACAGGTGTATGCATTGTAACACGTAAACGCTGCCAGAAATGGTCGAAAATCGAACCATGCAGGGGGAATCCGTTCCCGGGGCACCGGTGGAGGCGCCCAGTGAGTGAAGAGAGAAACAAGACACACAGACGTAGACACGTGACGAAAGCGGGACGCGAACAAGTGTGACAATGTTTCGGGACGGACGGTAAAGACAGATAGCACAAACACACAGGAGCGTGGAGAAATGGCAAACTCCATCCGCACACCGGAGGCTTGAACTTACTACGTAAGCAGATGAGGAAGGCACTGAAAGGCTTGAACCGGAGCCCCCTCGGGCGCTAAAAGCTTGCTTGAGTGTGTAAGAAAAGGAGTTTCGTGAGATAGGTCCCGTTGTCGTCGTCGTCAGTGGTTCAATTCGAATTGATGCCACGGGGTAAACCAAATCGGTATGGGTTCATTTTGAAGTACCGTACGGTCGAAGATTAAGTTGTTCGAGGGAAGAAAAGGAGACAAAAAGTTAAAGGGAAGAAAGATTGGAATGAAAACATGTTAGTTCGTTGTGGGTGATTGATTTCCTCTGGCTTTCAACAAAAGCGTGGTTTGAGGTCTTCCGTACATTTTTTTCTAACCATCCTTGATAAATGTCCTGTTAGTAGATTTTATTAGAATATACATCAATAAAATTGTGGAGCACATATTCTACATTCTTCAAGATGGTCACGCATGTGTTTAGTTTGTATCAAAGCTGGGTCGAATAATTTAGTAGATGATGAATTAACCTCATAAAACCACCCCTAAATATATGCACAGTCTTTTGTTCCTTCGTATGTTATTCCCTTTATAAATTATCTCTCTTAACCGAGGGTCAATCTTCAACTAATCTTGACTAATTTCCAGCTCCCTTTTAATTAATTTGCTTTGGCACAAACGTGTCTTGGTGCAATCGTAAAACTCCGTTTTTTTTCAAAAGCTATGCGTGATACTTCAAACCATCACTTGGGCAAATTAATCAAGAAGCTTTTACATAAATCATAAATATTAACTATGCTTGTGTCGGTGGAAGATAAATCGATTCTTCCTTAACCTCTACACCGTATGTTCTACGAAGCAGGGTGTTCTTCGGGCGAAAACCATGTTTGTCATTTATCTTCCTGTCCGTACGGGAGAATGCCTAAGCTATAGTATTCCAATTCCACGGCCATGGAAAGTGCGAGAAGGGGATAAGAAAGTGATGCCAATTGCAGAAAGGCATTATCCGGCAGCAAATAAAAATACACACACACGCAAGTACAATAGTGTAGCGAACCACTGTACTGCTTACAATTCTAAGACCAGGCGTGAAAAACGAGCGAAGACGAACTTTGTCCCGGCGGTTTGTTTGGCAAACTTTTATACCAAGTTGGGAGAAACTTTTCCAAAACGGCTTAGTGTCGAGCACGTATTGATTGAATCTGGCCGATTGTGCCGGTCAATGGGAAAGAAAAGGCTTATTCGTAGCTCTAAACCATAGAGTTTGACATGGTCTGAATCATTGAGCCGAAATATGAGACGCGAGTGGAGTGTTGTACGGTGAGTATTATAGCAACAGAGAAAAGGAACTGGCGCATAGTATATACTATAGAAATAGAGTTTCAGGTAGAGAGAATAAGTTAGAGGTAAAGAGCAAGAGGTCAAGAGAGACAGACAGAGAGAGAGAGAGAAGAAGTAAAGGCACTAGTTTAGCTGGCGGTTTCACTAACTCTGCTTTTTCGCTACTTGGGCTATCGATGCTACGGTTTCGGTTTAACTTTTCGCTACTACGCACTAAGACACTACGGACTACGATCTTGGCAACGCGGCACCCGGTCACCCTGCTACTTACAGTCGGTGGTGACAGATTGATGTTGGAGCCTCGTCGTTCCTGCGGACCAATGCTCGAATGTCGTCTTATCGGTAACCCTCCGCCCGGTGTGCCACCTGCGGAATATGGGGAAGGAAAAGAAAGAAAGCAAACACCCAATAGGTAAAGAAAAGCGGTCTACTGGCCCGCCTCGGACAATGGTCCGAGTGGTCTTGCAGAATGTTCGTCCTAAGCTTTCCTGATCCTTTAAGAGACCGTTGGCTAAAGTTCGCCGGTACGAAAGTAAGTGGATTGTTTCATCGTGCATCGTGCGGTTCGGTGCAGAAATACCACCGGTTATCCATTGCAACTGTAGTGTTTCTTGGCTTCTCCTTGGGTCGGCTACAAATCCCATCTCCCACTCACGTCAACACCATGTACGATACATCGTCGGGCGAGCTTTGGAGAGTAGCTAACCGGCCAGAGCATTGCTAATTTATTGTCTGCTGTCGGTTCTAATTTGTGTAATTATTCAGAGGATTATTGTGAAACGTGGTGTACGTTGGATCGGACTCTGCCCGGGTAAAGCATCCATTTAAAGACGGTGCTAGGTTGGGTGTGAAGACGAACAGTTCACATACCGTTTAGGATTAGCGACGAGCTGTCGCTCGAGCTCTAGAGGTGCAAACATTTGCAAGTTTGTACTTCATAGAAATGACACAGTGTCACTGTCTTTGATGTTTACTCTGGTTTTAAGGGAAGCCATTGAATGAATGTGTCGTGCAACGAAGGGATTAATTTCATACATCACTGAAGAAGCATTTTAATTTAGAAAATAACTCTCTATTCATACAAGAAATGAGACAAGAATAATTACTTTTCAGACATTGTCGTTTTAAAAAACACAGATAATAACTTTCAACTAAACGTTAAAGTTTTATTTTTTAACTTTTTAACTTGAATTTCATTCCAGAGCCCATAATCATAGTTCAAAATAAACAAACTTTTTCAAATACGCGAGTGGTTGGTTTTTTTATCGTTAACATGTAATCAACAAAATAACGATCGAAATAGGGTAACTGTACCAATAGTGTTGCACTTAGTATTGTAACTAACAATATGATGTAGTTTATAAGTGAAAATAACACAATATTTCACATTTTTATACCAATTATGATCGAAACACCATTATTCTTCTAAAAAACATCTATTTTCACCATTTATCATGTAAAATACACGAAAAAAGTGTTAATTTCTTCCTAGCCGATTGCTCCTTTAATGGTGGTATGGTTCTTATAGTGGTGGTATCGTGTACCTATAGTGGAGGTAGTACAGATAACTAGGAAAAGGCTGAATATATTTCAACATTAACTTATTTTTGAAGCCAAATTACTCATAGACTAATGCATCCCGTTTCATAGACCAATTTTTTTGCGGTGATTTACAGCCTTAAGGAAATCATTAATAATTTCTTAAGGAATTCAGCATTTTAGAGCAATCTGTTTGGAACCAATGGAAAATATTAATTTTAAAGCCTGAATATATTAGCGAGTGGTAAGATTTATCTTTTGAGCAATCCGCAGAAGATCAAAGATCATTTCATGCTAGTACAAATAACGCTATTGCATTTATTTCTTCTTACAACTAGGATTTTATTCTACTACCTCCACTATTGATACCAGCACCACTATGGGAGCACTTACACTATAAGAAAGATACTACACAAAATATAGCAAACAAAATGTTAAATAATATTTTTGTTTTGTTTGTTTTCTGGAAACCCTTTACTATCGTTCCCATCGACCCACGGACTCACCCGGTGACGAAGCACACGACGGCGCGATGCGTATCTTTGGCGTCATGAGCGTGTTGTCGGACAGACGCCGGTTCGGGAAGGCGTTCACCACGCGCAGGAAGTTGCTGTCCGGCGAGGACGGCGATCCACCGAACCACCAGCTACCTAGAGCACCCGATCCTGTTAGAAATGGGGTTACGACACAACACAACAACCATGTAGCATGCAGCACGACTAGTCATTCCAATACCTCTTCGGGTACCTGTCGAGTTCTTCCGGGCCATATCCTCGGCGCTCGACGTCTTGCGCTGGTCGATGCGCAGGTTCGGTATGTTGAACTGCTGCGCGTTCATGTTGTCCGAGGAGAACTGGTGCCGCAGCGGCCGGTGCCGGTCCGGCGACGGGAGCGACAGGTTGTCCAGCTTCAATTTGTTACGTTGTTGTCTATCTATTTGGTCCAGCATTTCTTGGAGCACCTTTCGGGTGTGGGAGAAGGAGAGAGAGAGAGTTCAGTTCTATAGTAACACACGCAGGCCGCTTAGCCAAAACCAATTTGCGTACCTCTAAAAGGATCATGAACTGTTCCAGATTTAACGATGGGTTCACCGTCTGCGGCAGCAGCGTGGGCATCACCTTGGTGGCCATGATGTTTACGGTTAAGCCGTACTTTTTGTCGCACAGCATGATTCGATAGATGTCTGCAAGGACAGACGTGGGAGGAGAACAAAAATAAAAACGGTGTTTACCATCCAGAAGGGTGCTCCGGCGTTGGAATGAATCCATCTCCTTCTTCCGGGGAAAAGCCGCCTATGTCATGTCCCTCCATGTTTCGTCACATCGCGGTGGAAACATCCATGAATAATTTTATGCATCAACCGTTATGCGTTATGCATGCACGTATCGTACGTTCGCTTCGGTTCCGGCGTATCAACCAACACCACCTCCACCACTACCGTTCGTTGTTCAATTTGCTTTATTAGTGTATCAACCGGTTTATGACATGATTTCCAGCTCATTAAATTACATTTAGTGCCTGCTTTGGTCCGGGGAGGACGGGTGGCGAAGGCTAATGCGGCCTTGTCCGGATATCATTGGAAACCAGAAGCAGCTGGCTTTTATGTTAGGGGTTCGTTGTGGGCAACCGTGCATTTCGAACCGGAGGTAGCAAGTTAATTATCTTTTTGTTGCGTACCGATATACCGAGCTTCAAAAGCCACACAAACCGCTGCCTGCGCTAATGATTTTTGATGCATCGTTCGGGGATGCGTTCCGGGTGGCTGCAAAAACCACGTTTGTTAACGGAATTATGGGTCTTTCACGCGTTCGTGGAATTTTGCGGGCTACGAATGGCACAATATTTGAACATCATTATTCTGGCGTCACTATCGTGCACTTATATTAGGCGGAATAATTCCACTATTTTCCAAATGAATATATTAAGTAGGAACTGACATTAACGCAACATTATAAATGTGCAATTGCTAGTAGGTCTAAGAATTATTTTCCTATTTTCAGCTAAAATTTATTTTTATCACAACCATACCTCGGCCTCTTCAGAGCATTCCTACCGAACCCGTATCATTTCGTTGGCTATGATCGACGCCTACGGTCGGTCGTTAAAAATACACTTTTCCGAAGTGCTCAATATTGTGAACCCGTACCCTGGCCCGTCTGTTTGACGTTGGGGATGCATTCGAATGGTTCGTTGGTTTTTCCGATACGACTTCGCCTGGAGTGTGGTGTCTTTTTTCTTTTCGTTTAAGCCAACACCGTGCTGGTGGAAAGTATCACACCAAGGCGTAGGTTATAGAAGTTGTTTTCCCTCTGGAAAAGCTTGTCCCACCGGCAGCAGTCTAAGTATGAATGACAGTTTTAGATTGTTGCAAATGCGTGCGAAAAATGATCGGCGGTTGGAAGATGACTATCGAACGTTCTTTACTACGTTCTATCGAACGTTGTGGCGTAAGGAAAGGGCGTTTTAGTTGTTGATATTTACGACACATTCTACCATAAGACGTACATATGTACATTGTGGTTTGTTAAATAAGCCAAGTTTCACCTGGATTCCTAAGGGGAGGCTAGTGTCCGGAGGAGAAAGTTGCAACAATAAGGTTGCAACGTGGGTATAGAATGACGCAGAAATGAAACCTAAAAAGCTCACCGTGCTGACAATGTGATGAAGAAGTGTGAAAAGGGTTATAGTAAAGGTGAAGAAAAAACTTTAAAGGTTATCTATTGTATTTTCATGATGAAAAAAAGTATACTCCAGGCAAACATGGCACATAATATGTTTGCTTCGTGCTAACGCAAGGTATGATGCTTGAAGGGAACATGACTAAATATTGTAGCGTTTGAAGTCTTGTACTTCTCATTAACACATTGACTCTGTAACTTCCCTTTCCTTGGGCAGTCGGTATGAACATGAACACGTACTGTTAGGAAGTGTTACTAAACATACATTGATAGTCATGTTGTTCACCAGCTTTCGGAAATGGATTACTTTTATGGTTGCATTTTAGTTCCGATGAATGAAATCCCCATTTTGGAGGGCATAACGAAATGTCACGCTTGTCAACAGGATTGTACATTTGAAAGACCGTTTGAGGTACAACTCGCCTGGAGTTTTCCCGTGAAGTTTCAATCCTCGGAACGAAGGCAACTGGAAACTTCCATTATACGATGACACAGCATTGGTTCGCTATGAAGCACGTACGACCCAACGATTGCGTTAGCGCTCTGACAGGCACAACCGGTAGGTTAATGACTATGCATGAAAGCGCAGATTTCCCTCGAGCGCCCCGGAGAGCGCTTTCGGATGTCGTTGCACACACACACGGTAGCGTGCAGTTTCTACTCAATGCAGAAGTAGGCGAACCTGGCTTGGGATTGCGAAGGGACCTCACTGCTGGAACTACATAATCGTCATACTTACTGACAACGCGCACCACGATGTCCGGATCGGTGAGTCGCACCTCCAGCAGCAACGGAAGCACCTCGTCGATTATCTGGAACGGGATTCAGATTCATGTGTCCGTTTTGAGTGAAAGGACTCTGCGACGTGCTGGCAGGGATTCGAACGAACCGGGACCGGCCCCAAAACTCACCTGAGACTTATCCAGCTTATCCAGCGTCCGCTCGACGCACTGCAGCACGTTGCCCATGATTTTCAAATCGCTCTGGTTCTTCTCGAACACCGACTTCAGCTTCGGCAGCACCAGCTTCTTGATCGTGATATCATCCAAGTAATCGTACACGTTCGTCACCGCGACGAGGGCAGCACTCTGGAGGGAAAATAGCAGGAGTGCTTGGATGGTGAGAAACGGGCAGCACGGTTGGTTGTCGTTCGGTTGCGAGGGTGGGTTGGGATTGAAAACTGAAATTAATTTATCACTTCTCCAATCTCGGACGACTGCCCGGTCTCAGGTTTCGTACGAAGCGTCGAACCGCAGCATTGGAAAAGTTTCGTGCAACCGAAGACGCTTCGATGGCTTCTCTTCCATCATTTACTCTGATACTACCGTTTAGATAATTGACCCCGTGGGAGGAGGGTGTGGGAGGGACGCACCCACTTTTCTCAGCTTAAGCTCCTCGGGTCACCACACGCTACGGGGCTCAATAGACGGAAGCTAATCCTACGATGGAAAAGCTTTTCGAAGGGAGTATGAAGGATTTTTGGAAAACGATTGAGGGGTTTGTTACGTGAAGCGAAAGTTTATCCAGTTTGGGATCTTGATAAGGTTTTTATGGGATAAGGGCTATCTGTAGAACCGGCGCCTTCTAGATTTCAGAATGTTGGTTTATTTGGATGAGGAATATTTGAAATAGTCAATTTATTTTCAAGCAATTACTGTGTAGAGATCAGTTCTGCGATCAAAGAAAAGATGAAAATTTTGGTAGGAAATAGTTGTGAAAAAATAAATAGGATAAAAATAAAATTGACATTTCATTTAAATCGTCTTACAACCTCTGATACTGAGAAGCAATTTAGTATTCATTTGTTTGGTTCGCAAATCCTATCAAAAATATTTGAATGTCAAAACTAGAAAACAATTAGATGGGTTGATTATAAATTTTAAATGCTCATTAAAACAGGAATTATGCGCTATCGTGTACAAATCAAATTTGATGGAAATTAATACAGGAAACTCTATGGTCCTGGGTCGATTTAAATGGATAATGTGCTGTAGTCCGTTCTTCATGGAGTTTCATTTAGCACCACGCTTTGAGCGCTTTGAGTGAGAAAGTATGTCGACAAGGGTTTCAATGCAAGGTGTTCTGGATGCCCGAACTTACCTGAACCTGTATCGTTGTGCTTTCGAGCGCGTTGAATAATAGGGGCAAAACTTCGGTCCGTATATCATCCCTTGGTGTTTTCTCTAGAATAATGTGTAAGTTCTCTAATAGCGCTACGGTGGCTTGTATAGATTTTGGAGCTACAAAAACAGTCCTACGGTGGTTGATGGAACCGCCCGGTGGTTGATGGAGCAGAGAAAGAGAAAACCAGGTAAATGGAGAGTAAATGGCAAATACAATTAAAACACTACGGAGCTCCTTTTGCGGTGGTCGGTGTTGGGCAGGGTGATACAGCTAAAAACCGAACCACAAGCCAGACTAAAGTGGAGTCTTACTTAAAGGTAGGTAAAATGATTGCTTCATATTCCGTGTTTGAAGATTCTTGGACCAGGGTGAGGGCGGGCTGCAGTACGGCGGCCAGCACTTCGTCAGCTCGCATTTCTTGCTGCAGATTAGGCCAGATGTGCTGCCACCAGAGTTTCTGTGGATGAAGACCAGACACGAGTGGAGGGTTATCGAGCGCCACGCCGGAGGTTTGAGTATGCTTTTGACAGATAAATTGAATGGCCATTTGTAGTTTAACAGCATAAGCATATGAACACACACTCTTAGTTTAAACAGTTTCATCGAGTATTAAAACCAAGCTGGGAGGGAGATCACTGGCAATTCTGTTAGTTACGATGGAAAGCTATTAACACTAAAGTGCACTAGGTATGTTTTTGAAAGATAGAGCTTCTTGTCCGTATGGCAGCAAAATGCTTAAGCTTCTCTTTGTGCCTAAGAGTGTGTGACGTTGCAATTTCAAACAACTTGGCCGAGATTAAGAGGGGTGATCTTAGTATAATCAATTCAAAACTTTGTTATCCGCTTTTTATGAGAATAATTTGGAGCTATTCAAGCTGAACCATGTTTGAGGAATTATTATCATTTTCTATATTTTAAGCATGTACACGTTTTATACGCAAATATTGGGTATGAATGTTTTTCGATTCCATGAACAAAATAATTGCGCTAGATTTCTAAATGTTAAAGGATTCTGTTTACTGAATCTGTAAATTTTTCTTCACTATAATTTAATAATCTGAAATTTTACAACCTCTTTACCATTGCTTTATAAAACCTTTAAAAAAAAGCTTCGATTGAATGAATCGTTAATCGTGTTAAGTACTGTGTCGAGATATTTTTATTTTAACGCTTTTCTCATCGCAGCCACTTAAAAAAAAGGCTGTCAGAAGGGAAAACAATAAAAAATAAATAACATCCAGCCAGGTAAGCCCGAACATGGGGCTACGAAGTGTTAGGCATTAAATTTACGACAAGCCGCGGGCCCGCGAATGGCAAATTAAACGGCAACAAAAAGGCCTATCGAAAGCAAAGTGATTTATAGGGTGCCAGCAGGATAAACTGATTACTGGCTGCACGTTTCGGCACGCTGAAATCCTTTGAAACGGTTCAGATATAGACGACGGGTAAACGGGACCCTAAAAAGGAATATTTTGAGGCAGGAGTACGAAATATTGTTACATTCGATCATGACGTCGACAGCGAAAAAACGCCCGATGGAATCTAATTTACACTTTTATATTGTTAACGCTGACGGGAATTTGGGTATAGGGGTTTTCGGAAGATTTTCACCCGACGGCAGGTTGATTGGATGCGAGTAAAATGTGCAACAGGTTTATCGTCGGGAAAGGCGTGGGAATGATTGCAACGGGCAGTTGGTTTTCCCATTGGAATCCATGGTTTGCTCTACCAACAAGAAAAAGCTCAAGCTACTCGGATCGCTCTGATTGCATCGATTGAGTTTGATTGATTTCTGAACAGGTTCAAAATCGCTCCACTAGTCAAGTCGATTTACCGGCCTGATGAGTTTTGAAGTAAATTCCGGTTGGCTAAAAGGGTACCGGGTTCGAGCAGTTCGACTCGTTCGTATGATGTTTATTGAAAGGCAACGAGAAAGATGGTAAGATATCATCATCAATCGGCAGTGAATGAGGTTACCGATCAATGGACATTTTGCTGCCGATCTACTGAACCTTTATTAAGCACGAACGCAAACGAACGGCAGCCTGTGGCATGTTTACGTTAGTAATTCAGCAATGTGGGGCAGAATGCAAGCATCCTTTTGCAGATCAAATAAAGCTTTGATATTTATCAGTACGATGCTGATCAGTGATGCGATAATGTACGTTTAAACCAATATTGATAGTAAATCCTGTTGAAACGTTGAAATGAACACATTTCATTCCTGGAAAATCAATACACTTTTTCAGGGCACTTAATATTTTCCATTTCAAAACAAGCGACCATGTTTTAAGTTTAAAATAGGTTTCCTAATTGTCATCCACAGTGTGCTCTAGGACGAATGAATTAAGTACAATTATGGAAAATACCAGGTATCCTCTTGCCAGTTCTGCACCCTTGTGTCACACAATTTCCGCGTAATAAATTTTCCCATTGCTGTGTCTATCTTCAGGCAAGTTTATGTAGGAAATTGAGGAGGAAAATTATCACAAATTTGTGCGCCGGAGCGCAAACGGTTAATTCTTTCACAAATGCCTTTCTCCACCAAGAACACCAAGTCCTACCGAGCTCGCCTTGAAAGTTAACCTGTGTGTCGTAGATGATCGGAATGAATTTATCCTTCCTTTTTCCGCGCTTGAGCCCTCTGAAAGACATGACGGACAACGCTGGAAACGGAGGCAAAACTCGTCGAATGAAGACAAATTATGTTTGCTTACCCGCGGTATAAACGGTAGAACCTCTCTGAGCGTGCTACGGTAGTAGTGCGTTTTCTGCGTCGGATCCTTCATGTTGATGACATCGAGGAACTGTAGCGCCTGGACGGCAGGATCGCTGTGGGCGAGAGGAAGGGGATGTGGGTGGCAATATAAGAACACGAACAGGTTTTCTGAGTGGCACGAACGGTAAGAAACAAGCGAGCAAAAAACCAGCTCGCTTTTAATGGAGAAATAAAATACGAAACGATTCGAAACGGAACGAATGAAATTAACCACCGAAGGAGACATGAACAACACGGCGAATCCAATTACGGCGCGTTGCGTTCGAAGCAGAACGATTCGCAAGGGAAGAAAAAAATCCATCCCCGGGCACAGCGCTTGTTGGAAGGACACCCTCCAGCAGCACGAAGGAAGGAAGCAGGTCCATGGTGTCGGGCTTACCTGAAGTACTTGATGAGCGTCAGCAGCTGGGCCGTGGGGCGGGGGCCAGGTGATTTCTTCAGCAGCCTCGTGGTCGCCTCCTGCAGCGGGATCGGTATCCTCGGCAGGATGTTGTGCACGGCCTCGTCCAGCTGATGATTTATAGAAAATTAGTCCGTTTGCTTTTTGCCGCTTTTTTAAACTAATCACCCACTGTGCGACGCTACATGCTCCGGGAGCCATTTTCCTACTCGAAAGGACCAAGTGAAGATGGGATGGGTTTGCCAACCCGGGATATGGAGGGTAGGTTCTCCCGCCGACAGACGCAGACCTGACGGCGGCAACATAAATGCCCGGAATTGTGTGTACATTGATTGCGTGTGAATGGAACGTGTACGTGAACCGGAGGTCCCGAGCACGTGGGAGCAGTGTTGTGGTATCAATGGGCTGCTAATAATAGGTACGCGTTCCCCAACATTCAGCCCGTATCGCCGAAGGTTTTCGCAATGATTGGGTGCTATTTTTAGACCCATACAATCCCGTAACCATGTGTCGTGGGTTCCCCGATGGCTCGTAAAGGGTGCGGATGTGTAGGGCGGAGATGTATTTTAGAATCTAATCAACAGGCTTTTGCCAGTGCATAATCATAATTTCAGCCAACCCCACATACTCCCACACACGGGCACGTGAAGCCAAATAGCGTCGGGCGAGATGCAAAGGGTGTGCGTAGGAACGTCCTTTATTTGTAGAAGCTTTTTCCAAAACAAGCTTCGGAAGTGGGACTCTCGTAAACAACCCCGAGCGGGTGAGTTGCAAACTCCTGGGTGCTTGCTCCCGTTGCTCGAAGGGAAAATGTCCTTCGGGCTGAATGCGGGGGTGAGAGTTTCCATTTGATCTAATTATTGTTATGAATATAATAATAGCTAACTAACTTAACATGTACACATCCGAAGGAATACATGAACAAGAATGGTGTTTGGAAAAAAAGATGAGGAAAGTATATGCGTACAAATTTGGAAGAAAAAGGAGTTCATCCCAAAGGTTTCAAGATATCTGTTATGTGAGGGAATGAAAAGATATTTTTAAACACAGTCTGCCAAACATCTTCCATTGCGCAACCGAAAGTTGGAAGAAAATTGATAAATTTTAGTTATATGTAACATTTTCTTTCAACCTTTGATGATTACCGATTGAATGTTGTTACTCGTGTTTAATTATTAAATATTCTCATGGATTGCATTGTAGTTGGAATTATGTTTTCTTTAAATAATGAGATTAAGCTGAATAATAATTTGTTAGAAACGTTGAAATCCTGTAAAGACACCTTCTCGTCTTAGCTTTGACTTTGGTACGGTATCAGCCTCACGCACAAACGCGCTCGGTCCCATGCGTCATCCTCTTTCAGGCAGGTGTGCAACCTCTATCAACCCCCAACCAGTTGGTTGATAAGGCCTCGCACCGAGTATCAAGTATTGTCGGAAAAATCCTTTTATCCGTCCCAGTGTGCCCAATTGTGCCTTGCGCCTTGGTGTAGTACTCGCACCGATACTGCGGGTCCAAAAGCGGCCAAACAAAAGCCGATCCCCGCGTGTAACGCGAGCCGCACATCCACGGCCTGGCGCTGACAACACAAAGGGAAAAGCTTAAACGACGTGCGGAATTTATGATTACACTGAGCGCTCTTTTATCTTCGAGCTCGGTGCGCGCCACACGAATTGATTATGTGTGGAAAGGACCGGGCTCCGTGGTTCGGAAGTACGTTTCGATGGTTTGGCTTTTGTGCCTTCGAGGTGCTTCCGCCGGCCATGCCGGTTGAGGGTTCTCGCCGGCGGAAGATGTTCGTCTTACGTTCGGGGTCGGGACCTCGGTGTAGATCAAAGCTCCAAATTGGATACCATTCAGGTGCCGGAGCGAAATTGGAAAAATCCGGCCCGCGGACCGAGGCTGCTAGCCTTGCTAGACACGCACAGTGGAATATCCACGGAAGCCTTACAATGCGTCCCGCAAGAATAGGGACTAGACTCGGCGTATTAGTTTGAGGTTGGAGGAAAAATTGTAGTAACGGGATGAATATTCATCAGGCCGTCGAAAACGGAGCACAAATTTCACTATCAAGGAAGAAAAGTCATGTATGGCAACCCAAAAGCTTGAGGCTAGTCTACGGATTCGGATTTTCGAATGAAGAACCACAAGGAACTGACAGATACCGTTTCGTTTCCGATAGCACTTCCGAGCGGAAGCGATAAGATACCTACCAGTTCCATCTGCTTCAGGTAGGTCGAGGGAGAGTTCCCAGACTGTATCAGTGACCGGCCGTGGTTGAAGATGGCGCAGATGACCATTCCGAGCGAGAACATATCGCTCAGTATGCTGCAGCTGCTGTTGATTTGAATTTCGGGCGCTGTGTATGATAAGTTTTACGGTCAGTTAGGTTTGCTCTTGTTTCGTTTGGTTATTCCTTGCCCCGAAAACGGCTCTGGCCATCCCCCCCTACTTACCCATGTAGTCTAGATTCGGCTGAACGAGCTTGGACGCTCTGGTCGACCACGGTTGGCACGGGACGGGATCGGTTGCGTCGGTTTCGTTGGTACGCTCGGTAAACTCGAACCCGGCCAGCTTCCAGGTGCCTTTTTTAGTGATCAGGATCGACGAGGGGCAGACGTTTTTGTGTATCACCTGGCCGGAGTAGTGCAGAAAGGAGAGCGCCTCCGTAATCTGTTCCGGAAAAGCAAACATCAACAGATGATAAATGGTAGTGCTTTTATTATGCAGGTGATTGTTTTACTGATGGTGTGGATGAAATGTCTATCTAAATCCAAAGGTGAATCGATTTAAAGGATTACATGAGAGCTTTACCGTAGAAACAACGATCTAAAGGTGACCTACATGGTAGAGGTAGTACTCCTAGATGAACTTGTTCATTCTCTTTGATCATCGATTATTCTACCAAGAATATCTAAAACGCACTAAATGTGCTCTCGGTATACAAGTTCGTAACATTCAATGAAAATTGAACCTTCAATAAAATCTGAGATAGGAGCCTAAATTGATATAGAAATAATAATCGTTTAAAAAAGAGAGTGTTGTAGATACGAAAATGGGTTATTTATTTTATAGGTATGATTTATTTCCTGACAAAATCTAAAATATTTCAAAACAACTTAAAAACTATATAATTCACTACTGGGTTTACACATAACCTACAGCAATAACAATGTTTGCAAGGAAACAAAACATGGAATCGATATGATTCATTCCGAAAAAAAATCACAAATTGATCAACCTGAAATTAAATAGAGAAAGTCAGGCTAATGGTTAGAGTTGTGCATTGAACTTTGGTATATTTTGTAAAGTTTTCCAAGGATAGAGAATATGATCTCTGCAAACAGGAAACGAGAAAATGGGAATGCAACCCTTTTGAACATGATACCTGTCACTTTCGGAACTATCGAATTTAAATCAATTCTAGCGTTCAGCACAATGATACGGGGTGCGAATCTTGTTTTTCCCAAACCAGTTTTGTTGGAAAAACGTGACTTTGTTCACAGCACGCTGCTGGAAATCATTACTACGTTCGAAGAAAAACCGGATCCCAAACAGTTCGCTTGCAGCTAGCGATAACGAGGCAGAAAAGCGGTTGGCGTTGGAACGATTCCTCATTTTTTTGTTGTTTTTCTTCCACCTTTCAAATCTCTATGGTTGCGTAGTGGAAAGTGTGGGAACCGAGTTCCTCTTACCCCCGTGCTTCGCCGCACGTTTGGCCAGCGTGTTCCGATCGATTGACACCACTTTGCCATTGCCATCGATCAGCAGGTTCTTCGTTCCGGACCGTTTCCCTGGTTTGCGAGAAGGGTGGAAAGTTTCCAGAGATTTGACGAATAGTCACGTTTTCCGTGCACTGTTGACCAACTGACAAAGGGCTGTCAATTATCGATACAATGGATGGTGTCCGTACTTTTCTTTTTCTTCTTTCGGTTGCGTTATGAGAAGCGATTAAATTCTGTTTCGTCAGCAGTCTTATCGAATTTTCAAACTGAATGTTCCTTCGTTTTGCTGACGCACTAAACTGGGATGCTCGATTAAGCGGAGGAAACATGGCATTGTGAAGGAGTAAGAAACGAATCTTTGAAGCTTTCTAAGCCGTTTGCAGACGTGTACGCAAGCAAAGTATTAGATTCGGTTTAATTATGGTTTTTCCTCCGAGCACGTTCCAAACGGATCGTTGTTTCAAAACAGAATTGAGGAGGAATTAGATCCAACGGCCATAGTACCTTGACATACTTCATCGTCAAGGCTGACCGAAACGTAATGATACGATTAGGGAGTTTCTTCATACAAACAGAACCTTCAGCGGAGGGCAGCACACGAACGTACGATTCGTCCGACGTCCCTCGGGGAGACCTTTTTCACAAAGCCTCCCATTTGCCCTGTGCCGTGCCCGCTAGCATTTCTGTGTCGGTAAAACCATCTCGGTCACAAATTGTAGTCCCCTGCTAATGGGGTATTAGATGTCGGTCGGTTCCGGAACGGTAAGTGAGGGTGTAGAGAAAAAAATGGGGTACCTAAAATACAAGAAAACTCGAAAAAACAGCCAACATACCTGTAGGATTCCGTACTTCAGCTCGATGTCCAGAAACGAATACTCCTTGGCGTGGGCAGGTCGGGGCACGCCGGTCGGACAATGCTGACCGGAAGCGCCCGTACTCGGTGGTCCGGCAATTGTGCCACCCGCTTCCTGCTCCGCAACCGAAGGCGAAAGCGGATGAGAGAAATAGAGAGAAGGGGAAGAGAATACCGGAAGCTCGTTGTAATTCTTCTTGCGAAAGATATCGCTGCTAATGTATGGTTTGGTGAAATTGGAAAATCGCTTCTGAAATAAGATTTTTCCTTCCGCTGTACACTGAAATGGACCAGGGTTCGTTCGTTCGAACTGATCCCCGCTGAGACCGTTCGCTTGGGAAAACATTGTTTGGCGCACGGACCAGTTGTGCTCAATCGTATCGTTAACGGGAGCGTATCATATCGTGAGTGTATAAATGGAAAAATAGTTAGAAGAGGATCTGTTGAAAAAAAAAAAATAATACGCTACTGGATAAAAGCGATTCCATATAAAATCGAAGCAAGCAAAACCACAAATTCCAACTGAATGCTGAATGTTTTCCCCATGCATCCAGTGTGCATTGGAATTGCATACCTTGAGGCGTACCACGAGTTTGGAATTTCACCACCAATTGATTATTTTTAAAACCACCTACTGATAATCGGAAACGATTGAAGCTGGATAAACATGAAATTCAATACGTTCTGGTTGGAAAAATCGTTAGCCAGTTGGAACAGTTCCGTTCGCCATTTGTTCGAGTTTCTGCGAAAATTTTATTTAACCAACTCGGCACGTGGCCGCCCTCCAGCTGGCTCGTGGCCGGCGTTGCGTTGGTGGTGTAGTGTCCGACGACCGATTGTTGATGGGTTGACGATTGAGTTCGTTGTATTTCCACCCTCAGTTGCCATTCTCCTTGGCCCTAGGAAGCCGTCCAAAGTAAACTCGGACTTTACAATGTTTACTCCGAGGTTCACCCAATCGAACCCACTCCCTTAAGGACGGGGGTTGGAGGAAACACAATCGGCCCCAAACACAATGGTGAATCCCGGGTGATGACGGTCGTTTAGGAGCTTCGATAATGATCACGACATTGACGGTAATGGCGATAGAGTGATTCATGCTCGATCTATCGACCATAACATAAATCCACCCATAATGGTCCACGGAAACATAAGGATGGCTGGGAAGACGAGCAGGGGAGGATGGTTCGAAATAGCATACAATTTGTCAAATTCTACCCCACCCCATCTATCCCGGTTATGTTTGTGCCTGTGTGCAGAATCGATTGTTCCCAGTGGCTT
>KE525350.1:205684-226814 GCA_000441895.2 Anopheles sinensis
GCATCTTGCATATTTAACTATAAAACACTCGTAAGAAAAATTTGGAAGAATATTTAGTGAGTTGATATGTTTAAACATATTTGTTTTAGTATTTTAATTTAAAATACTTTCCGACATTGAAGGGAAATGTCCTTTTTTCACTTAACTGGGAGCCAAAAATATGTTTACATGATACGATAGAGGAAAATGTTTTTAAAAAATGTGCCTTCAGGAAAAACGCTAACACTAAGTTTTAAGATGCAATTTTCACAAAGAATGATTGCTCATGTGTTGATGTTGTCGATTTTTTTATTCAACAAAGAAAAAATGATTTTCCGGACGACAGTAGAAGGTTTCTTTTTCCGAAGAGGAAATATTGACATGCCACAAAATGAAACATCACCAACCGGTAATCACTTTCACGGAGCTGTATTCTAGTCTCGTCCATCACCTTTCGCGCACCAGTAACGGTTAAAGGGTTTCCTTTTTCCTTCAATGGCGTCACGAACAACACGCTGCGATAACGTTTGCATCCGTGCACGCTGCAGCTGCGGGAAAATGTGCATCCCGGGTGCAGTTCGGTGGCAAACCTCCCACATCGGCACTCCATCGTGATTCGGTTGCTTCGATAAAATTATTCACCTGAAACGGTGTGCTTCACCTGGGACGCATTTTTCCAATTGCAAGTCGAACAAATGCTGTGCCGGGGTGGTTTTTTTCACTTTTTCCGAAACGCAAATGTTCCGGACGGACGAACCAGGTGTGCTCCAACCGAGACGGAGGAATCTGTTTTGCAACCCACCCGGCTTGGAAGCGGTGTCCTTCTCGGAGCTGCACTTGTGTTGCGGTTGACAAACCCGAACCCTGTTGTGCTTCACCGACGATGCTGGCTTTTTCTGCCAACGAACGAACTTTCTCTTCCAACCCCGTCTTTCAGCACCGGCATTCCAGCGTGAAAATGGTACACAAAGCAGCACCGGGATTCGTCCGGAATAATCAAATTCATTCCGTGGAAAATTGAATTTTATTTCTGTTTTATAGTGTCGGAATATTTGTTACTTCCCGAAGGAATGGCGAACCGGGCGGGTTGATGGTTGTAGATAAAAACCATTACGTTTCACAACGCGAAGAAAAAGGCTGAGGGAAGCGGAAAAGCGTAGGGTTTTCGAGCCGATTTTTTTGTTTTATTTTGTTCCCTTCCTTAATCAATAGCTCGAACGGAATATTTGGAACGTTTGTGCGAGAGTGTGTGGGTACGTTACTAGAAAAGCAAGTCAACCGGGTTCGTTGGTTTTCATTCCAATCCAGGAGGATGTGTTTCGCTGAAAGGATACGTTTGGCCGATGGTTTCGGGGGCATATTCTAACTTTATTTTTCGCCCTGAAATCCAAAAAACAAAAAAAAAGGATCGCCAAAACCCAGCTAGAGTGTTTACACTCGGGAAGGGAGGGGACTTTTTTCGAAAAGCACCACAACAAACAGGCGATTACTTTCCGGGTAGTTTCAGATGGGTTGTATCTGGTGCTGAAATGCTTCAGCATCGATCGGAATTCTCTGGAATCTTTAAGAAGTTTTTCTTCTCTCACCCTCCCCCGCTTTAAAGGCCTTAAAAGTTCATTGTGTGTTTTACATTTTATTCGTTCGACGACGGCAAAAAAAGAAACTGTCTCCTTATCCCCGAGACGTCGACACTTGTTTGCTAATGTTGTTTACCGTGGCGCAAGGGCGAACTCTAATCTGCTGGCGGATTAGCTTTGCGGCGTGTGCACAAACGCGCTCCCCGCATCTGTTTGTGCAAATAATGGTTCAGGATCGAGGCGTTTCTTTCTGTCCTCCGCTGCGGGCGGAAGATATCTTCTGGATATCCTGCCGCGGGATGGCGCTTTAAATGACAACTGCAACCGGTTGGGAATGGGAATGGAGCTACAAAACCGCCCCAGTTGTTCCCGATTACGGGCAGGGATTTACGATCACGCAGCAATCAATTTACTGAAGTTGATGGCGTTGATAGGGAAAGATTATCGCACGGATTTCACCGTGTCTCTGTCCGGTCAAGTGGTTGTACACTGGAAGACGGTAAAACCGTGATTGTGGTGTTCGATTTGGTGACTACAAATAATTTATTTCGACGTTCGATAAAAAAATCCACTCTCGATGATGGTTTTCCAATGTTTACCCTTGTTGGGGAGGAAAATAAAGAAACGAAATTGATTTATCTACTCTTGATAAGATTGTTTAAACAATTATCTTGAATTACATTTTGTTGGAAATGTGTTCATTTTACATAATATCATAATATTCTTGACTGCAAAATGTACATTCAGGACTAAACGTGTTATTCCTGATAAGAACAACGTTTTACTTATGTTTTCAAAATATTTTCCAGTTTAACTTTTGAGAATGTAGGTTTATGGCTGTTATTTGTTGCAATTCTTCCAATGGAAATTTGTAAAAATTCATTTCAAGTCTCAATCCAGTCTTCATCAAGTCTGGATGCAGCAAATAATTGTACCAAATTTGAGTTTGATTCAGTAAATGAAAGAAAAACATTGAGGGAGAATTTAAAGCGTAGATACTGAGCTTTCGTGAAGCTTTAATATTCAGCCATAAGCGTATTTTCTCCATTATATCTGTACTAGTACCATTTTTCTCTTTGAGATCATTATTATGGTAGATCAATGAAGATATTTAATCAACATCTCACGCTAATGATGCAAGCAACGATTAACTATTGATCGGAACCGGAACCAATCTACTCACCCTCGTGGTCCATACATATTTATCACTCCATCTTCACTTGCAATCTGTTGCTGGTTGGGAAAACTTTCCCCTTAACAGCAATCACTACCGATGACTAGCCTGTTTTGGGGTTTCCCTCGATTCCTTCCCACCGAAACCCACTTCGAGCACGGGTTCGATCGAGCTCGAAGTTTTGCGAACGCGTGTAAATGCAAATCATCGAAAGCCGCTGGCTGGCTGGCGTGCAATGGAGGCCCTACGGAGGGGCAGAGGCGTATGATTTGGTTAGCCGTTTGCGTAAATCACCACGTTGCGGTTCATCGATTGTGCGCTTGGCACAACGGTCGGGCATAATCCTCCTAGCGATGGACTAGAGCGAACGGGTACCGTTTTCACGCTGATTGGCTACAAGGTTTGATTCAATTATCGAGATTTCACGAACAAAAGGGTCGTGAAAAGGCATCAGCGAAGCGAGGGAGCGAATGTATTATGGTCGAATTGTTATGTTTGATATTATTATTGACTTACTTTTGGGCGTAGCAATGATTATAGTGTTTTGTAAAACAACTTTAAAATATTTTGAACATTATTTTCCAACATAACAATCTGTTTGAACAAAAGCATGAAATGTAAACAACAACCAAATCGACGTAGAAAATACCTTCAAGGTTGCCCCCGAGAAGCAGTTTAATATCTGTGTGTTGAAAATGATAAGAATGAAAAATAAACCCGAGAATTATTGTTTCGATATAATTGACTACGGCAACACAAACGTTATTTTTTTGAGGAAATCTAAACCACAAAAACATATCCCAAAATCGCTCCGAGCACTGTGGAACGCCTGCCGGATCACAACCGGAACACAATACCTGTTCTTCGTGCGTCGGAACGGAAACGATGCGGAAGGTCGATGCACGCGCACGCACGCCACGAACGGAAAGAAACCCCGGTTGCATATAAAAGACGTATGAATAATGGATTACGGGCGTATTAGTTACACGATCGCGTAAAAGGTGAAAAGCTGCCCTAGGGACGCAATTTATAAACGCTCGCGCGAAAAACTCCCTACCGGAACGGAAAGTGGGAAAAAACGGCAAAATAATAGGAAAGGAAAAGCACCGGAAAAGCTAGCCAACGGTGTGGGAGAGCGATAAAGATTGCGCCACGCGCCCGGCCGAGAAGCTAAAGTGGCGTGAGTGAGGCCAGTGTTATCATTTCCGTTTTGTTATCCGACTTGTTTTTTTTTCGTGTTTGCATTCGATCCGCTGCTAGAGGCTGCTAAGAAGAAGATCAAGGAAGATACAGTCAACACTGGTGGTGGAAAATCAAAACGAGCTTAAATGGCGGGAAGGGAAAAGATTTCCCATTTCCACGGCCTGCTGGTTGCAATCGTGGTGATGGCGATACTCGGAAAACCAACGACCGTGGAAGGGGTAACAATAATTTTTCTATAATTGTATTTCTTTCGATCGAAGAAGAATGGAACGTTCTTCTCGTCGGTTCTTCAGTAGGATGCTATCGATAGATATGGTTGTCCTGTTGCTGTGGAGTTACACTTCGAGAGATAAAAATAATTTTCCAACGCTTTGCCAACTGCAATCGCGTTGCATAAAACAATTTTCCGTATTTGCATTCAATTGTTTGACTCAATTTCAACACCCACTCTTTTTGCGCCTTTCCCTACCAGAAAGCGACGGTCGAGCAGATGATGAAGTCGGGCGAAATGATACGGTCCGTCTGTCTGGGCAAAACGAAAGTCTCCGAAGAGCTGGTGAACGGATTGCGCGAATCAAAGTTTGTCGACGTTAAGGAGCTCAAGTGCTACGTCAACTGCGTGATGGAAATGATGCAAACGGTACGTATTTGTGTTTCTCTCCTTCGACCGGCCGTGGACAAATCATGTTTTCACTCATAAAATATTTCTTGTTACCTTTTGATCGGGCAGATGAAAAAGGGAAAACTGAACTACGACGCGTCGGTGAAGCAAATAGACACGATCATGCCGGACGAGCTGGCTGGGCCGATGCGGTCCGCACTGGACGTCTGCCGGACAGCGTCGGACGGTATCAAGAACAACTGCGAGGCCGCATACGCCATGCTGCAGTGTTTGTCGAAAAATAATCCCAAATTCATCTTTCCCTAAAGGGTGTGCGTGTGTCAGTGCGGTCCTGTACGCGTGTTTGATCAAACTTTCCCAATCAAATAAAGTAATGCCATACGTTTAAATCGGGGCTCTTATTTTGCTTGCAAGCTGGTTTCCTGGCCGTGGGATGGTTCCAATTGCTTTTGCTCACGCTTGGTTTGTAAGGCTCAGAATTGCGATCCGAAAAGGCTAGACATTTCAATGCCGTATTTAAATGTTTAATAATTATCATGCATAATGAGCTTAAGTCTTTGGCTTACGTGCGGTTCGGTAAATACGCTTCACAAAAACGATTAAAAGAATGCATGAACACATCATCAGCAGTAATTATTCGTTGAGCATCTCGTGCGATTAGGAATGCATATTTCACGGATTTATGCTTTCTTGCTTCGTATTCGTTTTGAATGTTTTTGCTGTTTCACCTAAAACTTTCTCATTTCTTGTCCCACCGGAAGCAGACCAGGGACCGTGGGAAATGGATTTTCAAGGTACTTTTTTCGCTCCGAATAACTTTTCAAAAAGTCATTTAATGTTTCTCTTCAAACGGTGTGTTATTTGTCTTTCCCTAGAGACGCAACCGTAACGATTCGGAGCTGTTGAGTTGTTTTTTGGAAGCGAAGGAAGCATTATCCAACGTGAAGGTTACCAACACCGACGGCGTGCCTGTGAGGACATTAAAATGGGAGGTAGCTTACTTTCTGTTTTGTTTTTTTGTTCGCATAAGAATCTTGCGTGGAACATCCTCGCCGGAAACCGAGTGCCAAATACAGTCTGAGCTCAGGTTAATTAATGTTGGCGTTTTATAATCCATGCTGCCTTCCACGCGGCATAAGAAAACAAATATGGGTTTTCATCTTTTATTCATGGTGGAGTAGGATTTTATCTTTCCAAACAAAATTCAAGCACACATTTTATTAAACAAAATTACTCAGCTACTGAGTAAGCCATCAAATATTACTTGAAAATCAAGAGTGTTACTAATAAATAAAAATATTGACCGATGATTTGATATAATCATTTGAATAGCTTTAAGCCTGTAGAAACTAAATAACATTATTTCGTTCAGCTTTTCCATTGATCGCATCGTTTAATGCAATTGGTTATAATAGCTAATCAATGTTTACGTTGCTGGGCAACAACGCTCAACAAACGGAAGTGAACGTCTTAATTTTCGATTTCCTTTCCTGCGCGGTCACGCCTACTTCGCCTGAACCGTCAAACATCAAATGACATCTTCCGCTTGCTGAATGATAATTAATTCACCTCACTACCAGCGAGGTTCCCCATTCCCCAATGTGCGCTGGGGCGGTAAAACCGTACGGCTCGAGAAAGGTACAATTTTCACTGATTGCACTCGATGAACATTATCATTAAAATCGTCACCGTTTTTCCCGCGTCCGGAATAGTGACAGTTTATGAATCGATCGTTTAGAAAACCGACAGTCAAAGAAGAGAAACATGTACCTTGCCTACGTGCCATCGAGTTGAAGTGGAAACGAAATATGTAAATTGCGTCGTCACGTTGCGTCAGCGATCGTAAAAAAAAACACCACGGACGTGCGCTGCTCCACGGTGGAAGTCGGAAATAAACCTTTAAATTGGGGGCCTTCGTTGCTGGCGAGAGTTGCGAATTTTTGAGTTAGTTCAAAATTGTTGGGATTCGCTTTATGTTTTCACTTAAAGAAAAAGATTTTACACGGCTTCACGTCTGAGGTGGTACTATGTTTCGGTTCCGTTTCGTTGGTTAAATCCTGCATCATTACCATAAATGTGGTTTAATGATATTCTATTTTTAGACATTCAAAGCGGATACCCTCCGTGCTGGGTTTTAATCCCCTGAAATGAATTTGCAAATCGTAGCGAGCTTGTTAAAAAATATTTTTAATCAAGTCACGGACTCTGGGAGGCCGAATTTCGTCAGGTAGACTGAAATTAAGAGAACGAACAGCAGCACAATTATTATGCATTGAGAGATACGAGAGAGATGATTGAGAGATGTTGTGTTTTATGAAGGATAAAGGAACCTGTTTTATCCGACGTTGGAGATTAACTTTCATGGATTAGCCATGATATTTCACAATTAAATTGTACCCTGAAGCATTTTATGGGCGTTGGATTTAAACAAACGATCGAGGGTTTTAAAATAAGCACCGAGGCAAATAAACAACGAGCAATGGAAATGAAATCATCCATGATCGAGCCTGTCCTTGTGTAACGGAATTGGATAACTTCGGTAGCGTTCGCCAGCGGAATGGACAATGTTTTGCAGGTTTTTTTCATTTAAGAGGACCATTCTCGTGCGTAGCTGTGCCGTTTTAATTGCTTTCGCTGTCGTCGCTAATTCCGGTTTGTGTTTTTTCCACAAATCATCATGCGGCCATAGGCGAAGATAAAGCAACACGCGCTCCCGTTGTTCGCCTTGGGTATTTTCCCAGTGCCAGTGTTGTCGTGTGTTTCTTTTGAATATCACCATCGGAATGTTTTGCTGTTCTGCAGCACGCCTGAGTGGCGGATATTTTTCCATCCACCTTCCGTCCATCATCACTGCCAACCCGGAGTAGACTTTCTCACCCGGTTTGGGGCAGTGCGCGTCAGAATATAAATTGAACCCATTCGATACATAAATAATGATTCCCTAGGCGATAGCTTCTTGCTGGAAGCTTCTTGCGTACATCCGCCTTGAGGGAAAAAATAAATAATCGAAAGTTCTCCAGGCACCCTTTTTCTCAGCTGCTAGGATCTTTTCTATCCATCTGGAGCGCACAAGACGAGTTCCTGTGAGAATTTCAATGAATAATTTCTCGATCGTGACACCGGAAGGGTTGAAGAAAAAGAGCTTGATAAGGAAAAAAACGGTTAAGGTATCGCTTAACTCCATTTTTTCCATTTTATCAGCAAGGATTAATGGTTATTTCTTGCACTTCAGAGAAGATGTAAAGGCGGGCGTGAAATACTTAGGATGGTTTGGGTATTTTTAACATCTTAATTTGAATGGTTGTCCTGGAAGCTTTTCGGGAAAACGGAAAATTGTGATGCACCCTGCCCATAAACAATTCCTCTAAAATTATGTGTATCAATGTGGAAAATAATTCATATTAGTTTTATGGTTGAATTTACAATCATGCGAAATGAAACCATGTCTAACCTAGAGGTAACTTATGCCATTTGCATAAATAAAATAGACTTTACTCGTTTTCCAAGCATTTTCGATCTGCTAATTAATGAAGTCGCATTGCGGCACAAAGCGAACCAGACTGTTCGGACACATGTTGCTTCACTTTAGCTAATTAATGTTCTCGATCAGTTTGTCCGGATGTATGGACGTACGAGGTGGCCAAAGTTAGAACAGCACCACTGCGCCGGGAGAAAGCATCCACCGATGATGGAATGATACAATTTATCAGCTCTAAATGGGAAAAGTTTGCAAACGGTAAACCCGTACAAAAACTTCCCCATTTGCGCGCCGTGGTTCGTTATGACATATGTGATGTGCGGGGCCGGAAATTCGTCATGCCGCGTAGGTTCAATGTTTCCACCCGGTTTTGCTGTCACCGGAATCGCCGGTTCGCTTGGAAGGGTGCTACTCAACCGTTGTGTATCGATTTCGGCTGATGCTCCCAATCATCTCGGCTGTCAGTCGATGTGCGAAACGGGTTCACCACGTTTTCCCCGAAATCATCAACACTCTGCAACAGGGTGCTGGAAAACGGACTGAGGGAAAGGTGTATAAGGGACGTCCTCCGCATCGCGGGTAATCTGTCATGGGAAATTATGGGTACCAAAGGAAATGGTGCGCCACGCGGGAAACACACTCGTACTAACCACGGACAATTTTCCACACCGGTACGGGCTTCGAGATCGTACAGCCGGATAACGTCTGTCAAGGTTGTCGCCCGGTTACCGGGGAAATTTGAATTTCATCCTCCAATTTCCCCGACGGTAAGGATGTCCTCCTTGTGTGTGTATGTGTGCGTGTAATACGGAACGAAAGCCGTAGGTCTAGCTCACGGATAACGGGTTATGAGTGTGAGATTTTAACACTCGATTAGAATTTGTTTGACATTCTCCCTTCATATTTGTGCAGCGTGTTTAAAATAGCAGGAGGTAAAACATGTTGAATTTGACAAGAATTTTCTCTCCGCGTGCGGGAAACCAGACCACCTTAATGGGGGGCAGAATGCCAGCTGTCTGTGGTGGGGAACAGGACAAAAATGCCACGGCGCCAGTTTCGGTAAGGACGCCCCGCTTGAAGTAGGGAGAAATGAATAAAATACTGTGGAATAGTTGACCACCTGTTGATTTACTACGACGAAGAACGGGGGGAAACGTAATGTCACGTACATGATTGAGCTTATTTGCTCAGTAATGTGGCATTATGTAAGTCTTGTAACTTATTTTGATTATAGAGACAAATGAAATGAATGATAAACGAAGTAAAGAAATGTCATTATTTTACCATACAGGCTATCGTATGAAAGCAAATTTTCCCTCTCATGAAAGAAGGGAGATTATAATGGTAATAAAATTAATTAAGAAATCTAAGAGACTCATACATCTACTCCCTTTCTCTCTGAAAAAATCTTAAAAACCTCATCGAAAATCATTTGTCTTAATGTTCATTTCCATTACCGCCCGGGGTTGGTCGTTCTTGATTTTTCTGAAGAATATAAATCATTCCCTATGCTGTGATGTCATTACGAAATATTGGTTAAAAGTTGGGAAAGTTACTGGTAAGCAGGGAAAAATCCAAATCACAACTTTTTCCGTTTTCCAACAGAAAACGTCCGTTAATCCGTCCCATTTCATCATACACCGCAAACCCGGGGAGAAAATCTTTCATTCAAGATTTTAGCTCGCTCGTACCAATTTTTCACCAAAGAAAAATCCTCATCCCTTTCCTTCATTACCCCACCGACCGGTGTGATTCTAATAATTGTGATAGCATTTCGCTCCGGCAAAAACTTTTTCCCGAATGACGGCAATAAATATTCCCATTCGGTTGGGCCACAATAATATTGGTAGCCCGTGGGAAGTTTCATTTCCGTTCTGCTCCAAATGCCGGTCGTGTGGAAAATTTTTATCACAAGAGAGTGAACACCGAAAAGCTCGTGGAAAAGTAAGACAAACAAACAGAAAACATCCATTTTCCAAACGCTTTTAAATCCCACCTGCTGGCAGGATTTTTCTTCGTATTTCTTTCGGCCATGTTTAGCGTCTCTTTGCCCAGCTTTGTAATGTCTTCCTTCAGTAGGCGCTGACGGAGGGGTTTGAGTGTGTGTATGTGTGCTTGTGTAAAGTGTACGGCGGTATTTGACTTTTATTGCTTTTATCTTTTCCGTTTTCCGGGCAGGGGAGGAAAAGGGCCGGTAGGAACCACAGCGTCTCTGCAGCGTTTTGGGCAGCGCCGAATTCTGGCGCGTGATATTGGCGTCGCACTTGTGTGCCACGTTGAGTTTTATTACTTTTTCGGCCGGCCGTCCGCGCCGATTGGACCGGGGAGGATTTTGGACAACAAGTGGTTGGCATTTATTTGAATGTTGCCGGGTCTGTTCGCCATCCGCCGTGGCAGGGAAAGCGGCAGCTAATAATGGACGGAACCGTCTTGGGAGTGTGCTGATGACGATCGAAAGAAGAAACACGTTAATGGAAAAGGTGAGAATGAAATGGTTGGTCGTTTCGAGGGATGCTGATGCGGTCAGTTATGAAGTGGATTCAATGGGATAAATCGTCTGCGACGCACTTTAAAATGGGAGAGAGGAATTTAATAACTTTGTTTGGCTTTCCCAATTTTTATCAAGGTTGAATGTTTGGCTTGATGAATTATTAATCGAAATATGATTTAAAGAAGGAATGTTTTGATAGTTAGATAAACCGCAATTAAAGAATGATTCATTTAAAACATCAAGTATAATAGATGTCATAAATTGAAACAAACTTATTGTACTGTTTTGCAACAAGGAAAAAGGTGCTGTAACATATTTCTTCCTGAGTTGGTTTTTTCTTCCCCGGGAATCGTTTAACTGGAAGTAGTGGTGGTGCCTATAAATTCACGATTTGTACACTCCGGGAAACGGAAAAGTTTCTCCTGTCTCCAGAGCCGGGAAACCGAGTTATGTTGGCTTAAACTGTTCGACTCCATTATAACTTGCCCGGTGGACTTTGGATGATGCGGAGTTCCCGCGAACGACGGAGGCAAAAATTGAATGATGGTGGGATAATGCCGCGTGACCCGCTTTCGTATTCAACCTGTTTCTTCTCACTTCTTTTTTCAAGAAAAAGGCATAGCCCCCCTCCGGCCACCCTGTACCATGGCAACGAAACAATGCGGCCGAGGTCGAGGGAGAAAAGCGGAAATACACCACAATGGCAGACATCCGACACGGACGCGAACAACAACAAGGACATGGGTTTATTGCAGTGGAATTGCCGGGCAATGATGGTTGTTGGGCTCAAATATTTGCACCCGGGCTAAGCGTAGGCAAGGGCAGGGCCGGATGTTTGACCGTCCGGCCTGAACCCCCCCAGGTCGGAGCAGCAGGCAGGAAGTGTCCGTCCGGAAGCGGGAAGCAACATTCATTGTGGAGCCGAATGGACCGCTGAAAGCCGCTTGTCGCTTTGGCTACAACAATTGGATAAATCTCCCAGCGGGAATTATGATGACTGGTGTTGGTGTTAGTGTCGGTGTCGGGGGGTCCGGCAGACCACAAATAAAGAACAGAAAAATGTGTTCCTCGAGGGCAAGATTATTCACACCACACTCGAAGCTGTGGGTCTTCTTGCACTTACGAAACGGTAGCCAAAGTCAAATTAAATTGAATACGAGCGGCATACATTACGGAATGTGGTGAAAGGGAAAACTTAACCACACTAAAGGAAAACTTGTCCTTACAATATGTTCAGGGTGGAGTGGGATCTTTGGAAAAGTAATGCTCTGAATGGGGAAACAAAGGAACATGCAGCTCTCAACTTGGGTATACTTTAAAAGCTGTGTTTAAAGATAATTCAAGTCAAAGAGTAGTTTTCAACAAACGAATCATTTTTGATTATGGAAGATTTTAGTAATATTTTTTCCAAAAAAAAGAAATTAAGAATTATTTACTGCTATGTTTCCATATGAAAGATAACGGGATATAATAGCAAAAGACCAAAATTGGCACACGATAAATGAGATTTGTTGATCTTTACCGTCTCATGTGAAGGAAACCGGTGCATCTTACAAACCTAATTTCGTTCTTTTAAATATATTTAAGGAAGTCTTCCTCATTTTTGGAATGACCATACCTTCCTTTTAATATGTCGTTTTTTCGGACTATCTGAATACATTAGCTACCCGTTGAGAAACAAAGTGCGGAACAGTGCATTGGGCCGGAATAAAAGAAAAACTGGGATGAATGTTCCGGTGGCGAGAAAGACCTTTTCAAATGAGGTAAATGGATTTGGACCGTTTTGCTAATACACGCACACTCCCGGGGCAAATCTGACCCTTGATGGAAGGACCTTGATAATCGGTGAGGAACGGTGCCGCAGATATAACATACACAGAAGTAGTTATCCTCGGTCGTCCGACAGCGTTGCCATAGTGCACTCGGGCTGAACAATCGTGCTGTCTCGTGTTTTTCCATTTCGTAGGTAAATTGACATTAACCTTTTTGGGGGTGATCCTTTTTTTTTTTGTTAAAAGCCTCGTTTACTTTTCCTTCCGTGTTTTATTTCTGTTGGGGTTATCTCAGTACACCGGTGTGAACATGCGATGTCATGGGTTTCTGCGTTTTGCTTTCTCCGGGTGCCGGTTTCGGCGCTGGCGCCGCTTTGTTTACTCCATTTTCGATATCATTCCTTGGATGAAGGATTTTACCTTCAGATTTGGAGCCCTCCGGGGAGGTTACTACCAAAATACTACGACCCGATGAGGTTTTGCTGTAAAGCGTTAAGTCCCGTGTATTTTTTCAAGCGTAACCTTACGATCGCCTTCGAAATGAATAAGCCGTAACGCACGAAGAGCGCGACCTGACGGTGGCGTTCAGTGGCCATCTTTCATCTTCTGCTTCGTTGACGATGACATCATTTTATTTATGTCCTTTTTTGAGATTCCGTTTATACGCTGTTCGTCGAGCTAAAGTAAAAACAAACAACGCTATCCAACTAACGCTAGCCTATGAAAGAAGTAATTCAGGTACGCTGGCGGGTATTTCTTGCGAGTGGAAAATTAAGTCAACTTAGGCACTGTGTTTCAAGCTGAAGATAAAATTTCTTGCTTTGGAATTTGGCAGAAAACATTGGATTTTAACGGGGATTAATATGTATTTTAAAGCGATGGATGATACGTTCTTTGTAGAATGAACAAATGTCGAAGACTAAAACATAAATAAAGGATAATCATGGTATGAAAATAAATCCCGAATCTTGATATTCATTGGTTAACTTAATAATTAATCACGATGGCCATGATTCATCAAACATTTTATCTTTGGTATGTTTTGATTACAATCTTTTAAAAAAAGCCGATTCTCGGAGTGTACAAATTGATTAGTTTCCAAAAGGATCCCATCAATCACCGCCGGATCCTTTCTAAGACGGATTTTTCGGCACCAAAATTAGCAGCCAAAGAGAGGCTGCTTTCAAAATCGAAGCTGCGCAAACTGTTGATGCCAATTAATTATCACAACTTTCCTTTGAATTGCTTGCCCGAAATAGATTCGCCGATTCTTAATTGATTGATTCGCTCCCTTGGGTCGCTGGAACGGCTAATGAAATAACAAAGCTGGAACCCCTCGCAGCTATGGGTGTTAAAGTAAGGCTCAAATGAAGAGAATAATCTTAAGATGTTTTCCCGTGAATCGTAAAGCTTAGGAGATATTTATCCATGGATTTACGAGTGGAATTAATTATCACAGAATAACACAGGTGATTCTTCCCAGCCAACATTAATCATCGAACCGGTGAATCTTGTGTGTGGGTGAATTTAATTCTTCTCAGAACCTGTTGACCGGTTGCCGGCGCGGAAAAGCTAGTGGAAAAACCACATCAAACACCTACGCTGTGCGTTGGGATGGCGAAATGGTGCCGAGCAAAACGAAATGACAGCACCTGCCAAAACCGTTCGTCTGGTATCGAGTGGATCGACCGATCCTCTCCCGGGCGGTCGCTGAACGGAACTAATATACTTTGATTTCCCCGGTTCGTTAGTAATTGTTTAAAAGTTTTCCCATTTCTATGGCGCACTCTGGCCGAAGCTTGGAACAGCCAAACCGGTGGAAAACCACGCGGTTTGTGTTTGTGTCGAGTGTTGTTCGATTCCTGGGCGAGCGAGGTACCTTCTCGCATTTTGCCAACCGGTGAAAATCACCCTGCCACCACCGCCCCCTCCCCCCACCTATTCTCAAGCCGTAAATGGTAGTGGAAAATTGTGTCGGCCATAAGTTTTAATTGACTTTGGCGAGCGAAGGTTCGGCTCCGATGGCCGTTACCGTTTACCATTTCGCTTCCTCGGGCTCGAGCTGTCTTCTTCAGTGTCTCCGCCCCAAAACACCTCTCCGGCTCCACAAATTAAACTACGACGCCGAAGTTATTATCGGGCGTAGTGAGACAGGTGGGCGCAACCTATATTTTACATTAAAAATTGGGGAAAAGTTACCGCTGCCGCTTGTCTAGGCGCTGTCGTTGTCTCGAACCGTAAAACAAGGCTACTAATGCGTTGCTGCATATTTTGCATCCCGCCGTTGCCCACTTTGCTTTCTTTATCTCGCTCCGTCGGGAAAATATGAGCAGTTTCAGCGGAGGATGAAAAGTTTTACCAACTTTTGTGCACTGCATAATGCAGTACGGTGTTGAGTGGGTAGAGCTGGCTAATTTGGTTCTTTATTTATTGATGGTAATTTTGATATTTCTATCCCCGCGATGCCAGACGCAATTGGTAAAGTAAATTATTGTTGGGAATGTCGACTGCATTCAATTATAATTTCACGCAATAATATTCACGTCGATTTAATATACATTTCCTCGATGTAGATCGTATTCTCGATTCTCGATTCGAAAACCAATGAATAAACATTTTCTTACCAAATTAAAAAAGAAATTGTAGAGAGGCTCTTTAAGATTAATCATAGTGCAACATATATCCTGGATATTTGTCTCCACTCTTTAACAGTTGAGCTGTGTATCGAACTGTACGCAATAAATTCTGTCTTTTGTTTTATCAAAATACGATGCCTTTTCACAAATCAATTTTTTAAAATTAGTGATTGTTGATTGGCGGAAACATAAAATTAAACATATCTTCCGCATACAATTTCAATCTACTTCTGCTTGCGGCAAATATCGAATCGATCACACAAATGGCTTTTATAAAAGTTTTTCAATTTCCGCATGGACTACGGCATTGGTGCCGATGGGGGAGCGAAAAAATAGTCCGCCAGCAAGATCACCGGCGATGAAGTGCGAGCGGGCCACCATTTTCTATCTTTTCTTTGAAAAAAAAAACACTCACACTCACAGACTCAAAACTTCCACCAAAAGGTAGGTAGACAGCGCGTGGATTTGTTAAGTTAGCTTTTCTCGCAGTGGGAAGGGCTTTTGCCACACGCTTCCTTCTCGGAGGAGCGTTCGTTCGCAGGACCGGGCTGCACCCTCGGGATGTTTCCGTTTCATTTGCTGCTTGTCAGGTGAAAGTCGGGCTCGAAGGGAAACTGGCGCGGTGGCCTGATGGAGACACGAGTGTGGGGGAGCATGTGTGAGCGTGTGTGTATGCCACCGCAAAACCCATCTCTCGGTGAAAAGCGCGAGCCCAAGATGAAACGGCAACCAACTTGGGGTTCATGCGAGCTTTCTTCGGATTATCCGCTCGTGCGAACGAACCGGCGGTACTAGGAAAGCGAAGCACCCGGGAGGGGTTTTTCCGTTTTCCGTTTGGGTTTGGCGGATTTTATTGAATTGACTTTGTTCGTATCGATCGGCGTACGAGCACACGTTTCGGTATGGAACCCGCTGGAAAGTCAAGAATTGATGGAAACCGGTCGGATGGGATGGTGTATGCACGCGTTTTTCCTTCTCCATCGTGCCATCGTTGGTGGACCGTTTCCAGGAGATGGCAATATAATTAGCTACACCGAAATGCGATCAGGCACGCACGTATCGCAATTATGATGCTGCCTTCCGAGTATAGTTTCAAATCGTTGGTCCCAGCGAGAAAATAACATTACCATAGTAGGCCCTGCCACCGGGGAGGATCATTTGTGTGCGTGTGTTTGTTTCTGTTGATGTTTGTCTTTGCCAATCCTACCTAACTTTTCCTTTACAGCCGTGTGGAGACGTGGTGTTCCTGTGACACGAGTCCTACAGCATACGAGCGGCCAAACATACGGCACCACACAACGCAACACGGTGTGATGAATGGTAAATTGTTAATCTTCCACTTTCGGCTTTTTGCCAAGCGTGCTGTTGAGTTGGTTTTCCACTCTGTTTTTCTCTCTTCTTTTTCTATGACAGCCCAGCATAAATCAGACCACGACGGGTGGAGAAAACGTTGTTAGATCGTGTAAAAAGATGGGTGGCAATCTGCCTTCCATTTTTGACGTCAGCTCCATAGCAAAGCAGGTTGCCGAGACATGATGATGGTGAAGTTTGGAAAATATGTGAACAGCTTTTACAGGCCCGACCGCTTTGCGACTGAGCGTGTGTACAAGTCAGGTAAGCTTCCGGGCATGGCGAGATGGAAGGAAAACAAAATTCTGAGTTCTGTTAGGTTTTATGTTTGTTTGATTCACTCGGTTCAAGCACAGGTGAGCAAGAGAAGTTGCAAGTTTTTAAACAAGCTAAGAAAAAAGAATCACAAGCAGACGACCAGCTGTCATCCACGCTGGGCGATATTTAGTTAGCTGTTCTTGGAAACTTCCTTCAGGCGTCAGACACAGCAATCAAGCAAAGAGGTATGTGCTGTACAGTGAGTTTTTATTTATGTTTCACTGACTCAAGACGCAACTCGTTACTTCTTTTAGCTTCGGGGGGATGGGCTTCTGTGGCTCACCTTTTGTGGATCGTGTGTGCGCGTGTGTTTGTACCAAAAATAACCCTTTTCGCCAACACCGCAGTCAGTGTCGTCCGTTATTAAGCCACCTGATGGAGTCTGGGTGCTAGCTTTTCCCCTCGGTGCACCACATCCGGTGCCGAGTGAGTAATAAATCTGTCACGGAGTTTGTCGGACACTGTTTGTATCCTCTTCTTTCTCTCCCCTCTCTTGAGGGTGTCTTCGAGTGTGGGGAATTGAAACGAAGAGTTAGGTTGTTGTGACATCCGAAATTGAATTTTCCTTTCAACGTAGGAAAAATGGCATGGGAGGTTCAGGGACAACAACCACCATATTCCAACCTTCTGAGACGTAGCCAAATGTGCAAGTTTCCCATATGATTTATAACTTCATTAGAACTTTTACTCACTAGTCACTAGCGGGAGGTTTTCCTGCTAGTTGGGCTTGTTTTAATGAGAAAAGATGTCCTACGGAGTGGAATTGAAAATTTCCCGCCACTTTATGCTTACTTACTATTTTGGAAGAAGAGTAACTCATTAGTTCATGCTGTCCATCCTGTGTAGAATCATTTACTAAGTAACTCAATCCTTACTAATTTACTAAGAAAAACCTATATTTTCTTTTATGCGAACCGTTCGCGTTCGAACCGAGCGATTTGAAAATAATGCATGTATCGCGTTTTGCATAGCTTCAGGCGCTAATGTGAACCAAGAGGAAGACGAGGATCTCATTTACCCTTTTATCATTATTACTTTTTTATCGGCCATATTAATGCAGCCGGGAAACCCAGTGCAACCACTTACCTTGCCGTCCGTTTTCCGGTAGCCTTCGTGGATCTTCCAGATCAGTTCCGGGCCGGCGCAGGCGATCTGTTTTCCAATTTCAAAGTACTGCGTGATCGGATTGTTGTCGTACGGGTTCTGCGGCGGGGCGCTGGTGGTGCTACTTTTGAACTTGGAAAACATGGTCGCGGCCGGCATAACATTTAATTGGAAAAGCGGAATTGTGACTGCTTGCTGGGGCACCGCTGGGGACAACCGTCGAACGTGGCGTGCACTCGAAAGCCTTTTCGAAAGCTTTCGCAGAACGATTCGATGGTGGTAGCTTTCCACCCTCTTCCTGGTTTGTTTGCGTTTTCCTTTCCTGTTCCTTGTATTTTGTGTCGTCCGCCGGAACGCCGGAGGGGAACTTTTGTTTGGTTTCGATTTAAGTCGGCACAACAGCCGGTTTCCTTTTCCTCTTTTCCTGTACGCCCGGAGGAGCGACCGGTTGATTGACGGCTTCAGGTGCGTTTCTGACGCTTTTTGGTGGGATTCAGTTTTCTAATTTTATCACTCCCGCATCAACCCGTCCGGCAGCAGCGCGAGACCGAGCCTTTTTTGCATGCCGAACGCCACCCCGTTTGTGTATCGTATTGAGTCGTCAGCCTAAAGTGCGAAGCGGAGGGTACTTTATTCCTCCTACCACCGACGAAGGGAGAAGAACAGAGGGACGCTGGAGCACACGGTCAGGTATGAAGGTATGATTAATGTCGATTTTGAATCATTCTACCGAAGGCTCATTATCCCTTTCGGGGTTTGTTTGGGTCAGTTTGGGGTTTGCTGCACCGATCGGGGAATACAATAAGCCCGTGCGAAAGGGTTCGCCTTCGTTCGTCCGGACCTTCGCCGTGGCCGGCGCTTGGGGTGGGTGAAAAGCTGGGTATATTTAGGCTCCAAAGGATGGCAACGAAAGTCCCTGAAGCGGTCTGGATCTGCGCTCGGTTTCCGTTCGGTATTACTTTAAACAGTATCCAACCGTGGAATGGCTAAACTTCCTTTCGAGCCTGGCGATTTGGGTTGGGAAGGGGGAAAAAATCGCTTCCCATTAATGCTGAACGCGAACTGACGAGCGGCTGTGGGATGCTGATGAACCTGAAAAGAGAGTAAACAACAGGATGAAAAAAAGTTATTCGAATAAATTTGCTTCGGAATGCTGAGGGCATCCTCGCGGTAGCAAAAACTGAACTGCCTAATAATGATCTTAATTTAAAGTGTTTTCTTTTATCGTTCTGGTTACCACGGGAAAAGGGAGTTATGTAAGACAATGTTAAGTGAGGAAGTAAGTAATTTCTCAAGTGGGTTCTCAACCTTCACTTTTTCATTACTATTTATACACCGATCGAATGATCTACGTGGGTGGAGTTGTTGAGGTATTTTTTTAGAGATTGAAGGTTTTATTTGTCATTTAATGAATGAAGTAATTTATGTAAGGTTATTTATTGAACGAAAACAAATTGAATATTAACGTTTTTTTACTTATGTTTAAGAAAGTTTAAATGTTTAATTCAAAGTCCTTTTCACGCCTGGCCTGTAATTATGGCCTGAAAATGGCCTGGAATTTAAAACAAATTTATTTCACGCCTGGCCTGGAATTTATTTTTATTTCAATTAGTATGGCCAAGGGCTTTCCGCTCAACAAGAATTTCCTAATTAATTGTGAACATAACCTTCTAAAACATATTAAAAAAAAACTGAACTAAACTTTATGATTTTTACTAAAGTTAGATAATGATTAGAAAGAGTCGAGGCTTAAACGTATTCTGTCGATGAAGCAATTAAAATCACGACTTCATCTATTAAAAACATGGAAAATCAATTTTCCACAATACCAGACCCGGATCCTTCGGTGACATATTAATAACCCGTTTTAATTTGTTTACTAAATGTAACGTCGGCCCGTCGGGCGCTTCCCACCACCAGCACCTTCCACCAAGCGACACGATAACCTGCTATTAAGCGAGGCCCAGATTAGTGCCGGTATCAATAAACTGATTAAACAAATCCTTCTTCATTAGCGTCACCTTGTCTTTCAGATGGCTGACGGGCACGGTGCCGTCGTTTGGTGGCGCGATACACACGGTGCGTTCTAGCCGATCCAACAAGCAACAAGTTTTTCCGTCGCTCAGCCACGCTTTTCTTGTGTGTGTTGCTGGGTTGGTGTGAAACGGAAAACCGGTGGGGGTGCAACAAAGGGACTGGCGTATAATGATGCGGAGAAAATGGTGAAAAATGGAATTATCCCGGCTTCGGCTTGATGCTCCAGTTGTAACGTCGCTTCACGCACCGCCATCAAAAGGATTTTTCCTGCGGGGTTGTTGATATTTTGTTTCACTTTTCCACCAGTCCCTTTTGGCTCGATCCCATCGAATCGAGCGAAAATTGATTTCTCTACCAGGGAAAGCACTTTATCGTAGTGGTCGCCCGCGTCCGACGACGTTGTGCGCTGGTAAGGATGACTGTTTTCCCAACAGTTTGTGTGTATTGCCAGTTGGGTTGAATTTATCTGTCCATTCGCTCCTTCGGGGAAAGTCACCGATGGAGAAACAACATATTAAAGGCATTTATTAAAATTTTATGACGTTCGTTCAGCGACGAGTTCGGGGTTTCGATGAGCCGGTTCCAGATGGTCAAGAGCCGCTTATGGAATGATCTCTTCGGGCTAAACAGGGAAAAAACAGGGAAAAACATCAGGCAAGCACGATACCCCGAACCTCGCTAATGTTTTCGTAAATTTCTTATACAACTTTTTCGTATTGTTTCCACACCCGAGCTGGCTTTTCTATTTGTTTATGAATTCGGAAAAGATCGATTCCGAAAATAAGCGCCATTGGAAGCTTCCACCGAGAATGAAAAACTGCTGACAGAATTTGACATTGAGTCTGAGCCTGAGTGAAATCAAGATGTTTGTCGATGGCGATGATCCGTCGAGTTTGACTTTTTTTGTACGCCATTTTGTCTTTGTTGCTTCCTTTCCCGTGCGCATTAAATATGCAAAATCAGCGAAACGAATCAATCGATCGATCATTTTTGCTTACGGCTAGGACCGGATGCGATGCGAATCGAACAGTTCGCTCATTTTCTTTCCCACCTTCCTTCTAGCTCGGCTTCAGGAGCTATTTCACGGGAAGCATGAAAATTAAGCCATGGTGGAAATGGAGCACTTTAATGTGCTTGGGGTTTTCTTTCGGGGAGGTTGCGGTGAAAAGGTTATGGGTTTGCCAGCTGTGAGGACATCCCATTCGCATTTCGGCCGTTTGGGCGACCATCCGGAGCTCATGAAAAATTCATTCGGACCCACCCGGCTGGCTCACCCGGGCCTAATGGTCAACCGGCAAGTAAGGCACACCAGTTGATCGGGGACATTGCATTAAGGGAGGACCGGAAAATAAATGTCCATTCGGTTCGCTCGAATCCAGCGCTCAGCAG
>KE525350.1:226834-260536 GCA_000441895.2 Anopheles sinensis
AATAAGTGTCGTCTGGTGAGTATGACGAGGTCGATGGGAAGAGCAGAACATTACAAAATTAATGACTGCCGTGGCGGAAAATATACACTGGGTGTAGGTAGGTTTTTGATAGATTGGGTTGAGCTGCTTCTTCCATTATCAAAATTTTGTTCATTGGCACTTTGAAAAGTTCAAAACGCATTTTTAATTTAATTATGCAACTAATAAAATAGAAATCGTAAGGCAATGAAAAGACTTTTTTAAATTAATCCAATAATAAAACTCCAATCGAACCACGTGCGTGAAACGAAATCATTTAAAAGCAAACCACTGGCTCTGGTTTTTGTGTGTCTTGTGCTACACCAAAAATAACCCACCGAAAGGTACTCATAGTTAAGTAGCTTTTTATAATGCTCTATTACTCGCCTTACCGAGAATATCATTTTCCAGACTTATCATTTTCCAGAGGAAAAACAAACTGCTTCCGCTGCTAGTTTTCCACTTCGTTTAACACAATCCGTTCAATAGCGAAACGTATCACTCGAGCAGTGCGATGGCACGAGAAGGCTTACAAGGTAGACGTTCAGGTTACATTGATCGTTGTAGTATTTGCGTTGGTATAAATTGAAAGTGGGCGACTTGAGGTTCACTTTTTTGTTGCCTCTTATTCCTTTCATTTTAATCCTACATATACACTGAAGAGGGAATGAAGAAATCGAACCTGTACATAACAACACTTAATGTGAAATTAACGTAGAAAAAAAAAGAAACAGACCGTGAATCTTGTGTCACGATCAAAAGCCCCCACTTGTCATCCCCATTTTCCTCATTTCAAAAGATAATTTACTTTCTGAGAAGTCTGAGAGCAATCACAAACCCTTTTAAAACCGCAAACTAGTACAGACCGACCTTGGTTTACGTCACTAAATGAGACTTTGACAGCGACGCTAACCGAGGCCGGCGCCAAAACGTTTATGTCAAATTTACATGTTTCCTATGATAATAATATGTACCTACTTAAGGCTTCTGATGTGAAATAAATAAATATGAAATATTAATTAAATCTTATGAGTAAAGAACGAAGCACACTATTATGAATTAGCTTCGAACAACTTGTCAAACGACGTACACCGTTGTCGACGCATACCTAGGCCGGCCTGTACTTGTAAATTAAAATTACTATGGCAAATGATATATCATTCCACGTTACCATGGTAATTTGTGTCTAGGGATGCTGGTTTAGGGTGAAGAAGTCGTTTGACAATTTGTGTTGAGTGAAGTTTCTATCGTTTAAGAGCTTCAAGCATACATTTAGCAAATAATCCACTTATGAAAATTCCAAAGGAAATTTTTCTTTTTCTGATCTTTCTTTTAAGGACGTAGCTCAATGTCATATGAGGTGAATAATATGGTTAAAATACCTTATCAATTTGACGTTTGTTCGCTCTATTGAGTACCCGTACCGAGAAGCGCACATTTTATTTATGATCCTTACACAACAGGACACATTTGCATTCCATCATCTCTACCGTTTCGCAGGCTCACAGTTGAGGCAAACGGGTTCTTCATACTCATCAGGTGCCTTCACTTGCCGCGGAGGCGTTTGAAGCGTTCCCAAAATCCTGAAGAATGCCATTCAATGGTAGATCGTTAGATTTACGAGCACCAGACAGCGAGCCGCACTACTCGAGCCTTACTTGGCGTACCGATGGGGACTAAAAGATTGGCCACTGAATAAATCATGTGTTGTTCGCAGCGTACCATCTGGGGGGTGCTTCTCCAACGCACCGTTAACGGACCGGGCCCGGTAGGAGCAACCGCAGTTGACTGGCTTTTGACAGACATGATAGACAGACGCATGACGGCGGCGGCCGGGACGGTAACCTCCAAAAACCCGCCAAACCCAAAACCCTGGGAAACTGTGCGGCATGTTTCGCTGACATGTTGTTGGGCCAAGCTTCACCAAGCACCAAAGGTTGGGGGGAGGAGGTTTGCTGATGAGCATATCATGTGTCTGGCCCAGGCAAGTGTGGTTAGCCTCAGCTGGTGCGTTTCTGGCCACCGATCCCTAGCCACAAGCTACGCCAGGGAAAGGAACACTGCCTCACGGTAGATGTTTTGCCGAAAATAGCTGGTTCACGCTTAAAGTTCCATCCGAGAACGATCTCACCATGCTTCGTGCGTTGATGTTGGGGTTCACGAGTATGGTAATTATGTTCCAGTGCTTATCGCTCTCATGGTTGGCGGAGGATTGGATGGATAGTCATCTAAAGTCAATGACGGAACGACTAAATGGAGTTTTGACAGGGAGATTCGGTCGGTTGCACCGTCGTTTAAGTGCAGGTCGGGATTGGTGATGCCTCACGGGACAAGGATTTCTTCCTGCGAAGCAATATGATGAAGTCATTCGAGACATAACGTTTTTCTTCTCTGCTCTCGTTCCAACTATTTTTCTGTTCATGTTAGTTCCATCGCTCCATAACGTTTTTGTCGTTCGGAGCTTGGGAGAAGTTATAATTAAAGTTTTGTTGTCCGTACGACATGCCTGGTCATTAGTGAAGTATTTAATCGATTCAACAGGCAACATAACAGGTCTGCAGTTATAACAGGTTAAGGTTTAAAATCGTCTGAAAACATTAAAGCTTGAAAAAAAAAATAGTTTGGGTACAAGTGAAAAACCTTATTTTTTTTTATTTTTTTTATTTTTGGGCGCGACACATCTATTTGGGAAACCCAAGAATACGGCAATAATTTTCCATCACTATTGCTAGATAATAAATAACGGTAATAATAACTAGCCGTCTAATGAACAAAATCCCGAACAACTGAAAATGAGTTCTGTGGATAGCAAAACTATTAAGTGCTTTTTTATGAGTAACATTTTAGTAAACGAATTATCTGCATTAAAACAATATCATGCAAAATGTTCAATACAAGTAATCGAAAACATTTTTTGATATGTTTACGGATTGTTTTATTGGGTTTCGAAGTAATCTGCCATAGTTGTATTAGTTTTAATTAAGATTTTGACTAGATCTACATAATATTCTATTGTCCGTACGAAATGCTTACAGACATGCTTGATCATTAGTGAAGTATTTAACCTCTCGGCAAAAACCCCTTTTCCATCACTATTGCTACATTATAAAGAAAGGAAACAATAGCTGATTGTCGAATGAACAAGATCTAGAACAACTGGAAATGAATTTTGTGGATAGCAAAACTATTAAGTGCTTTTTTATGTGTAATATTTAAGAGAACAAAATGTCTTCAATAAAGCAATACAATTCATATTTTTAAATACAAGTATTTGATAGGGTTCATTGCTCTATTTATGGATAGTTTTATTGAGTATCGAGGTAATGTGCGATAGTTGTTTTGACAGTTTTAAAGTAAATTTTCACTAGAACTATATGATTTTTCTACTGTATATTCATAATATTTTGGGGACGAAACGAATTAGTTTACTTTCATATCGATATGAACATCAATGTGTAAATTTGCTTGCAAGTACGTAGGATTAAGGACCACTCAACTTTGTTTTAACCTGAACCTAAAAGGATCGATTGAACAGTTTCCCATGTTTACCACATGTTTTTTGTGGCAAACAGTGTCATAAATAAACATGAACAAATTGAATGGTAAAGCAAGGACACGTTTGCAACGATACAAAAATTAATTGCCTTCCATTATATATTAAATCACTACACGTTTTGCGAAACCCTTCCTAGATGCTTTTCCTCACTCTCTCCTTCACTCTCTGCCCACAAAGGGGACCCTTTCCGAGGGCGTAATGTAAAGCCCGCTGGCCGAACATGTAGGTACGACCAACAAGCATGTTTCGGTCACATCTTCATCCCTCGCTATCTATCTCCATTTGGTGACAACAACGCTGCCAGAAGGGAACACCACGCGGCGATGACGACGATGGCGACTACGGCACGAAGCACGGCTGCCCATAATGTTCACTTAATTGAGTTCGGTTTTATTTGCCTGACCGTTGGTTTCTACCCTTCCGTTTTCCGCCCCAAAACCCATCCATTCCCGTCATCCTGCAAAACCAGCTGCTCGAAAAAAGGGCAGCACTGGGCCCCGCCGGAAAGCAATGTCCTTTTCGGCACTTTTTCCGAACGGGTCTCCCAATTTCCGGGGTGAGAATGTCGTCCGTTTCGAAAAGGGGAGAACGGGAAAGCGAATGCTCGGGGGTCCCGGAAAAAGGTCGTCACCATGGGGTCCAGCCGGGGTTCCGGGCCAGGGCTGGCCATCGCCATCGTAAAGTAAAACAAACGTGATTATATTCACGTTTATTGTGACTATTAGGGCTTGATTGTTGTGTTGCGTGGGCCATGGTTTTAGGGCCGTCGGATATCCCGGTTCGCTCTGGGGCCGATCCTTTCGGGGACATCCGCAACCCGGGGAAAATCTGAGGGTGCCATTAAAAAGGTGTTGCAAGGTTTTTCGGCTACATGTTCATTCATGGATGGGCGAACTTTGTTTGCTTTTTCAACCCCTTTTGCCTGTGCGTTTGTGCGGATCGCAACAAAACGGCCCACAAGGAAAGCGTTCGGTTCTAGTAGTGTTGGACACGATGTTTGTCACCCGTCAATTAATAAAATGTTCCATTGGCTGTTGGGGCGAGCATGGGACCGAACCGAGGTCGGGATTTCCCGGGTGATCACGCACAGGAGAAGGCGGGACGGGAAGCGAGAACGCTGATGGCGCACCGGATGTCTCGTTTGTGATTTATGAAGCTGTCTTTATTTATTACCTTTGGTGGCAGCTGCTCACTTAACGCACATCATTCACATCTATGGCCTTGTGTTGAGGCTTTCGGGCTTGGTAGGAGTCAATGATTTTTTATTCATTTTGTTTCTTTGTCGTTAATTCTGGAGGAGATAGGAAAAAATTCTCGGGAAACCTGACTAAAAGCGTACCCCAATTTGTTTCCTAATGAGCTCAGGTTTTTGTTTTGTCTCTAGCCTGTTTGGTAGCTTTTTGACTTTATTTTGGGGTAAATAAACTGCATCAATACTTCGTTTCACCCAAACTTTTATTGCTATCTTTCAAAATAATTCCCTAGAGTTTTCCTTATCGATCTGTATTATTTTCAAATAGCTTTAACTTGTTCCTCAACAACCGTAAATTAACCTGGATCTCACCTAGAAATATTTTAAAAGATATTTTCTCTCTTTTTGTAATTATTTATTTATTTTTTTTGTTTACAACTGTTTGCTTTTGATTTGTTCCACAAAGATTGGTGAGCAGGTTCGCACTTTTTATGTTGTAAAGGAAACCCTTTTTTATCTTATACATCTACGTTCGGTATTCTTCTGTGCGACACTTTTATCTGTGGATTATCAGCAGAAATTTGAAGCTTATTGGAATGTAGGTTGTGGGAATGTTCGAATAAACTTTCCTCCCCTTCCTTAATCACTCTCGGCTAATGCAATCGTTTCACTTGTTGAGTTGAAGACGGGGAGTACCTTTTTTCCACCGACGCAACTAGTGCCCGGATCAGAGCAAAGCATGGAAGCGTCTAGGCTTTTCTAGGCTTTTCCACCGATGAGCTTGAGCGACCACCTTGGCTCAAGAGGTTTTTTCTTTTACTCTTCCCGATAGCCATCCCATTTCCGTTCGAACCAGCTCCGTCCGAGGAAAGCTCTGGAAATCGTCAATCCTACCTTGGTACGATCGTAAAGCCTGGCACGTGGTACTCGTGGGTTCAGATTCCACACTTAAAGCCGTGGCCAGCAGGATTCTCCATTGGCGCCTGAGGAAGCGTTTGTCAATCGCTCGTTGGTCCGGGGAGCCCGTGAACTGAGTGAGATAAAAATAAATCCCCTTTTCAAACAGGAAAAGGACATTTCCTGGAAGCGAGGGAGATGGCGTTGGAATGTCGTCGGTTCGTCTACCAATGTGAGACGGTCGTTTGTGTGTCGGGCGTAGAGAGGGAGAGTGAGGGAGGATGCTCCCATCACTAATCAAATTGAGGGATTTTAGCCGAATCCGTCGGCTAGCAGCATCGCCGTGGACCGGAGCGTCCCGGGCCAAGTGTGCAGTGTGGGAGTAGACAGAAATAGAAGGAAAATCGGTGCCCGGATCGGGCAAGCCAGTCGAACGCCGCTCGGAAAATAAACTCGCACGAAAGGAAGGCAACAGTCGGCATCGAGGTAGGCGGTGGCGCAGAAAAATGATTTCATTTCAGCAGGGATTATGTTTATTTCCGGCTTCCGGACAGGGATTTGCAATGCACAGGATGCTAATTATAAAACACCTAGCGAAAGCACTTCCAAACAAAACGGGCTCGTAGGTCCATTTTGTTCACGATATGCTCGATTTTTGACAAAAAAAAGCATTTAAACAAACAAATGATGTCTAAATCTCAAGCTTACTGACTTAAAACATTTCCAATTAAACTTTACTAAACATTGCTACAGCTTTGGTTGATATCGCATCGTTCAGTGAAACCTGAAAAACCGTGCAGAACTCATCCGTCAAGCAGAATGTAAGAAAGTCGAAAGTTAAACATTGTATTCTGAAATGAAGCAATAGACAGTGAGCCCGAGTGGCCAATAGATAAATTTACTTTGTCTTGCGTTTGTTTGACTTTACTTAGGTCGTGGTAGAAATTTTCAACGGAGATAATAAACAACCACGTTATGCGTAAGTTGTTGCTAGAAGAATAATAATATGACTGTTTGTCACCTTATTAGACGTGGAATTCGTCAAATCGTGTTTGTCAGCAAAATTTTTTCCTTAAAATCGGTACCTAGCAGATCCATTTTTATTTCAAGTGCCGAAATGTTGATTATTCGCTTTATTAGAAGAAACTATTTCTAACTATATTTTTTTTTTGTTTTGTTTTGTTACTCAACGTAGAAAAATATGGTAAATTTAAACATGAAAATGATCAAATAACAGACAAATTCCATTTGGTATAACTTTGCGTTACTGCACGAGCGGGCGGAAGTTTTCTGTCAAACGCCTTGCCAGAGCCTATTTTTAAAGGTCTGGGCAAAGATGACAAATAAAATCTTCGTCTAAGAATACCCTTATACTCTATTTTAACGACCTTATGGAGTATTCTAACGAATTGAGAAGAATACAAATTTTGACAGACAAAATTCGATACTGTGAATTTTCCGGTAAAAATCTGTTATTATTTACTTTGAAATTTATGGTTTAAGTTGAGCGGACTGTTTCCTTACCGCAGAGAATTGAACACTAAGAAGCTTGTTATGATTTTTTGTCGACATAAACTGAACCGTTACGCCTCAGAATGAAAAGATAGCATGATAGAGAGACTAGCCACAAGCGTCAAATTACAAACAGGTTACAAACTACACCACAACTCGCCGTAAAAGTCGGCGAAAAGTCAACAGGCCGCAGATTCCTTTCGATCGCCTCCGGAGGGTTGTAATCCTCTTATTAGCAGGCGCGTCCGGAGTGGGCACCCTCCGACGCTGGAGTCGGAGCAGCGGTGGGCAGGAGATCGACCTCGACCAGACCATCAGGACAATGGCGCGAGCGTCACGTCGCCCTAGCCGTTCGGTTGTGTGCATTGTTTGTGTAGAGAAAAGCAGCGAGAAACAGTTCGGTCGCTTTCCGCGCACTACGACCCGGTTGATTTTATCTACACCTCGTGGAAAGCGTACCTCCTCCGAGGGTCTCCGGTAAGCGGGTAGATGGAACGAGCGTTTGTTTCATTAAAATTTAATTAAAATTTCATAATTCCATCCCAACCGACAGACAATGTGCTGCCGGGGCGGCAAGTTCATCAGGTTCTGGTTCGGCAGTTCGAAGTCTCAGCGAACACCTTAGCGCCCGGTCTGTGGGTGAGGGAGCAGGACTTAACGCAAACCTGGCAGATGAAAATGAACCTCGTAAAGCATTTTTCCACCCGCGAGAAGAGAGAGGGAAAGGGGGAGTTTTCTGTAATACCGGAAGCACCATCACCTCTGAAATGGGTTTTCTTTTTGAAGACTATTTGGGGAAGGATGATACTGGGGGGCAAAAACTTTCATTTCCGTTTGCTCATCGTTGTTTCGACGTGAGCTTCTTTGGTTTTTGATGGGGTTTAGTCTATGATAGTAACTAAAATTGAAACGAGTTGAAGGAAGAACGTCTGTCTAGTGATACACACAGTAAGAAATTCAGTGGAACAAAAAAAAAAACATGCACTGTAAAATGTCTGCAGCCATATTTCAGAAAACTATCAAGCACACTTTTCTGGAACTAAAAAACTAAACGGAAGACTGTAAAAAGTAAAATGATTCACTCAAAACTGGCATCCAAACTATTTTCAGCACGCACCTGTTAAAGTAACTTTCCCGTTAGCTTCTCGACGTGAATTTAATCGCACAAAATAATTAACTTTTCCTCGGAGTGAACTTTTCTTTTCATTCGAGTCGTTGGTTGGATGTTTCACCGATCTAAGTTTCCACAAACGGAGAAGATAGAAGCACCTGGTTCTGATTTCGGATGATGCCCTGGCTCGGCATGAAAGGATTTTACACTTTGTAACGGATGCGTCAGTTGCGAAGAATGGGTTGAAAACTTTAACTTTGACACTTTCGAAATAGTTTGCCACTCGGTTTTTCTTTCACATTTGTATCACTTCTTTCCGTAAATCACAAGTCACTAAGCTGGAAAGTAATTAGGCTTTTACAGTCGCAAATGTGCTTATACGATCATTCTATGCGTTGCTGATCAAAAAAAGGGGAAAATAAAAAAATCAAAAAACAAACGTTAAACATCAAGTATGGATCTTTTTGTCCCTCCGTCTTTCTTCTATCGTTTATCCTCAAAAAGTAAACACGTCAAGTTTATCGGAAGCTTCTCATTTCTTGTGGGAAATAAAAACTTTCCCCCCGGCTGCGGACTTGCGAGAAAGCAATTCACTGGAAAGTTGTGTTTTTCTTCGTGGAAAAATGGTTTCATACATTTTCCTCTCGTTTCATTGGCCGCTAGAACGGGCAAAAATTACGCCGTCATTCTCGGCTTACCAACGGAGCAATCTTCGATCGATCAACGAGCAGATTCCGGAGTAGACACCTGAGCCTCTGTGAAGAACTCTCGGGAAAACCCTGAAAAAGGCAGGACCTTTCCATTCGCAGAAGAGGGCGAAATGGATAGCAATTGGTGCTGATTAATGCTGAATGATGTCCACCTTCTGCACTTTCGAACGTGAAATGAGTTGGGGGAAGGATGAGGACGAATGTTCACCCTAAACACGTTTTTCTTCCCGCGGGATAAAATCGATAATTTATCGTACTGCTGTTCAATTATGTTCCTTATTTTTCTCCCCTTTTCGCTGACTTATTCTTGCGTATTCTTTGTCTGGTGCCTATTTTAGGGATGTGAAATGATTTCAAGTTGAGTCGATTAATTTTACATTAACAATTCACAGATTTGAGGAGAAGATCTACCGTTTACTCTCTAGCACACACTCGCAAACACATACACAAACGCACTTCTAACGTGAGGAAAAACCTTCATCGCACGATTTTCCCGAAATCCGGTGAAGCGGATAAAGGTATTTATTCTAGCACGTTTTTGCTACCTTGGCTCACTTTTATTTTCAATCACCTTTTTCACGGGCCACTTCCGATCAACGCTTTGCCAAAGGTGGACACTTACTTGCTCACAAACACGCACACAATTAGCGAGAAACGGCCACAACGGTGGCCCACTGGCTGCCTTCCACAACCACCAACGGCCAGCTGCACTTTCCCTTGAACCCCCTTCAGAAGCAGCACCAATGCAGAACCAAACAGCGAAGAACACAGAGATGTAATGGTGGAAAGCACTTCTCACAGGATGGCGCAATCGGCGGAACTCGAGCCAGAACCGTACGGTTCGATGTCTTCATCAAAACTGAAAACATCCAAGCAGCAGCCAGCAGCGATCGGATGGACGTTTGCTTGCGCTCGCTCGTTTGTCCCACCGAGTGCCATCCGGGACGATATCTTTCTCGGTCGGCTGCGCCATTCCCCGCCACGAAGGATCAGGATCACGCGAAAGGGGAGAAGGTTCATCCGTGCAACAGTTTTTTCCCGGACCGGCAAATGCTTGAGACTGTTGTCGGCGGGTTCAAACAGAAGTGGTCAAAATTGATACTCAAATGAAACAAAATAATTTTAATGAAAGCTGACATTTTTAAAATAGACGAATAGATAACACGAAAATGTGTTGCTGAGTGAAATAATTTATAATGGGCAAGACCCAATGTATTTTTTTTTATTCTTCTTTCTAAAAAAACAGATTTCTTTCCAAGAAAAAAAAAGAAATTTTAGTAAATAGATAAAACGAAACAGGTTGAGGAAAATTAGACTTCTTTCATGTGGATCTTATAAAACCAGGCATACAATGCAAGCATTAAAAGCAGTGATAAATTTGTAAAATGCTTATAAAAAAGCCAAACAAAAATTCTACACTAGAAACATCCAAAAATTTCATTAACATCTTCGAATAAATTTTTCATAACCAGACAACATTAAAAAAGAAACAAATTTATCAACTGCTAACTACTTGTTGACAGAACATTATCGCTGGCAAACTGTTGATGCAAATGAACGCCTCTGGTTGGTTCATCGCCGTTCGGCGCATGTCCGCGTTTGCCTTCGTGCCTTCGAGTTCAGTCAACCTTCCAGGCGACTACCTGTTAATCAAAACATTCATGTACCGAATATGACCGACACTTACTGTCGAGCACCTAAGCATCGGTTTGGAAAAGCGTAAATTTTTGACCATCTTGCTTGTCTTGTTTGAGTAGATTGGGAATGTTTTTCGGTGCGGTTCGTAACGCTACCATCTATGAGGCTCACGCACAGGACGGAACGCTCATCGCACAGCGTGGTGCTTGCAGACACCGCGAGTCCCTTTTCTGGGCCTGTGCAGATCGACTCCGTGTCTGGGATGGGTGGCTTGGTTGGAATTCCATCCCGGGGACTAAAGGTCGACGGCGGCTGCTTCTGCTGCGATCCGATGCTGGAGCGCTTTGCACAAACTGGGTCAACGCAGCGGTAGATATGTGTATCCGTTGTACTGCTGGAAAAGTGGGTGAACCTTGCTCAACAACGCTGACCGTGTTCCACGATGTGCAACGGTTTCCGGCTCCGGAGCCGACAGACGCGCGTCGTGGAGAAAGCACGTGGAGAGCGAGCGAACGGAATTATTTTTGGCCGTCCTGTAGTCTTTTTTTCCGCTGGTAAACGAGTCGTGCCGTGTCGATAGATCTTTGTTCCAGTTTTCCCGTGTCAAGGACTTTGCAGAAGAGTGAAAAAAGTTTGGGTTTTGTTTCGAACGGATAGCAGCATGCAAACTAGGGAATTTGTTTCCCAAAGGCATGGGAAATAGAATATATGGATGTGATTTTTATAAGTTTGTAAAAAAAAGTTGGGAATGCACATGTTGTATTAGAAAAAAAAAGCGTATTCGTGGAAGCTACCCAAACTAAATGTATTTTATATTCAAATTAAACTCGATTTGAAAAGGTTAGAACATTATTATAACAGACTTTTCTTTTCTTAAAGTTTGAATCGTAGCTACGAAATCATACCAAACCGTTGTTAGAATAATAAAGTTGTGTGTTGGTGTGATATAATAAACATTTGAAGAGTGTCCTGAAGCTTCCAGTTCAGTTTATTTCTCAGCTCACAGTTTTTTCCATAGACGAGGTGTCTAAAAAACCGAAAATAAAAAAAAGAACAAAGTGTTTTAGTTGTTTTGTTTCAACTTTGAGAACTAAATTGTTAGTATTTGCTGTTCATCGAACAGCCTAACTGTCAAGTTTTATTTTTGTAAATTTTCTGTTACTTTGTCAATTGAATTGACTTCTGTGCCTTCCATCAGCTTACAACGTAAGCCGTTTTATAGTCTGTCCGATATTGTTGCCATGAATATGTTTTAGAATGTCTGTTATTTAGTCTGGCTATTTTCCACCACATTGACTTCTGTATTATCCATCAGCTTATGATTGGAACTGTTCATTGTCCTGTTTACTATCATCAGCAAAAATACCCGTGTTTTGCCAGTAGAATGTAAAATAAAAACGCTACAAGTTCCATCGTCGGGTGAAATGCTCTTACCGGTTTCTGCTAACGGTTCTCAATAAAACATCATCTCGCTGATGCCGCTGCAAAGTACCGACCAAAATTTGCATAATTAATCCACGGATGATTTATTAATTCATCAGTCACTTTCCATTCCCCCTCCCCACCCTGCGTCCCATAAGACTTCGGTGAGGCGTGAGAGTAACCCACACGGACGCGTTCAACCTGAGCTTTCATTAGCGTTGATTGGTGGAGTAAGTATTGTTTCTTTTTTTCTCTCTCTCTCCCCCTCCCTCTCTCTTTCGAAGAAGAAGATGAAGATGCTGTGAACATTATTTTGATTGCTGCTGTTGCGATAGCTTTAGGGGCTGGGGGGTGCGAGTTGTTTTATGATTTGTGGGGTACATTATCTAATGAAACGGTACCGAAACCATCGACACGATTATTTGCCACCGTCGATTCGTGTCCTGGTAAAGGGAGATTTATTAATCGTGATTGCTATGCGTTTGGTCTATGGTTTAAAGAGGTTACTAATATACTGAACGTGGCGCTTATCGCTTGAAGTTGTGGTTTGGTTAAGCTTCTATATCGTATTCTTCGTACATGTTAACTTATTTACCTTGTTCAGATGCTACATACTACTGTGTCCGAAAAGTAAGGTGACATTGGATGTCAAATTTCGCGCACCAAAAGAAGCCTCTTGTTTTTATTTTTCTTTTGTCAATATGTATGTTTTTGACAAATCGGCCAAGTTTCAAGTCACAAAGTCAACCCGGCTAGGAGTGACAATTTTTTTTCGGAGCTGCGCCAAGTGTTTTCGGCCATATTGACTATGTCCAAGTTTGTGGAGCTGCGCGCATGTATCGAATTTTGTTTGCGCATTGAAATAAACGCTGCCGAAACATTACGAATGTTACAAAAAGCCTTCGGGGAAGAATCTATATCGAAGAAAAATGTGTAAAAATGGTACAGGGATTTCAAGAATGGCTGTGAGAAGGTCGAAGACGAGGACCGTCCGGGGAGACCATCAACCTCGTTGGACGAAGCCCACGTCCTCCAAATCAAGGATTTGGTGGTCAACAATCGTCGGTTGACGTCACGAGACCTTTCGGAAAGTGTTTGGATTTCCAAAGCCTTGGTCAACACCATCTTGAAAGATGTTTTGGGGTTGGTTTTTGCACCACGATAATGCGCGCTTCCATACGGCCATCATTTTGAGGAAGTTTTTCGCAACAACTGGACCCATATTGTTCCGCAACCGCTATATTCGCCAGATTTGGCACCAGCCGACTCTTGGCTGTTCAACAAGCTAAAACGGCCGCTTTGGAGACACCGTTTTAACACTATAGAGGAGATAGAAGCCGCAGAGACGGCGGAACTAAAGGACATCCCAGCATCCGCGATTTCCAACTGCTTCGAGGAGTGGGAGAAGAGGTGGAAGAGGTGCATTGCATCGGAAGGGGATTACTTCAAAGGTGAAGACCTTCATTTGGCCTAATAAAAACACCATTTAAGAAAAAATCGCAAAGTCACCTTACTTTTCGGACACAGTAGTATTATGAGACGATTTTTTGAAGGCTGTAAGAAACAATTTTCAACAATATAATAAGAATGTAGAAGATAGAAAATCTTCACTGTTATGCAAAAATCTACAATGTTTCAACAATTTTGAGTAATAGAAGTCTAGAAAATATTCCTATCCTATCCGAAAAATCCTATGTGGATATTCTTTTATCTTAACGCTGGAGCTCAAAACGTATAATTTGTTGGCGGTTTTACTGCTGTTACATTACCACCTTAAACTAATTTAATTACATTCTCGATGGTGCGTTTGGGAAGTTATGCCAGTAAACCATGCTAATTAAATTCTTCTGATCACTCGAGCAAAGAACGGCTTCCATCAAAATCCGGTGAAGGTTATGTTTCAATATCGCTGCGGTCATGTTCTGCATCGCAATCACTGTCACTAATTGGGGCGTACGGAGAGAGAAATTTTGTGGTTAAATCGGCTTCCCTCCTCCCACTCACCTGTCGCTTGTCACCTGCTACCCTCGGGGGAAAACTGAAACGGCCTCATTGCAAAACATTCCCCCTCCCTCCCCCAGGGGACATAAAGCATGCCCCGTTGGCGTACCCGAAAATAGCCCAGGCTGAAACGATTACCAGCTCCATATTTGACACCTTACCTTAGGTAGTGTAAAGGATTGTGGTTTACTCGTCACCACGCCATTGTACCTGTGTATGTGTGTCCGAGGACATTGGTGGTTAGTAATGTTCCTGACGTTGGGAAACCGCCACCATGGGACAACGGATAACATTTGGGAAGGTATCATCATGGAAGCGGAGATGCGTACGGTACCTTGTGGAGAAGGAACTTCCAGGTCCCGGTCGAATGAATCTTCAGGGATTCGTACGACCGGTTGACTTCCCTTTCGTTTGACATGTCTTTGCGGCCAATTTCAATGCGGGTCGGGTTTGATATACACGCATAAACAGCACGGGACACTGAGACCGGCAAATGATTGCCATAAAAGAAACGATGAAGGTTTATGTCCTTTTCAGCCTCGAAGGTGTTTTAGTTGTGTATCGGTTTGGAATAGAAAGCAGGCAGAAGGCTTAGGTCTCTCTCCAATGAACACCGCAGGCCGGTCAGATGTGATATGTGTTTTAGTATTCATTGGAAACCAGTACGGAGGCGGAAATGAAAGATAAATCTACTTCGGCCAGTGGGACTCTCCCTCCACCCACAACTCCGACCCAGGCGGCAATGATGTTGTTTGGGCTTCCGGGATGAACTTACCATTAGGTGGCGCTAAGCAGCTGTGCAGCTGCATTCGGTAGGGTTTCGATAGTCTATCCCAAACCCGGAAGCGTTATGTACAGAATCCGATTGCCAGCGGAGTTAATTAACATGATAGACACACACGTACATCAGGTATGGAATTGTTTCGTGTGGACTCTTGGACTCTGTGAAACTGTTCCAGTCAGTATTTAGTAGTTTTTGAATAAAGGATCCGATGCAATAGCTCTAGTCTGTGATAATAAACAGTTACAGTTTTCTTTTCTTTTGAAGAAGATTGGATTGCGTTAAGATTGATTTAAAAGCATGTAGATTAATGGGCATTATTATCAGTTTTCAGAACGGTATAATTGAATGAAATAAATTTTATTGTACAGTTAGATCAGTTTAGTAGTTTCAGTACTTTTTTTCCAACGGCCAGTTAGGCCGGACCTTAAAGTTGGCCGGATAATTATCCCTAGCCAACAAAACTATTCTGATTGGTATGTTTTTCAAGTTTTTGTGTAACTTTCGCGACCACCTGATGCTCTGAAAAATCGTTGAAATTTATCCCTTTCAAAATGGCATACTCTTTAACTAGGCTTTTGATGAGTGGATTTTATAATGAAAATCATTTCCCAACAACGATATTATGTTCAAGTTGCTCTGGAAATAGCCTATTGTTATGCAGAGATATTTGTGGGATTCATTTTATTGATCAAATGAATACTTATCTGAATAAATCATATCCATGAAATTATACTGAAAATAATTACGCACCCCTGAAAAATGATATGGTTGGCTCAATTTATATTAGGTCCGCAAATAAGTAACGGCCGTTTTGAAATCGATGGGACCACTGTGGACTAGTGGCGCGATTTTGATGTTTACAAACGTCATAAACCAAGCTCGGGAATGACATTATCAAACTGTGTAAACAGATTAGTGATTATTTCGCGCGGGTAAAAGTTACTGGTTGTTGAAAATGTCTGATTTTGTGCCGGAAAAGCGCCATATGCGGGAGGTGTTGCTCTTTTTGTTTCGGGCGAAGAAAACGGCAGCCGAAGCGCATCGAGAGCTTTCGAATGTTTACGGCGATGCTGCTTTAAGCGAAACAAGGTGTCGGGATTGGTTTCGACGCTTTCGAAGCGGTGATTTCGCCGTGGAGGATACTCAACGTGAAGGAAGGCCCAAAACGTTCGCAGACGAAGAATTGACGGCTTTACTGGAGGAAAATCACTGTCAAACGCAAGAAGAGCTTGCAGCCGTGCTTGGTGTAACTCGTCAGGCCATATCATCACGGCTGAAGGCGTTAGGCATGATACAGAAGGAGGGCAAATGGATACCACACGAGTTGAAGCCGCGGGACATCGAACGCAGACTCGTCATGTGTGAACTGCTGGTCCAGCGGCACAACAGAAAGGGGTTCCTGCACAGAATCGTGACGGGAGACGAGAAGTGGATTTTGTTCAGCAATCCCAAGCGCAAAAAATCATGGGGATCCCCCGGTCATACCCCAACATCATCAGCTCGGCCGAACATCCATAGCTCGAAAGTTATGCTGAGTATTTGGTGGGACCAGCTCGGTTTCATCTACTACGAACTTCTTAAACCGGGAGAAACAATCACTGCTGAACGCTACCGGAAGCAATTGATGAGTTTAAGCCAAGCACTGCGTGAAAAACGATCAGAAGACTCATCACGCCACGACAAAGTTATTCTGCTGCATGACAATGCTCGGCCACATGTTGCGCAACCTGTAAAAAACTACCTCAATACCATCAAATGGGATGTTTTACCGCACCCGCCGTATTCACCGGATCTGGCACCATCGGATTTCCATCTGTTCCGATCCATGGCACATGGATTGGCTAACCAGCAATTCTTCTCCTATGAAGAGATCCAGAATTGGTTGGAAACCTGGATTGCGTCGAAAAACGAATCATTTTTCAGAAAAGGAATCCGCGAATTACCCGAAAGGTGGAAGAAAGTGTTAAATAATAATGGCCAATACTTTGATTGACCCTATTTCCACAAATAAAAATGCCACGAGTAAAAATAAACTTATGAGAAAACGGCCGTTTTTTATTTGCGCACCTAATAAGTTTCCCAATTAAATTTCCGCCCTGCACGTTAAATGTGCACCCTCAGTCAGTCAATCAAACGTGCGGGAATATTTTTTGTGCACCTCATGAGAAGTTCAGTTAACTGCTGATTGTTAGATAGCCTCTGCCGAAAGCCTACATGACTTTAATGTCACATCTCATTGCACTGACGTAGGAATAAGGTCTTGTAGACCCAGATGATATGGACCAACCGTACCCTTTTCTCTTAGAACGTCCACCTCCGTGCTTCGGCTAATGGATTTGTTGACTTACCATTTGGCCACAGTCAACGGAACATTACCATATTTTCACCTCACTAGCGCGCTCCCGGACCCGGTTTCGCAACGGAATCTCATCTCGTGCAACAACCAAGCCAATCTTGCATCTTGCCCGGGTAGTCTTCTCGTGGTAGTACGACGAAGGCGATCTTGGGCTTGGGATTTCGAGTGCACATTGCACAGCAACTGTGTGCGAATGCAATGCAACGGGTCGAGCAGAATGAAGAGCTAATTAAATATACATCAACAACATTGTGCACCACCAGAGCAATGCAATGTGGACGTCCTCTTCGTTGTCATCACCGCCATCGTTGTCACTGTGTATGAATAATAACAATCTCACACTGATGACCAACGGGTGGGTGGGTGTCTGAAGGCGGTGGGAAACTCTACGGCACGCGCGTTCGTACGATACAACGAGTTCTCGGTCCTTTATCCTTCCACGGTGACCTTATGCTGTGTATTCATGAAAGTTAACGGGAGAAAAACAACAAAAACATCACTGGACGTAAAACAGCGGAGCGGAAAAAGCTTAATTTGCAAAGTGACTAATGACAAGCTCGTTGAGTGCAGGAGAATTCTGATTTGATCTTTTATTAGTTCCTGCAATTCCAACCCTGATGATGGCAGCAATGGATGTTGTCAATACAGATTGCGATGAAAACTGCATCCATTAGACTGGAGAAAAATATGTTTGGTCGCTGACAAATTAATAGGGAAGCTGAGCAAAGTTTTAATTAATCCTTAGCTTGATATCTTTTTGTAAACTTTGTTCATGGACGTATCATTGAAAAGTTCTTGATCTGTTGATGAGGAAAGACAGTTTATGGAGGAATCAATAACAAATAAACGCATAATTGATAAATAAACATTTTTTATTCAAGGGTAGCTTTTTGTTATCAAAATCTTTGTTTTGTAAGTGCTAAAATTGACTAATATCATTCAATTTCGATTCGTTTCGTTTTCTATTTCGTTGTTTTAGTTCAAACTGTAGAAACAGTAACAAAATACATCAATCAAAACTTTCAATATTCTCAAATGGCCTTCTTCGACCATAAATTAGTTTGTTCCACCGTTTGATAAATGGCTGAGGGAATCCTCGATTCGCATTCTCTTTTTTTCTGTTCCTAGTCCATCGTTCCGAAAACGGTCCCTTTCCCCCGAGACACAGCATTACTTACCATCCCCTTCCCTACGCCCTGACAGATGGGCACTTTCCCTTCCGCTCGAAAGCTCGATGAATTTTCCGAGCGTAAAACGCATCGGGTTCATGCTCCAACCCGTACGGAGGGGAAAAAGGAACAACTTCGTGACGGCTGCATGCAACAGTTTTCCTTCCGGCTACCGAAGTGCTGTCCTGGGCGCCTGGAAGTGCTGCTTCGGGTTCGCCCTGGAAGTGTTTACAATATCCTTTTTCCGCAGTGCCCGCAGCTGGCCAGACTACGCGTTTGCCTAACGCCAGACAGTAGGTCACTGGACGGCCAGTGACGAACGTCGACGCTCGCGGGATGCGTGTGAAGGTTTTCTGTTGGACAGCTGCAGAATTCTTTAAGTCTACCCGATTGTGGTTCATGTCTTTTGAGCCGCGCAAGGAGTTATGAGTGACAGTAATAACATTTGTTCTATCAGGTTGCTTGTTCAAACATGAAGGAAAAATGGAGGAAATCGATTATTTTTGTTTCGTGCAGCTTATTGTTGCATCTGAAAATAGGTAATTGCTCCTAAACAGTCGTATTACTTTAATGAGAGGACTGCAAAATACATTGTTTAGATCGCAGCGGGCACCAGACCTGCCCGACAAATGTGAAAGCTCGCGACCGACTCGACATTTAAACTCAAATATACGAATTAATACTTACACAGTTAAAGAGTACCTAAAACCCCCTCATAATGCGCATACTACAGCAGTAATCCACGCGATGTCTGCGGTTTGACCCGCATGAGCTCCACTAAATGCACAGCGAACCGCCATGGCGATGGAGCCGCCTGGTGGCTCTTGGTGGCGTTCGGGTTTGCCCGACTGGTTTCTAGCCTCCGGGCCACGGTACGGTTGGCGCCAACGATGGAATTTTATGCCCATTAATTACCATGCCCTGACAAAATTGTCCAATCGTGCCACGGTAATCGCTGGTACTTTGTGGCCGCGGGATTAAGGCATTGATTAACAACAGCCGTAAACACTGATTGAAACATTCAATTGCAGGTTGAACATCGTGTTTAAAATGGCTTTAAACAAGTTACAGTAGTAATATTGTGGTGTTTTCAATCACCTCTTTTTTGCTGGATTTGAGACATTGAAAGACATTGTGATCAAATCCATTTATATTTGTACACACTCGCTGTTGGATTTCTGAACATTTTATATTTGATGGAAACATTCCCTTTTGAAATCAAATGAACAATTTTCCTGTCATTTCTCGAAAAAGAGTTGATAAAACAGAAGCATTTTTATACAAATTATTATATATCACTGTTGAAAGGACACATCGAAAAAATATGTACTTTTGAAAGCATGAATTTATTTTTATTATATTAAGCACTGCTTTCAAGGGGTTGCTATAAATCACCATAAATCACTATCTTTCACACAAGGCTCAAACTGCTTGCGGATCACGTGAATGTAGTATCCTTTCTCATTAAAAAGTTGCGTGCAATTAAGCTTCGAGTCAACGTTGTTTGAAGTTACGTTTCTAACCTTTGAAGGACATACTCGAAAGTCGGCCAGATGGCGCTCAGGGTTGATAAGTGAAAAAACGCCAATGTCCTTAAAGATAAGCTCATGGAAAACCCACTCAATTGACATATGCTTTGTGAACGACAAACAAAACTGTAACTATGTCATCAATAGTAGCTAACAGTACCATTCAGAGTGTGGGTATTTCCTCCTTAACCGTTATCTCAAAACAGTAGCCCGATTAACGACATCATGAAGCGACTTTACTGCTCCACTGTAGCCAACACAACGAGTAATCTTCCAAGATAAGCGATTGAGTTGAAAAGCCTTTATCGTCATCATCTAAGGCCAATTTCGCGCATCACTTTGTCGTGATTTATACGTCATAAGATTGCTGAAACCCCGATCTGCGGTTCGGTAGACATTAGATTAGACACGATAAGGCAATCTTATCGATTGAATGATTGTTCTTTATTTATATCGGCTCAAAAAAAAAACATGAGATGCGAATTCGTGCGTTAGTTCGTACTTCCGTAGTCACTCGCGTATTGGTTGATAAAGTCCACGTAGTACGACACCTTGGTCAGCACTCCCGGGTACGGCGCGATGGTGCACGGTTTGATACTCCACGAGACGATTCCAACCTGGAAGCCATCGTACAGCAGAGGTCCGCCAGAGTCACCCTAGAAGAGGAGAGAATAGAATTATCAAATGACGGGGATATAGACATGCAAAAACGGTAGACGTACGCTGCACTGTCCCTTGCCACCACCTGGTTCGGCAGCGCAGATCATAGTCGGATAGATGTGATTGCTATGGATACGGTTGCACTCTTCGTTCGGGACAAAGTAGTAGTCCACCTCCTGCAGGGTTGTCTGCACCGGTCCATCGGAAGCGTTACGACCCCATCCGATTAGCGTTACCACTTGGTTTGGCGTTGTTGTGTCGATCTCGGAGAAACGCTTCGGAAGCCGTACGGGCTGGACACGTTCGTTGAACACCAACGGCTTACGCAGCTTCAGCAGGGCAATGTCATCGATGTAGCTGTCTGCTGGGTTATACCCCGGATGGATCACGACGTCCTCGATCTGGTACACGGATTCATCGACGTCACGCGAGATGTCGGACCGGCCGACCTGAATCGTCTGCGTGAGAGGCGTGGTGTAGTCGACGCAGTGAGCCGCCGTTAGAATCCAGAGACTGTTCAGGATGCTTCCACCACACGAGTGTCCTCCGCTTCCACCTCGCAGGGAAATGATGAACGGATAGTCTTCGATGCGCGCATCGGTACCGTTTACGATCCGGCCAAGATCGAGAGGGCCAGCTGAACACAAAAATACGGTAAAGTTTCCACAAATCAAACACAACAAAACAACACACTGAACTCACCGTGAGCTAGCCCACAAATCGCAATAAACACTGCGAGCCGTACGAACATTTTTTGCTCTTGTCCTCTATCACCAGTTTGCGCTTCAATCCACTTCAAGGCACTCGGATCAACTGGGTGTCTTGGGAGATTAGTTAAAGGTTTATATACGAGCGATAAGCGTCATACCGGTTAAAGAAAGTATTTCGATCAAGTTTGTCGTGCATTGTGTTACCATCGTAATCGGCCTATTGTGAACGTTTGGCCGAAAGGAATGCTTAAGAGTCCGGGATTCATATAAGCATCGAGCATACTCACGATGCCTCACTATCTACCTTCACCCAGTTATAAATCGTCTTATCGCTTGATTAGGTTGCAATCGCTCAATATCTTTCGAATTATGATATCACATTGAGTACACTTTTATCAGGTGGATGATAGTTATAGTTAAGTTAAAATGCGATATAAAAAACAGAATGCAATATAACAATAAAATCTACACTTTGTAGATGTAACATTTACCTTCGATCTTTTATGATTGGTACTCTTTTAAGTTCTAATACGTACACAATTCCACAATACGTGCCACTTGTTCCTTAATTTTTACTTAGTTACCATTCATCAAGTCCTCCAATTTAACTTTTCTGTATTTTATGCATTTCTTTCTCTTTCTTATCATAACGACCATCTTCTGTCATGCCCCAGCGCTCATTGACCGATTTTCTATCTGGCGCTACCACTCGGCAAAATCATTAAAAAAATATTATACACTAGAATTTCGTAAAAAAGTCAGGATGAAAAAATAACTGAGTGATTTTTCAATTAATAATTCCAGCGCAAGAATTTGTTTATGCTTTCCAAATTCACTTGTTTTCCATCCCTGACATTGCGCACAATCGAATAGTCCTGGTATGCAACGTTGCACCCAAGCTTTAATACGAGCCTAGCATCGAAAGTCACTGTTGACTTGTTTTTCAAAATTAAATGGAAAAATGGAAATTTGCCCTATTAACGCATTGTTTTTTTTATAACTTTACAGATTTTTCCTTTATCTTTATTGTATATGTTTTTTATATCCATATAATATTTCTTGTATGTGATAAAACTGTTAAGTTCCGTCTAATATACCGATAAATTGTCTTGCAAATTGGAAGATGGTAGATGAATTGAATGACTAAAATAATAATAAATTGACTTGATCAGGTTATCGCGAGACCATACATGCATTGGTGCTAGTAGTTTGAAGAATAGGAGTGCTGCAAAGCTGTGTGCATTTTATTTGCCTATCGGAAACTGCTGTGCACATAAACCACATCAGCTGTGAACGCTCTCACAGTGGTGGTCATCGTCAATCGTACGATCAACCATCGTTTAGTAATAAGTTAAACGTCGAGGTAAATCATCCCAACGTTTCCGCCAACAACATGTTCAGTATTGTGTGCTTTCTAATATACGTGGCAACTTTGAATGGTCTGATTGCATCGACATCCGGAACGAGCAAGGCACGGATAAGTTCTCACGACGACGAATTGGTAAGATTATGGCCATACCAAAAAGTTAAAATCGCTCCTAATAAAATTTTCCCTCCCGACGGTGTAGTTTCCAATTTACCAATGTGACGATCGGAGCCGTGCGTGGACGAAACGCTGTTTGGTTCCGCTGACCAACGCCCAACTTTCGCTGGATCTTTGTGGAACCGGTGAGGTGTGTGAAGAATGCATTAGCTAACGTTTGCTGGATTACAACTCATGTTTTTCTACTTTGGAATTTCACAGAAAGTTGAGCTAACGTTTGTCAAAGGTTGTGCGAAAGAGTTACAAATCCTGGCGAAGTCTTGTCCGCAGCCGGGATCAGTGTCGTCGATGGCCATGGATATGTTCGTCCACAATCCGCCCCCAGCGCGTCCTTCCGCACCATCGTACGAATCGCTGAACACTCCAAAAGTACCAAAACATAGAAAACATCCCGAAACGGGTGGTAGTAACAGAGATAAATGGTCACTGTAGTGTAGTTAAACCTCCATAATTTAATCGATTAAGGAAAAATGCTTTACCTAAATGTATAATAAATCAAATTAAAATCAAAGTCAAATCATAACATGACAATAAACGATCAAAAACGTCAATCGACCCAGGTTTTCGTACAGCCGTCGTGCATCGGGCACATTTTGTGTCTCTCCATCGTCCCGGGCAGAGGACGTTTAAAATTTCCACTCACGAAAACCCTATATTATTCCAGCTGGTGGCACATGTCATCAACAGCCACGATTGGCCGGAAATGGGTGGTCGATCAGTCAAGTACCTCCCGGTGGTTCCAGTACGGACAGGAATACGGACCATTTTCGAAATCGTGCCATCTCTCGAGCGGGAAGCGAATCGTACGGTGTCGTAAATGAAAATTTAACTGCACCATCGTTCGTCCGCACACGGTTGAAATGCTGCTCGTGGCAAGTGGCAGGCCAATAAAACTGGCCAATTTTTAAGTAGCCGCTGCCCTTTCGCTTATCGTACGCGTGGGTAGGGGAAGTGCATCCGGGTGGTGTGGGGAAACATATCGTCGGTACGCAAAATACGCATCGTAACGTGCGTAAATGCAATCCCGAACCCGCAGTTCAACAACATCGTGCGTTTCCCACGCACTGCCGCATTGCATGGCGTATGCACAGCTGCACGCTAGAAAGACAATCACACAAACACACCGACACACACACACACACACACACTCACACAGAAAAGTGCACAACCACTTGGAGTGCCTTCCACCGCCTCGTGCTGCAGTAAATGGTGCATGTGCATTTTGGATTAGTCGAATCGGCATTATGGTGCCGTGATGGTGCCGGGTTTTTGCTGTTTACGATGCACAAAATGGTCTTCCCCGGGACGAAAAGGGGTCGATTGGAGGTTGACCCGAACCGCCCGAATATTGCACATTGCAGCACACATCCGCTCCGCCGGCTGGCTTTATCTTCGGTGTCGTTAAAAACTAATTGTCAGAATGTGTGATGCAATAAGGGAATGGAGTGGGGCAGCGACAACGGGTAGGATGTTCTTTGCCAAATCACTCACCATAAGCTTCGGTAATCTCCGATACCGGAACGACGGAAGAAACGGAAGCCATGTGATGCAACGGACACGGTGAAAGCCGACAATAAATGATGGATCTTTCCGTTCTCCCGCGTGCTTAAATGATGATGAGCGTCTCGTGAGAGAATCGCTTAGGCTTGGGCTATAAAGTATCGTGTGTATGATGTCAGGTAAATTACTTACTATCTAGGCTGGCTTTATTTGGGTCATGTTTTAAAGAACACTCAACAATTTTGCATTAAAAAATACAGCTTTCCAATTTATAATCTTGAGTCACTAAAAACGTACAGAAGCAATCTTATAACAATAATTATATATTTAGTTGAACTACAATTGATAATTGATTCAAAACTGATGGAATTAGAACATTCAAATTTTCATCCAGACAAGTTTTGAGTTTCCATGAGTTTTGGATAGAGTGATGTAGGCAAAATATTTAAGAAATGTTATAGTTTAAAGTGATCCACGATACAACATGACTCAATACATACAATCTATTCAGTTGCTATAAGACCACCTTAATTTAGTGAATTTAATGTAATATTTTGTAAATTTAGCTGTCTCTCGATAATATATTGGTAAAAATCTGCTAAATTTGCTAAAGAAATTTAAACAAAAATGATAGTTCATCATAACGAGCTACAAATATCAAAGTGAAATGACCATTTAAATGAACTTAAATAAATTTCTTGTATTTGTAAAAGCTATTCTGCAGTTTTAAATAAAAGGCTGAAAAAATATAGGTGTAATTCAAACAAATTATCTGTGAAAACCATGAAAATTCAGATGGTTCTATAACAACTGGACAGACTTTTGTTGAAAAAAGTATTGGTACCTTATTTTTTCAAGATACCTTGACAAAAATTTTGTGAAATCAACATCTGATGCTCTCTTTACCCCATCAACCCTGTAACGGATCGACAAACTCTATTAAGGCGTTAATGATCATTTAAAAGCTATTTATCATGATATTAGTTGGGTTTCTTTCATTTTTAAAGGTATTTGATTTATAATGTAGCTGATGCCGATTTATTAGACCTCAAATTATATCACCTTTAACAAGTGCTCGAAATTGAATTTCCCCAGCACAAAGCTAGCGGAAAATCGTAAGCAACATTCCATGCCGACAGCAATCCATTCATTCTAAACCGCGCCTGCCCGCGTTATGGATGTTCGCTCGCGTGAATGAGGAAATCAATAAGTACCGCATAAATCCTAATTAGTGTTGTATTCGATTCCGATATCTTCACCCCCCCCAAATCGGCCACATCGCCCGGTTGCGAATGTTTTATCGACACTTCGATCCATTAGCCCAGCGCCGATTTCGATGGGACGGATTTTCCTCCCGATTTCCCGCGGCAAAGAGGAAAAAAAGAAAATAATACCGGGCTAACGGTATTCCCAGCATCTCATGTTTTCTTTTTGTAGCATCTTTCGCCGGGGGCGTGGAATTTACTGCACGGAAAAAGGCCGAATGCCGAACCCACCGATGGATGACAGTGATTTAGTCAATATTGCTCTGGCCAGGGTCTGTCGCTCCAGTCGACAGGGAGGGAGTGGGGAAGCGTAACTGGAGCTGCTTGGAATTTGTTCTCAAGAAGATACCCCGATGTTACGTCCTTCGCTGTGTGGAGACACACTCCACTTTCGGTTTCCGGTGGGTGTCGAATTTTATGGTCAACCGGAAACCTCCAGAAAACATGACCCAGAGTGGGTGGGCGCGGGTGCAGGGTGCAGGGTGAATGATGGCACCGGGTTGATGGAAGCTGGTGGTAGTAAAAAGTATTGACGGTAGACACGTTTCAAGTACGCACTTTTTCTTCGTCGCCTTCCGCCGTGAGCGCACGGTGTTGGGAATAAATAGAACACAACCTTCAAGTTATCCTGTTCATATTGGTTTAAAATAAATATTGAAACTATAAATGATAGCAGCATGATGTACAGCTGTGTTTAAATTGAACAGGGTAGATCAATAAAAAATAGTTTGTAGTCAAATAACGGATTTCATTTGGTTCTAATAACACATCGCTGTTAAAATAATTCTTCCACATGTGATCAACCAAAGGCAGAGACATGTAAGTATCGTGCACATGCCCTCGGCATGAGCCATAAGAAAAGGACTTGGTATCGTCTCGCATTCCCGCTTTTATGCGCTCATTTATTCATCCTGTCGCGTTGGTGGTGCGTGACGAAGCGCTTTTCCTCTGAGCCATTCCCGAAATAGACGGTTAACCAGAATGCAAACACGCATTCCGAGGTGGTGGTGGTTGTGTCGCACGTGCTGGAGAGGAGCCTATTGGCCTTCGAAAGGACGATACATTGAAGCAGGAAAAAGGACTCAAAGGACCCTCGTTAGCGGAGCCAATACATTCTTTCGTGCGAAAGAAGTGCGTGGAAGCTGAAGTGACCATAAATTTGAGCTCCGTCGAACGCCGAAATGGGGATTCATTTGTTTTCCTTTTTTTTCTCTCACTCCCAAACACGGGTGTTGAGGAAACATAGGAAGCGAAGTTGTACGGTCTTCGGTTCGTGACTGACTTCGAGACTTTGCGTTGTTGTGATTTGGTTAGACTGGGATTTCTTGCCCTTTCCCTTGTTTCCAAAATTCACGGGGATGTGATTGACGCCCGGTTGGTACGGATCTTTCCACTTCCACCTTCCTTTAGGTTCATTCGAAACGGATTCGACGCCGACGGGAAAAGTTACCACCGAAGCAGCATTGCCAACTCATCAGACTCGACCGGTTGGCGGAAACGTTAAGCAGGAAGTTCCTGTCTTACTTCGCAGCCCCACCCATTCCTACGCCTATCTGTCTGCTCTGTGGCATTTTGTTTGGCCCGTTCGAGGGAAAGCTTTTTCAAAAAAGGACTGGGCCGTTCCCGGGCTTCTAGTTCAATCAACTTTGCGCACGGGAAAATCGAATAAACTCGCTGTTGGAATGACTTCAGCTTTGGGGAGCTTTCGGGACGGCGGACGGCTGAGTTTTCCCAGCGACCGTTACTTTTCCGTTCACCTGGTCACGGTCAGATGAGCCCGGAAACGCAAATCGGAATGATTGACGTTCGTCTGTAGAGAGTGTAAGCCGAAAATTTGAATTCCAGACAGAAAAAAAACAAAGGCTACCTGAAGTACTTCAAACTGCGGTCAAAGTCGGACTTTTCATCTAATTGTACAAAGTTCTACTGGTATGTAGAGGAATTGTTTAACTAACTTATGGATAGTTATGTTGATGAAACAATTTATTTTATGTTACACTCAATTGGTTCAGTTTCAGTGTGTTTTATTTAATTTTATTATTTATATTAATTTAATTAAATTTTTTGTTATGTTAATTTAATTTTATTATCGGTATTATTTATCAGTTTCATTGAAAAAACATCAGCACTGGATACATATCCTAAACATGAAATTTGTTTAATTTTTATCTAATCAGCGATGATATTGACAATTTTTGTTGTGATCAAAATATGAACTAAGGAAAAACAAGATTGCACTTTATTTAGTTTTAAACCTTACTGTTGGAAACTACCCTTAAATTAATGATCATAATAAAAGGCTAACTACTGAACAATGAATAAAGCTCTTAATTTTGACTCGTTTGGCATTTCACTTTATATTTGCTACTGACAAAACACTCGATAAATTTTGTTCAGGTTTGCAACATTAACTTTCATCATCCACGTCCTAATGACGAACCATGTTCGATGGATAATCAATACCCGGTATTAAAGGAAACTCAAACATTGGCGGCCCAAAAAACATGTCGGTCGGGTTAAACAGGGTCAAACAAGCCAATAACAGCCACCGGCAGAACAAACGCAACCCACTCCCCACCTGATACCTGATCCCGGTACGATGCGTCAAGAAACTCGAAACCCATCCGATCGGACCCTTTCGGACCGGCATCCATTCGCCAATACACCCATCAGAGTGGTGCGAATGTTGATGACAACCGAAGCACCGTATGATATGCGTCCGAACCGCATGTATTCCGAGCCTACCGTGGAGAACCGCACCGAAAGTTCGCTAAGCGAAGGCTTCCGAATATGAAATTCCTACCGATTTTTGACCCCTCACATCCCGCCCGTCTCGCAGGCGACCGATTCGAGCGGAAACCGTTCAAATGGTAATTTTACACAACATTGACTATTGATCCTGTCTGTACACTTCCCCGCCGTGCACTTTCCCGTGGGTGACCTTCGGAGGCGTTCAAGTGGTCCGAATGATGGACGAGCGAATGGATTAGTCACGACGCCGGGGGTTGGATTCGGTTACACTAATCGATTTTCAAGTCTTACCCCGTCCCCGAAAGGTGACGGAAATTAGAAGAACATTACGAAGCGGCTAATGGTGGAAGTATTTTCGGTGCGAACCTCAACGAAATGTCAACCGAAGGCCGGTCGATATTGTTTCCTATTACATATTTGTTTTGTGTATTTTATCACCCCTTGTCACATTATTCGAATGTTGTTTGACATGAGCTTTTAATAGTTTTCGCTTGATTGCATTGCTTGTGTCGGGGCATGAAGTTTTTTGTAATACCAAATTGTTCTTCTCTACTTTTTACTATAATTGAGAACCAGGAGTACAAGGGAACAAGTAGTTTTCGAAAGTTGGTGTTTCTTTTCTGACTACTTATATTTATTTTTTCAATGTCTATTTTGAGTTACGCGCATACTTTACTAAATTCTATTTTTAAATAATTTATTTAGCTGCATCAGTTTGAAAACATTATTCAAACTATCTTTTTTATCATAAAAACAATATTTTCCTTGCCTTTGATGACAAAAGTGTTTTGGAAAAAATAATTGTCATCGTCCACTCAAAGCAAATGCTGTGAGAAGGTGGACTTATTTTAAACAAACCAAAATTGAATTTTCAAAAGACCCGCTTGGACACAAGCATGAATGATTGAACGAGCCAGGATCCGATAAGAACACACCCACACACACACATACATAAACACACTCTCTTATCAAACTGATCCGAATCCGCAATGTAAAACCCTTGCCATCGTGGCCAATGTTTATCGTCAATCATAGTTGAACGGTAGGGAGCTTTTCCGGAACAGAAGAACCTCGTCCCCAGACGAAGAGGGGGGTCAAAACTCGCGTAGACAATAAGACCAGCGGGGCAGAGTCGAAGAGACTTGCCCGGAAAATTGTAAATGGTCCGTCCACTTCCGTTGTGCGAGGAAAATGGTGCTCGTAACAGAGTCGCCGACCGGCTCTGTTTGCCTTTCGCCTACGAATTGGCCCAAAACCAACAGCGTTCGGTCGTGTCCTATTGTTCTGCAGTTGTGCCATTCAAATACCATTCATAAGCGGAGTGCGTGTGTGTCTGTGTGGGTGACACAGTTCGATGTGGTCAGCCAAACCATCCACAGTGTGACGGGTCTGGGTTGACCACGCAGCAGCAGGGCCAGCGCAGGTTCTCGTTTCCGTCGCTGAATCCTATCGATCGATGCTGAAGATGCAGTTCAGTGCACGCACGGTCCACTCACTCACACACACACACATACACACATGCAGGCCCTATGCATGCGAGCGACCTAATAATGATGCACCGCTGCAACAGATCGGCATCGTTGGAGGGACGTGACCGGATGTGGCAGCGTGTGTGACCAATGTCCGGTACTCCCTTCGTGCCGTGTGCGGGAAAACCGTGTCTAGCTGCATCTCCATGGCGGCAAGAAAGGGAGCAACGCAAATTGCATCCCAATTCCGGGCCACACCGCACACATCGAACTAATTGGGAATCCGAAGCGAAGCGGTCGGCGTTTGATCCGGTTTTCGGGGCCACTTGGAAATGCACATAAATGCAGCAGAGCACCTCGTTGGCCATCGTTGGCCACCAGGAGAGTCCGGGGCCAGTTAGCAAAATCCCACGAATGAAGGGTATTCTTTTTTGTTCGGGCTTTTTAAAGGGGAGTTTTCGCGCCATCTGTCGGGCCTCTGGAATCGTTCTTCGCCATGGAACAAGGACGATATCCACGGGGCTCTTTCTCGGAGGTTGAAAGAAAAAAGGTGGGTAAATAGTACAGGTAGGAAAAAGCAAACTCAAATATACACACAGTACCTGGACAAAAAAAAAAGGTCGAGCCAGGGAGGGACTGAAATATTGATTAAAAATTGTTCCGCTGCTCGGACTATCTCGTCCCGACGACGCAACCGCAAATCCATTTTCCGGTTCTCGGTCAACTGTGGTGGGTGGAACCACCGTTTCACGTCCGTTTGGCAAAAATGCAGGTGCTGAAAAATTGGAAAACTGGAAGAAAAAATTCATTGATGTGCACAACGTCCTTGGGAACAGGATCCACGAAGACTGCGTTTAATTATTGTTTTCACACTCCGCTCTGCAATTTGAAGTTTTTTCACTTTGACATTTAAAACTAATTTATTAAAAAATTTCCTCTGTTACCTTTATTTCACGAAATTTTATCCAAATTCTGAATTTTTATCCAAATTCAGTTAAATAAAACCACTTGCTAGTAAAAGAGAATTATGGTAGAAAAGTGCCATTTACGAAAATGTTTCATTTCTGCAACCTGTTCGTTTTCCAGAGAAAAGAAAGTTTTGTTTAAATTGAAGAAGAAAAATACCATTTCTCTCTTTAAACCTAGTTTTCAATTTCGAGCTAGTGGAATTTGTTTAATTTTCGATTAAATGCAATTTAATTTTCGATTGGCGTTCGTTGTTTGTATTTTCCACTGGCATCAGATTTCCTTAAAACTTTGCTACATGCTAAACGCAAAAACAAAATAATATGAAACCTGGAAAATATAAATGAAACCATTATTTATGTACCTAATGAAACCAAATGCTTTTTGTTGCTTGTTATCACTATTTATCCTTTGAAGAAATACCAAGTTTATACCAGCTTGTTGGCCTTTGACATAACTTATAGCTACTAGGCGCACAATTCGCCCTAGAAAAGAATAAATGAAAGCGAAATTTACTAAGTAGGGGTGGCTGGGGTAAAACGCACTTTTCCAATTCCTTATGAAAAACGCTTTCTAGTCGCGAAAAAAATCATTCCTCTGCCAGAATGAACTAAAATGTGGTCACCTTGTGAGTTTGATACCTCTTCATCTACAGAAACGCAAAGAAAGTAAAAATAATAAATTTACCGGTTCGAACCGCAAATTCTTAATCTTGCTGATGACAGTTCTCACGAAATTTAAAACTTTTTTTTATACAAAATTGGTGATATGAGAAGTGGATTGCACTTCTGTTTTATAGTGCATCTTGCCCTACTTATATGGTACTTTTTGTCTCTTCGTTTTGGTGTGTATTGCTCTTTTTGAGGCATTTCACCTCAACACAGGTGCATCCAGATATAGGTCTATCAAAAATCGCACTTTTTGAAAATTGAAAAATTCATTATTTTTAAGAAAAAAATCAAAATTCCCTGACAGAATACTAGCTAGAACTTTAATGAACCAAATGAATTTATAAAATAAATTTTCCGTATCCAAGTTGAAAATTCATGAGTTTTCCTTAAGGGGTGCGTATCACCCCATCTTCCCCTATCTCTCTTGCTCGTCGCACTTCGTTGTCATCATTTTGGTAACTATCTTGTCGCGACCCGAAACATTGATCCGAAATTTTCCGCTCAATCAATCATATTTATGTGTCTTAAAATATTAAACAACATGCAAATCCGCCATAATTCTAAAGCTACTTAAGGGAAAATATGTTGTTTGAAGAATGAGACTGATGCTCGTTCATAGTGAAACATCAAAGATGTAAATTAAACTTAGCTGTTTCATTTTCCATTATCTGAAATATGCAAAAAAGAAAACACAACTGCAGTATATTGTGAAGATGTTAAAATACAATATTGTCTCAGCTGTTATGGTAAGGTTAGAATGCTAAATTTTTCTTGATATCATAACCGTTCGGTCTAAATGGTAAGATTTCTTGGTTCTATTGATTCATCAAAAAACAAGTCATTTAACGGCAGCCAGAAATACTGACAAATCAGTTTCGACAATATTTTCTCACAATCCAAACAGAACACCTGCCGTAAAGAGAACAAAAAAGGATAAGAACGAAATGTAGAACCCAACCCTATGGCACGTTGTGTAGCTCACAAAATCTCAAATGTATCGAAATCCATCATCCTGGGTGTGGTGGGCGAACGAAATTGGATTCTCAGGCGCCTGGGACGCTTACCCCCTCTTCAAATCGCCTCTCTTCTCCCGCTCCTGTAGAACCCTGAAAGCTGTCACTTTGTCAGTACGTGAAAATGTTGATTAACGGCATTCTTCGCACCAATCGGGCCACCTCCAGTGCGACCCTCATCTCGTTATCTCATAAATTTACATTACACGTACCGCGACCCTAATAATACGAGACTACGTCCACTCACCCTGGCACTGGGAGGCGGACCTTGGAGGTGCGGAGGGCGGGGTGACGAATCATGTTGTCCTGCATGTACCATCCTTCAGCCAGGTTCAGGTGGGGATGTTATTTTTTTTTCATTCCATGCAACGGAACCGAACAACTGAAGTCTCGAAGTAGAACGTCCGGATGGTTCTCGTACACGTTCCGCACGGGATCCGCTTTGGTCCCCCGACGGAAATGCGCCCAAGATGGAAATGTGCGAGACGTTTGCGTCCCTCTCCAAAGGCCTGGCACCGGTCGTGTGTTATGCTAAACGGGAGGTGCATGCACTTACGGTACGATTCCGCATAACCATTTCGTGTAAAACTGTCACACCGTGGACAAGACAGTTCAAATCCAACACCAAGGAAAAGAAGCAAGCGGTAAAGTGTTTAACATGCTTGTTATGGTATAGTTCAGGGGTCGGCAAAGTCCGGCCGCCAACTGATTTTATCCAGCCCGTAAGAAAATTTGAATGTTTCTTACAAAAAACTTATCTAAAATTTATCGGTTTCACTAACGATATCAGGTTTGGTTTATTGCCGAAAATGAAAATCAAAACAATTCAACGAGTTTGCAATACCAGGTGACTTCCTGGTATACTTTTTGTAAGATTTTTCTATCGTATTTGAATTATTGATTGTTCTTAAATTTTCTTGTCTCGTAAGTCTCGGCCAAAATCACGCGGCAATAACTCGTTTACTTGGCATCCATAACAAAATACATTCACGGAATACAGATTTTATACTCATAACGAACTAAAATTTGGCCCGAAATGGAAAAAAATTCTCGAAGCTGAATTATTTTAATTGTACGCCAGAACACCAAGATATTTTAATTTAATCTGAGTGGAGGGTTACTTTCAAATAAAATTAACGAAGTTAATTAACTGTTCAACAACCCAAAATTTATTTGTTGAAAACAATCAAAATACAAAGAAAGGGTGTGAAAATCGTTTAAAAAGTCAAATTGTTAAAATTTTTACCACATTTTTATGC
>KE525350.1:260556-299375 GCA_000441895.2 Anopheles sinensis
CTGGGAAGTATAGACATTACCTGGGTGTCGAAAACCGACTAAACAGTTTAAATTTATGAACAAATTTTATGAACAAATTAAATCGACAAAAATTGTTCTAAAAAACTGTGCTAAAACTGCTTGGCAGTCAACGTGTTAAATCTTCTTCTAATGTGGCTCAACATCCCCAAGCGGGACAAGGCCTCTCTCCGAAGAAAGTTAACGTGTTAAAACTTACATAAAATACTTTCGGTGTGCTTAAAAATAATTGACAATAAAATTATAAAATTTATTTCAACTTGCTTAATCATGGAGTATAAATTATGTGCAACGAAATGACTCGTAGATGTGAAGCATCCTGCATCGTTGAGCTCTGTTTTGTGCACATGTTCAACCGAAAGTGATTTCAAGGATTAACATGTCATAGTTTTGACCCCTTGGACAAATACCACACGAAAATATGAAAGGCCCCAGCAGCATGCAGTTTCCCAAACGATTAATGTGCTATTTACGCACCACCGAGCAATACGAAAACAAGTCCTCCCTTGCATCCCCACCCTCGGCAACCCCCTTCAATGCGGCCAACATAATGTAAGTGGCCACGCCCGGCACACCTCGGCATCGTTTCCAACCTCGTCCAAAGCCGTCAGCCCAACTGTCACGGCATCGACAACCGTGACCCCTCTCGACGACAACGGCAGCAACCCTCTTTTCCCCCACCTCCGTTCCTCCACCCCTGCCCTCTTGTTGTAAGCATTTCCCAGTGCAAAGGAAACGGCCTCGACGGTCGTTGTCGCCGTCATTACTGTCGGATGTCGGGCTGGTGCGGTTCGTTTTTCAAGAGCACTTGAAGTCTTTCCGATGCTGAAGGGTTTTCGGGGACCAAGCTTCTCTCTTTTTCTGTGTTTTTCTCGCGCTACCATAACGTCCCCTCCACTCCATCTCGTTACTTGTCACACGCAACGGTAACGACCGCAGAAAATGCAAAACAACACCACGCTTTACCGCCACGCGAACCTGCTCCTTGACAGCCTGTCAGCGAATGCCACCGAATACACCGCCGTCCATTCCGCGGGCCGATTTTTGTCCACAGTTTCATTTCTGCCACCACTTCATTCACCCGTTTTTCTTTCCTCTCCCCCCCCCCTTCCCCTTTCCGGGGCACATTGACACCGACGCGCCATCGCGTGGGGCCGTTCGCGATGAAGCTGTCGAGAGTTGTGCTGGGCGTTGTGTTTCACTTGTGCGCTTCTGCTGAGATTTTCAAATCCCAATGTTTTCGCCCGTTTTGCCGTCCGCCGTCCTCGATGACGGTGTAAATTTTGTGAGGACAACGCACCTACCTTATGTACCGACCGGGGACGAGGCTGTTTCGGATGGCTCGGATGGGTTCGGATGATCGGCAGTGACGGGATTTGCTGCCGGAACGGTGCTGATGTTGCAGTCTGCCAGCGGGAAATACACTCGAGAATGTTTTGCGACTGACGAGGACAAAATGCTCCTCCATATACATATTGCACAAGGCGTACTCAAACATTCATAATTTGTCACTGGGTTTGTTATGCCTTCTTGTTTTGAACGTTACTGGGATTGAGGAATGAGTTGTTTCAACTTTATTCATGCATGATTATGTAAATCAACGATGTACGTAAAATGTTTAGAGTTTGCCCACTTATCAGATTTCAATTGCTGTAAACATCAATTTCATTTCTGTTTAATATTTTCTGTTTCATTTTGCTCTTAAGTCATGGTTTACTTACTTATTGGCGCTATAGCCGGTGAGGTTTCTTGACATCCCGAATCTCCGTCACAAACCGCGCACAATCGCTCGAAAAACTGATCCAATTTAAAATCGTGAGTTCACTTGTGGCTTACTTTTCAGTCCACAAGGCGTTGAATCCTTGTAACTTTTCGATCAAGTAGGCTGAGTTACATCCTCCTACGTTTATATTCCTTCAGCCCTGGTATTCGAGCGACAAGTGCGTGTACTTTATTTTGCCTATTCTGCTGAAAATAAAGACTCAAAAACTCTCGTTTTCACCTCCCTTAGAATGTCGACGTTGCTTGGAAGCCATTGTAAGCGTGTTCCTAGAGTTGCACCATTTCTTTACAGCGGATGCAATCCAAATCCAAAGAAATAGATAAAGCGTGATGAAGAGGTTGAGAGAAAGAGAGCAATAAGATACATAGGCAGAGTAAAAATGATGAATGGCAAGTGGACTCTATACTTCACGTACACAAACAACCCTTCCAAAAATGCAGCCTGCAGTTTTCGAAATAATTTTTGCCTTGCTCTTCGAGCTTCATTATGCTGCACGTTAGCGTCCCGCTCGTCACCCTTTGACTTGATTTGCATCGACATGGGCATCACTTCTAATTTTTACAAGTGTGTATGTGTGTTCCGGTGAAAACATTCCCGTGGAACGTCGAGAAAAAGTGGGAGGAAAAAAACTCTACTCCTTCACCATCGGTTCTTTTCATTTTCATTATGCTCGCAAGCGAGGAGTTACTGCATGGTGCAGAATTTTTAATTCCACAACTGAACGGGCACTCCTCACCACGTTCCCTGATGCCCCTTTACAGGGCCCTGCAATGCATTCAAAAGGACTCTCGGATCGTTGCAAGGGCGAAAAAAAAGACGGGGCTTTTCGCAAAAAAAAAACAGGGAGGCGAACCTCAACGACTCGAATACAGCGTACGGAGGGAATTTTTGTGTTGTTTTTACGTTTCAAGAGCGACCCGGGACGGGAGTTTCGAGGGTTTCGTCGATCGATTTTTGTTGTGCACCACTTGGACCGTGAAAAATAAAAACCTGAAACAAAACTCAGCTTCGCGGGGAAGCGCTCCATGATGTAGGGATGTGGGTCGATAGCGGATTACGGTGCACTATCCGCTGGTACTTAGGAATTTTGTACGGGACGCGATGTGTTTACTCAAAACTTTCGGTTTATATTTAGCTAATTATAGGGCAATCAAGTGAAAAGAGGGTAAACGTCAGCATTTCCGTTTTCTTTTTTTTGTCCTGCAACATAAATTTGAGATTCGTAGGAAAGAATGGAAAAAAGTAGAAATATTTGCAAAAATCCCAATCTATTTTTAGTTCAACCAAATTTTGTCTACCAAACAAAATTTGTAACTTTCAATACGATTATTTGATTGAAAAAACTGCTTTAAAACAAAGCGCAGGTTTGAAGAAAACTTTATCCAGACTCCCAGCAATTTGAAAATAAAATTGTATAAAATTGTCAACGAAATAATAGATTCGACAATTTCGAATATTAATGAGTACAAAATACTGTAAGAAAGATGCAATTTTCCTTCACTTGAATTTCCTCCAGCTCGTTGAAAAGTCCCTGCTCTCCCTTTCGGTATTCCGTTTTCCTTTTTTTCAGCCGCCAAGATTAATGTGTCTTGAGAAAAAAATCCTCGGGGATTGGTGGAAGGGGGGGGGGGGGGGGCTGCAACAATCTTGTTGATAATGATAAGTATGTCCTAACGACAAAAATTATTCAACTTTCCTTCTTTCCCCCGGGAAGACGGCACGCCGAACGGAGAAGGAACGAATAAATCTGAACCACAGTCGAAAGTGAGCTTGCGAAATCGATTACGCTTTTTAACGAACCAAACTTCGTCATGGGGAAGCGAAAGTTTCACTGATCATACTCTGCCTCCCCGTTGCCTTCCTTTTTTTTCCTGTGGGTGTGTTTTGTAAAGGTTTTTTTCTTTCTTCACCAAGTTTCAAACGTTGCCAAAGTATACTCGACTCGTCTTCAGCTTTTCCGCGATGCACGCGTTGCAACGTGGTTGTCCGCCAGGGAAAGGTCGGTACCGACCGATGCTGCCGGAAACGTTGGCCTCCTCGAAGTGTGAGAAAAGTGAAGGAGCGACAACGAACGCAACCGAAAAAAGTTGCGAGCAACAAAAAAAGGAACGCGGGAAAGGAAAACAAGATCCTCCCTTGTGCCAAAACGGGCAGACAGACGACGCTGGTTCCGATTCCGAGTGAAAGCACAAAAATCAATTTGACAAGGGAAATTGCATTTCATTCAAGGCGGCCCGGCCGGTATGGAGGACGGTGCGACCCGGCGACTCGGCGATAGCGTCAACGATGACGCGACAAATTGAATTTGACAGAAAACGCAGAGAGTGAGCGCTGCACCGGAGATGCAATGCTTATTTTCGTAGCCCTCACTCCGCATCACTTCGGCCGGTCGGTCCTTTCCCTCCCATGGTGGGCGGGAGGGAGGGATGGATGCGGTCCCAATGGGTGGGTGGGTGATGATAGCATCGTGAGGTATGCTAACGCTGTGTCCTCGTGTGCTTTCCGCGCTGGTTCCGTGATGTTTCCACATGGCAAACTTTTCGGCTGCATGGATGCGGCAGCGATAGTGGCATGTTTACAAGATTTGGTTAATGTTGAGATCAGCGCTATAGATACCATTCTTCGTCGCGTTCAATACGATATCCGATGTGGATTTGCATTGCCATCGTGGTTCGTTTTATCCGAGTGATTTACATGTTATCTTCTCTCAGAAATCTTTGTGCAGAAATTCGGTAGTCCGAATGTAATACTTCTTTACTCAAATTGTGTCTTGAAGCTAGGAAATCCTTCCGAAATTGCATTGGCAAAGATTAAAAAACAAAACATTTTAAGCTTACGTTAAATAACGCAATTATGTTAAATTTAGTGGAAACCTTTTACTTATTTGAATGAAAGCTAGCTATAATAGCTTTACGCTTGGAGACACTTGAATGTCGGCGATGTGACATTCTTGCGAGAGAAAAGCTTCAATCGTTTTACGTAAATTCCTCGCCATGTCAAACATCAATCGCCCCTGTTCTTCGTAGCGCTTCCATTCGAGCCACTCGGGTTCGATTTTTCCCGCAGCCGAGCAGCACTGTGTCTGATTGCATTCCCGCTGTGCAGTGCGGTGAAACCCGGAAAAGAACCGCACTCCATAATCCGCTCCAAATCCTAGCCCGTAGCCGTCTTGTGTGGGTTTCTTTGTGAGTGCGTTTGTTTTATCTGCAACATATCACAAACGAGGGCCAATTCATTCCGTTAGGGTTTTCATGCAATCCTTCTCTTGCCCTGAACCTGTTTTATTTTCCTCGTTCGTATGGTTTTTATGTTTGCGGTTGCTTTGCAACATTTTGTTTCCCCTCCTCCTTCCGAAGGAAGATGCATCGTTCTGGAAGGGAAGGTTTAAATGATGTTGGTTATATTTTTATATCTTCCCGCGATATCGCTGATGCAGCGGAAGCTTTCCATCATTGCGAGATCATTTGCATATTTTGCTGCAGTACGAGCGCGAGCGGGAAAAGCGCATCCATGTTGGAATGAAGCATTTTTTTGTTAATATTCAAATGTTAATTTTAGTTTTATACATACATTTGAGTGCAATAAAATGTTGCTTTGAAATGTGTGAGAGTTTCATCAGAAATTGTATGAATGTGTTCAAAAGTTCGATAGAAAATGTAACAATTTTTGTTCAAGAATGTATCAGCTTCATGTTTTCCGTTTCGGTCTGCTGACTAAGACATGAATGAATTGTTTTTGTGAGGGTTAAAACAAACTTTTTCACGGAAAATCCACAACACTTGCCACTGGACAGGAAAAACTATACATTCTACCGAAAAAAGAAAGCGACAAAACAGCAAACCTAAAATCCTTCGTGACTTCCTCGTTCAGCACGCTTTTGAAAAATTTTCCAACCGAAAAAACATAACTAGACTCTTTTCGGTCGATAAATTATGTTCTTTAAATAATAATTTCTCCGAACGGGGACCGTCCATGCATAGTTTCCTTCATGCAGGGCTGGAAAATTCAGAAACAATTCATCACCATGGTGAATCACATTCTTCCTACCGAGCACAATCGGGACCAGGTCTTCCGGTCCGGTCCGACGACGTTCTATGTTGGTTCACGGTGGGCAAAGAATAATTCATCCTTGAACGATTTCGGACAAGAATGTTGTCTTTCTTATCTCCTAAGCTGACCAAAGGTTAGGCCGCCTCGGGTGGTTTGAGCGATAAGAGAAAGACTGTTCATACTTTATGACTCAACCAATCTCTGTGTTATCATGTGTCCACAAAGAAAAGCGCACTTGCATCTGGTGTGTCATCATTCTGTTATCCTAAATCAAACACAGAATCGTTGGACTTCATGCTGCCGACGATCAACAGTGCTGGACATAAATATACAATACCTCCGACGCGATAAGCGATCCGTTTTGTCTCATCGATATCGATTGGGGTTTCTTCCTTCTTCCTTCCCTATTTCTCGGTTGAAATTTGGTATAAAAATGATCGCCAGTGAGGAATGTAACATCACAGCTCTTCCGAACGTGTTGAGGAAGAGTGTGGGTGAGTGTCCCTGGTGTGCAGCCTAGCGTTTCGATCGTCAGCGTTCCGGGGGCGGACACATTCCTGGTGGATGTTAAGTAGGCACTTGCAGGCAAAATGAAATTCCAATAGTTGACTGCTTTTTCCTACTTTACATTGAGTGCAGGATTATTCAGCGTTAGATCCCCATCGCTTTGCGTGCCTGTGTTTATTCAATTGTTTTTGTGTGTGCATGTGATGCCGTAGAGCTTAAAACAAAAACCGGGAATTCTTCGGAATGGGGTGGAGCAAAAACTCTTGTGAATATTAATTTCGGGTGAAGGCAAACATTAAACTGTGCTCCATCAGACGTCATCAAATGGTCGCACCTTCGCTCACCGCATCGGCAACGTGCTCGCATTCAGGCTCCCGTATGGCTTCCGCTTCGGGTAGGTATTTAACGGAAAGTAATATCAAACCCGTATCAAACCCGTCTCTGCCAACTCTTTAGCGCGACGTGACGTGGGACACCTGAGCAAGGGGCCAGGCACGTGTGCATCCACTTGAGCACCGTTTTGCGGGCGATTCACTTTCGGGTGCTGCAACTTCACCGAAACCATGTTGACAAGCTACGCTAAGCTAAGTATTTTTAATAGCAACAGATGCTCCACGGGAGGAAACCAGATCGTGCACGAACGTGCGGCAAGCGAAAGTTAGGTGCGAAATTTTCCACAGACCACATGCACAGCACCCTGGTCACAGGTATTTTTCCGTAGGGCAGGGTAGGGTTGTTTTCCTCCGTTGCCGTTTTGTGCGGAAAGGAGAAAGTTTTAATTGCTTCAAGATCACCGGATCCCAGCCGGACGGGACGAAGGGCGGTTGGTGGCTTTCGGGAACGACGATGTAGAGTTTCTTTAGAGGGTGATTATGGGTGGGATCATACATTGCTTAAACCATTCGAAAGTGGTTTTGTGTTGCAGCGATAGGCACACCGTACGGCATGGAAAAAGTGGAGAAAGAACTAGAAGGATGATAATACTGTTTCACCGAGTTGTTGAACTGTTGGAAACATGAATTAATAACCCCAGCAAAATAAAACAGACGCGAGTTATACCAACAAATGTGAAAACATGAAATATAAAGCTGGCATAAAAGAGCCAACTGCAATAATGATGCAAAGGTTTTAGTCATTCAAAGAACAATCATAGTTAATGGATGGCAATCGAAATTGTTTTCAACAAAACACCATTCAATCTATCAAAAAGGGTTATGGTAAAATGAGGATAAACCAGAAGCAAGGTTCATTTATCAAATACAGAGCACGCAGCGTTGGTCTTTTCCGGAAGCAATTTGTAAAAGTAATCAAGACGAAGATTTTTAAATCGGCTACTCGGACTGATGTTGAATGTTTGATAGTCCTTCTGATAGTTCTGCTGTCCGGAAAGCGAATAGAATTGTACTAATTGTATTTAGAGCTGAGCAACGGCTGGATGGCACGGTTTCGAGCACCAGAAAGATAATGGAAACGTCTAGGAAACATCTCCAATGTGCGCTCACGGAGGTCCACTTTAGCAATGAGTTGTTACATCTTTGATAATATTTAAATGTGATTTGAAGGTTGGCTGGTAGTACAAATGTTTAGTCGGGAGTGTTACTTTTTTGTTTTAATTTTCAGCTCGTTCCCAAAGAGTGACGAAAGTCATACAAAAGCTAACGTAACGTAAGTAAATTTTACCTCTGAATCCGTACCTATAGTTTTGAGGTAAAATGCTGCTGGTAATTTAATTTTTAGGTAACTTTAAACAATTTACGAGGAACAAAACATGAGACAACTCGGGTAAAATGTTTGTGTTTTGATATGTACTTGAATATTGGTTGCGTGCTTTGAATAACACATCCGTGCAACAAAAATTCTATACGATTGAAAGAAAAGTTGCTGAACTAGGTTATTTGCTAAAAAATATTACACAAATTATAAAAAAAACATAGTAGTAACATAAAACGTTCACTGATATTTTTGATAAAAGGCCTCGTAGACAACCACACTTAATTGTCCAATAGAAGCTTTCGATCGCCATGGCAATGGCCTGCCAGCTTTCTGTGATCCCAATGTGAGATCTTTCTCAGAGCAGAGTGAATCTAGAGCGGCTGAGAAATTCCCTGACCTTTCGCTTGCAGTGAGCAACATTCGCCCGTTATCTGTAGCCCGAGGAGCCGGAAAAGCAATAACGGAACCAAAATGCACGATGAGCAGCGGCAGCGAGTGCGCATGTCCGCTCAGTGTGAGTTTTCCCCAACCGGAGGCCAACAGTTTGACAGTTGACAGGTGCTTCAAATAGCCGGAAGCATGTCTGGCTCGATGCTCGCAATCCATTATCACCACACTTCGCAAAGCAGAGGAACGAGTAATTGATAATGTTTGTTCAGTAGCCAATTGTTGAAGCATGTTGATTGGAATGGAAGTTGATAAAAGGAAGGAGGGTATAAGAAAATAAAAGAAGAGAAAAACATACATAAGTCTACGAGCAGTCGAAACCCTATTTCTCTATTTCTTATCAGCGTTTTAACAGACGTCAAAACAATAGACAAAAGCTCGCTGGATGCTGGCGTGTAAGCGTAAGTATCATCAGGACATTTTTCCCATCTCTGCTCGATCTCTCACGCTCCCGTTCATTGGAAAAGCTCGCTCCAACCGAGATCCGGCCCTCTACCGCTGTGTGCCGGTGAGCGTGTGTGCGTGACTGCAAGGAAGAAACCCCTTTCGGGGTGGCATGTCAGGATTTTCGCCGAAGCGCACACGGCGGGCTCTCAGTTGTGGAGTAATCGTTGTGTCGTTCGGATCGCAGCAGGAGCAGGCACCGGATGCCATCAACATCATCGGCCTGAGGTTTGTTCTCCCCCCACCGCTTGAAAGCTAACAGCGACGCGGGAAAGGAGGGAGTCGGTACGGCTGCGGGAAAGTGGTTGATAAAAAAGGAGCACGAGTAAAATTAAAAGCCACACGCGGTTTTTTGGTGAAGTTCTTTTAGTCCTGGACATCCAAGTGCACCGTAGAGATTTCATGCTGCTCTGAGGTTCACGTGTGTGTAAGTCTGTGTTTGTGCATCAACGAGTGAACGGTGCCAAAAAGAAGAGTTCGCGTCCAATACTTACCATGTGGTTGCGCTCGTTTCCATACGACCACTTTTCCACCGGCCATGGCACAGCATCCGAACGGTGGTGATGAAGTTCGTCCAGTAAGCGGCAGCAGGTAGAAACTGAATAACCTGACACAATACAAAAGTGAGTAGGCTCCGTTTCTGATGCGGAGTTTTACAAAGGACCCATTTTACGCGGGAAGTTTGGAGGCTTAGGAAAGCAAACCTATTACTGAACTTGCACAAGACGTGATGATAGCGAGAAAAATTATGAAAATGTGTTCATATGTTTTCTGACCAGCTTGAAGAAATACTGCAGTGAGTACAGCCTTTTTAACAAGGGTTGAAAATAGTTTTGAGGCGATCCAATCTAGTTGCCATAGAGGAAATAAAGAGTTCAGTTTACAGTCAGTCAGTTCGTTATTGTGATTCCCACAGTTTGATTGAAATAAAATTGACTAGAAATTAACACATAAAACCATAAAACAACCGTCTTTGCGTGTCGCACAGGAGTGCAGTGGAATGAACGAATCTCCAGCCGGTCCACAAAGTGGTTGGAAAAGTGTCATAGGGGAGAAAAATATCCGAAAAAAATTAGCGCAACTAGTTGATCTGCCACTCCTTTCTAGAAACCGGAAGTGATCTGAATCATTCTGCAATCGGTTTCGCAAAGGAACACAACTTAATAGTGGCAAGCGGAAACCTCTATTGCCCCACTGGTCAAGTGTCCGTGAGAGAGTGTTTGCGTGAGGAAAAGTGTTTGAAAAATCGTAGTGGGTGACCGAATGCCGCCGAATGTTGCAAAAGTACTGGCCGCTCGATGGAGGCCGTTTCCGGCCTAATGGGGGCCTCGGACGTGCAACGACGGAGGACGGACGGCGAGTGAAGTGAGTGCTGCGGTAGAGAGTGTTTGCAACCCTTTGATGTGACGGTTCACAGGTGGGCTGCCGATTGCCGGAGAGTTTTCCAGGTATATCCGTTGGAGGTATGTTCGAACGTGTGCAACCCCCGAGAAGCGGCTGGCAATTAGTGTGGTTTTGAAGTGATAGGGAAAGCGGTGTGAAAGGAAGGGAAAGGAAGAGTGTGAAACAAGTGACGGAATCAAAGCGTGATGGCACATCGCACCGGCAGGATGTGGAATAGCAGTGTTTCGTTGGTGTTGTTTCTCTTCGTTATTTGGATCAACTATGGTGAGTAGCTTCGATAAAACATTCCTGTAATGAATATATAAAAAATAAATAATCTCACCATACTGTTAGTAACAAAGATGGGTGTAATATAAATCATATTAAAATCCAGAACCAGACCCATATTGCATAAAAGAACCAAAACCCAGTTTTGCATAACGTCACGCATTTGAGCTCATGCGTCAGCGTCGGGCACGGTTATGCAAAAGCATATCGCAGCATAAAGTTTATGGAACACCAATGAAAAATTCAATTCTCCCCGCCGATACACATCTCCTTCCAGTTGTATTAAACATTGATGCAAAAACAGCAACAGTGACCGGCAGATGTAAAACTAAAAATAATCTCACTCGACGCACCAAATCTCGCCGAAGTACCGGCAACACATAAAAACCCCTAAAACGGGAAACAAAAGGAAGGAAAAAAAGTATTCAAAAAAAAACAGCCTCATAGCTGAATTATTCAATGCAAAAAAGGAAAGACAAAGTTCACATGCCGGCATCAGTGTGTTTTCGGAAAATATCGCTGCAAAAACCACGAGATTGGAAAAGGAAACAAAAAAGCCGCCCATCCTCTGATGGAAGGGCGGGAGGAAGTTGGGCTGTCTGATGAAATCGGAATCTGGGAGGTTATTGGATTCTTTCGTGGTTAAAACGAGTATCACAACGAGCGACCCAGCGACATCCATGCCGCCGTTTGCATGGGAAATCGTGTCCTTGAAATGAAGTGTACTGGAAACCGAACCAGAAAACCAGCAAAAAGAGTCCTAAAACGCAAGTCCTGCAATATCCCGCGGCGTGCGGTACAACGGATTTCTCGGAAGACGTTTATTGGCAGCATGAACAAGGCGAGTGCCACGTCCGCATTGTGTAGTTTTTCGCATTTTTCAATCCGGAAGTCCAAAAGCCTCCCGAGCAGCCGGAAGCGTGTGCAGTGTGTATAGTTTTCCAGTCCCTCGATAAGGTCAGGGGAGGGAGGGTTTTGGCTTTGGAAGAGACACTGATCGCAGCATGCAAACGCACCGCTGAAGCTTCGGTGGTTCGGGAGCGTTAAGAACATACATGGGGACTCCGGATTTCCGTTTGGGCGTGACGTGGTGCTCTCTCGATGGCCGTGGCGTAACCGCAGAATGTTGCGTAACGCACGGTTGGGCTCGGGATGGCCCCGCTGCGTTCGGTCGTTATTGTGATTTGTCGGTAAATCATGGCCCTGCGTGAGTTTTACCGGGATGATGTTGCAAAGTCACACACCATCGCCCAGCGTGGTAGGTCACGTGGAAGAAGGGAATTTGTATACGCGTTATGTTTATGTGCCATGTTTTAGAGAACAAATATTGTACGGATTACCTCCTCCAGCGCTAAATGTTTTTAAATGATAGCATGTTGAACGAGAAGGGGAATTTATTATTTACCATATTTGTATTGAACCACGATTAATATCGACATTTAATTATTGACATTATATACAGTCGATCCCTGATGACGTGGATTTGGTTTCTGTGAAAAGAATTTGCAAAGAGAACATGTGCAAAAAGAACCTTTTTCGGATAAAAATGTCAGCTTTAAAGCTCGTAAAAGATTACTGCAAGTTTCAATAATCGTGATGAATTGTACTAACAGTTTCAATACAAGCAATCATTAAACTTTCAGCACAGTAGAATATCGTAAAACTTATTTTTTTATTTCAAAAACTTTTAGAACAATATAACAAAACATCAAGATGAATAGTTTGACGAGAATTTACTATAAATGTCATCGCATAACGAATCAAATTGTTGGATTTAAAAATGCTTCGTTGGATTGCCGAAATGAAATTTTTTAGAGTAACACAAAAATTAATAAAAATTTTTATGAACAAACCACATTCAGTTTTGACTGAACTTTTACAAATATTGATATTTTACCTTCCTCATTACTGTTATTCTACACCTAACTGTATTTGCCTAATTTGAATAATTCAATCTAAAACAAGTTGTAAAACGCTTTTCCCTCAATTATCAAATTAATCTCATAAAGTGTAACCTAATGAAACATATTTTAATGAATATCATTCGTATACTTTGCTATTCTTTGTTTACCGAAATGAAATTATCCAACGTGAATTTTTTATTGAATTGAAAAAAGTACCACTGTATAATTGATCCAATTATACTTTGCTGTAGAAAGTTGTTTTTCCAATTATTGACGAAAAACTTTGAAAATATCTTAAATCCTTGTTCAATTTTTATCGTACACATTTGTATCACAATTATCAAATTAGCCTCATAAAGTGTAACCTAATGAAACATATTTTAATGAATATCGTTCGTATACTTTGCTGTTCGTTGGTAACCGAAATGAAACTATCCAACATGGTTGAATTGAAAAAAGTACCATTGTTATAATTGATTCAATCACACTTTTTCCGTTGAGATTTGGTTTTCGAATGTTGAACGAAAAACTTTGAAAATTTCTTAAATCCTTGTTCAATTTTTATCGTACACATTTGTTTCACGTTTTTATTACTACTACACTTTTTCGCTTATAATTTATGGCATTTTCGTGCGGGGAAAACTCTAGTTTCAAAACATCTTTTCTATCGGCAACTTTACGAGAAACTAACGCACGTCATTGAAAGTTTTATCTTGTGTTCGTCTTCACTTTTAATTCTTCGCTGGGAAATGCGAACGCAACAAATGCGTTCTGTAGCAGAAACGACTCTAAAGAATGGCCCATTCCGGGCCCAAACAGTGCTGCCAACGTTAGTTTCGTGAAGCGTTCGTCCGAAGCAGTTGCGCAAACACTTGAAGCAAGTGTGTTGCAGCATGGAAAAGGTTTTTGGCGAATCTCTGTGGGAAACACCGAAATGCTTCTCCCTACCGGCATCTCGAACGGTTGTCGGTGATATTCGATGCTTTCCGGGGCCGAGTGGCCGAATCTGGCCGAGCACCTAACTGACTGCTAATATGTTTATACGTCCACGGGTCGGTGGCTGCACTGTGTCCGCTTCCAGCACTCACCAACCCGCCAACCCGCGCCGTGATGTTGGCATTGGCAATATTGCCTCAAATAATGGAAAACCCCCAACGACCGAACATTCCCCGCCGACCCCTTGGGAGGTAGAGGGAGGTTTTCCTTTCCTATGAGATGGGACTGGAGGAAAAACAAAGCATTACAAAACCTCAGCCGGAGAAAACTCACTGCCACGGCATCGTAACATCTTGGGGATGCTTTTGTTGCTTTTCTTCCCCCACCTCCGCATCAAAAACCATTCACATGGGGCTGGGAAAACGAATAAACGGGTTGGGACGAGCGGTAGGTAAAAGTTCGAAGTTGAATCTGAATCCCTTCGCCTCGCCCGCTCCGCCGGCAAGGCAATCCTTAAGCGTGCCAAGATAAATATTTGTTGAAAAAACAGCGTCTCGCGCCGGTCTTGTGTCTTGCTCACGAATTCGAGGCAAGGATTTTCGCTCCTTTACGAGATTATTTTTCAAACCCGGTGCCGCCTTGCCGTGCGGCTTTCCGATTCGCGTGGTTGGAAATTTCACTCGCCAAAGTATGGGACGATTTAGACGATCACCCTTTTGGAGGTTTTCGAAAAGGAGAGTTTGTTTCCTCTTTTGCTGCTTTAGGCAAGGAAGTAAATGTTGATCTGTTTTCATTCAGTGGTGGTATCGTTTATTTCTATTCTTTGAAAAATAATCTCCCCTAAACAACTCTCTTGTAAGGTCAAGATTTGTTGCAGGAAAGGTTTAAAGTTCTATTTAAACAAATCCATGCTGGCAAATTGAATTACTTCAAGACTCCGGATAGATGTTCTAAGCCAGTTATAAACTTTTATTTACAGTCGCTATACTATGTTGCTTTTCCCACTCGTTGGGATATGATTATCCACTTTTGAATGGGACTTGAATAACAAAAACCTTATTTGAACATTTGTGCATACGCTCGGTCCTTGGTTTACGAATTTCTTCCCAAAGAAACACTTATTTAGCTTCGCAAATTAATTCGCTCTCCCCAGGCAGATGTGAAAAGTTATCAGCACGATTCGATGAAGACGTTTCAGGCCGTTAAGATGCCCTCTCGGATAAGACTGTGGACATTCAACGTCGCTGATCAAACACAACCTAATTGTACGGCGGCGTCATAAAACCATTCAAAATCGGACCGGGCCGGCTTCCTGACTTACCCCGTCGACTTCTGGGGTCGTAAAACGCTGCTTTCGCATGTCCCGCAACACATCCCGCATACTATAAAACCCCTTTTTTGGGGAAGTCTTTCCCAAGTCCCAAACGAAGCCCGAGAGTGTTCGTTTCAATTTTCTTGCCACCCTTTTTTATTCTTGTTTTTGTTGTGGAAGGAGTCGGGTGAGCCGAGGTGTGGTGAAGGGTTCGCAATTTTATTTATGATTTGCGCTGCGCTTTGACGCGTCCATCCGCAACCCGTCCCATTTGGCTGGTGAAAAGCTCGTAAAACCGTCAACATCCCAACCACAAGACTGCAGAGATCGGTCCGGAGTGGAGGGAGAGGGAGCGGCGGAAAAGAAGGTGAAGGATATCCCGGGTACGACGAGGCCGTTTTCCGTCTTCGGAAGGCGCCTTATCTTTGGGTATCGTGTTGTTGGGGCAAGAGGAAAAACAATTTCCTTAGGCCCGACTCTCTTCGTCTCTTGCTTCTCATCGTTGTTTGTTCTTTGTGATGCGCTCGACACGACTAAATTTCCCACCGGACCAACTCGGGGTCCCTTTACGCTCTGTCAGTGGGAACCACCCGGTCCAACCAACCCACCCTGCGCCCCTATTTCACCCCCCACTGCTTTGCATACCCCACCGAACAGTTGTATGGTATGTTTTCCTTTCTTGTCGTATTGCCATTGTTCGCAATTTTGAGATTTTTTTTTATTATTCCTCAGTTTTCCTCCAAGCCCAGAAGTCGGATCGCTCTGGGATGTGGGCGTGCGCCGGAAGAAAGTTTTTAAATTAAGCGATTCAAACATGAGATTGTCGGGCACATTTATGTATATTAGGCGAAGTGCACCGGAAACGCAACACAAAGCTAAATGAGTGTAAAAAGTCGACGAGCACATAAAATCATCGGTGAGTGTTTAAGCGTGTCGCAATTGAAAAGCAATATCTCGGAAAACCTTCAATCTGTTTCCTAGAAAACTCGAGAAATGATTGATTGAGGAATAATTTATGAATTTGTTGATTTCGATAGGATTGAATCAGAAGCAAATTGCACTTAACTAATCTGCATGAGAGTCTGTTTTCAATTTTGAGCTTAATAAACATCCCAAGTACATTTGAGCACTGACCGTTCAGCATTTCAACGAATAAAGCAACACTTTTGCGGCAAGAATAAAACAGTTTTTTGTTTGTCAAATATTCATCATAAGTGAAAGGAGCAAAAGAATCTTTATATAGCTACTAGGGTTACTGTACCAAAAGTGGCGCACTTAGTCATGTCACTAACAATATGATGCAATTTATGAGTTGATTGTGAATTATGGCCGAAACATTATTATTCTTGAGAAAAACATCTCTTTTCACCGTTTATCATGAAAATTAAAAGAATAAAAGTTCTGATTTCTCTTTATAGTGGTGTAATTATGTACAAATAGTGGTGATATTGCTTGGAAAATTTGAAAAATACTGAATATATTTTGACTGTAATATATTTTTGAGTTATATTTCAAACTGAACGGCCAAATTACTCAAAGACCAATGCATTGTCTTTATCATAGACCAATCCATCGGTATTCATAAGCCAATGTTTTTTTTGCGGTATTTAAAGCCTTAAGGAAATAATGGCACTCCTGAACAATTCTGAAGGAATCCAGCATATTATCATAACCTTTTTGGAAAATATGAATTTTGGAGCCTTCCACTACCTCCACTATTGGTACTAGCATCACTATGGAAGCACTTACCCTAGTTCGTTAGAACTCTAGTTAGAAATAAGCGTTTCAAGCACTCTTTGTAAAGTAAATGGTAGATTTGATGTAATTTTATTTAGTATGTAAAGAACACTTTGAGGAAAATTATCATCTTCCTGTTTGAAAAGAGATTGTTTGATATTTGCATCGAATGGAAACATAGATATATTGGAATCTTTCAACCATTCCATAGCTCCGTTGAAAATCGCAAAAAACACGCTTTTCTTGATCGTGGCAATGCTCCTTCCTTTCTCCCGGGGATTCTAAACAACCAAAGCGTATTTCAATACGGTCTCATCATACATTTCACTCAGCGAAACTCGATCCAATTATCGATAGCAGAGGAAATTTCTCCTTCCTTCCTACTCGACGCTCGTAGCAAGTGCTTCGATTCGTAATTTTCTTTCGCAGCACGAAAAACGATTGGACGAAACGTTTCCTTTGCCACCCTTTTCAGCTCTCGTAACAATGATGAGGAGGAAAAACTGGAGCTGGAAGTTTCATCCGTGTGAAAATTGATCAAAAATTGCCTTGCTGTGTAACGGAAGTGACGTTGTTTTCTTTTCTTATTTGTCACACACTTTCTCCGTTCAGTTGGGGTTGATATAAGCTCCGGGGGTTGGGAATCGAGCGTCCCGTGGTGGATTAGCATATTCAATAGGATTGGAACTGGTTGTGTCCCATCGGGCTATGATTTCTTTGCCTCGACAAAACTGAAAAGAAAATCGAACCGGATAAATCGTTGACCAAACGTTCCCGGCGAAGTCGCCGGATGCAGCGTCACGGTAGCGATGAATATGGAAATTCCTGCAAAGCGCATCATCGCCAGCGTGTGATGGGGCAGTGATGGTGGGATGCAATTTATTCATTTGATGTCACGTGCAGCTCGAATGATATATTATTCAGCAAATATTTACCCATGCTCAGTTATTTGCAGTTATTTCGTCCCTTGCCTTTTGTAGTGGTACCAACGTGCCTCCGTTTGGCTTCCGTCCGTTCGAGTGTGTCGGAGATGATGGGTCCTGTAATGAAAACGGGACACACTCGATAGAACGTTCCCCCTGTGCATTCCGGTTCTGATTCCTTCTTGAAGGATGCTAAAAAGCAATCGAAGCATTTCCATTCCAGTGCTCTTCTAACGGACTTTCAACACTCTCTGTCTGTTCTCCGGGTACACATAAGAACGTTCACATGCCACATCCGAGAAAGGCACTCGTGCCGAACCAGTGAAGCTTATGATTTTTACCGAGATTTTCCTAGCTCGAGAAGGATAAACACTAAGAAGGCGACGGGAGGTTTACCAGGCCAATATCTGTTCACTCTAGACCTTCCTTGCTTCGTCGTTCCCTGCGGAACGAAGCGAACGGAAAGCGGATGCCATCATGACCATCCACCTTCTCCTTCATTGGAATGACATCACGTAAACGAAATGATGTTGCTTAACGGGTGATTGGATTGTGAAGAAATGCTTTGTTGATTCTTCACGTCCACTTTGTAGACGCCTTTACGGGCGAGCTGGCGAGCTTTGCGAACGACGACGAGCGTGATGTGCGATTGTTTTCCAGTCACGTGATTTTCGTTTCCCTTCCGGTGTTCGCTTTTATTTTCCTTTTTGGCTGAGGGTTTTTTTGAGAAAGTAGCACCGTTCGTGCATCGCACGCACTCGTTTCGAGCTAATTCCATTACACAGATAATTCGCCACCACAAACCATCACGATTCGCTGCGGGTCGGGTTTGTTTTGCCAATCGGAAATCTTCTCCACCCGCGATTTAATCTGCCTACTTTGGTTGGAGGAGAACACATTCGAACACATCGCGCGCATCTGTCATTTGCGCGCTTTCGGAGAATTGATACGTCGCCCGGTACCGGATGCTGCCGGAAAATCGTGCCCGCGTTTTCCACGGTGCGGTCCTAATCTCGTACCATCTTGCGCGGTCGGAATCGTTGGAGGCACGGCGTGGGAAAAGTCCTCCAGAAACTTGCTTCATGTTACACATGGGCAATGAAAATTTATGAACCGCCTCCGAACCGGCGCGGAAGGTTACGCTCAATGGCACGGAACTGTCAAACGAGCAACAACGCGCTACGCGTCCCCTGCCGCCGCCACCGCCGCCACCGCCAGCCACCAGCCGGCGCCTTGAGGAGTTGCAGTCAAACCGCGACGAGACTTTGGCCAACTTTTGCCGCAACAAGCTGCTTGTCCCCGGCTTCTCCCTCCACCGTGTTCCGACTGTCGCGTGCTTGGTTGGGTGTCGCCTGGGGCTTCTTTATCATTCGTCTTATCGTAATCTGGGATCGAGCGCGCGCGCTGTCTTACACGCTCCGGTGAAAGTTGGTTCCTTCTCGCCGGTTGGAGCCCTTCACAGTGCGATCGGGTCCGTACGGTGGCGCCGGATGCGGGAAGATGTTGGACAAATTTGGAAACTGTAGGGAAGAATGACAAACAAACCAGCACGAAGTATGCAGCAGGTATTTGCGAAAAGTATCAAGCGATTGACTGGGAAATCACACACTATTGAAATGTGTTCTTTTGTATTTCATGTTGATATTTATAAATTTTAGGATTGTGCGACAATACAAGTAATTTTTTGCTTTCTATTATTTTACTTTGGAAAAATACCTGTGAAGTCAAAAGTATACGATAACCCAACCTAGGATCATATCTTCATATGTTCATAAAGTCTGCCATGCATAACGATACACAACTTACACAATATCCATTGTATTGAAAATGGAATTTGTTTATAGAACTTTAACAATCTGCTCTTTAATATTATAGTGGTCAAATTGGCTTCCATCTACACTAGATATTTCAAACTGTTTCTCCCAAAATCTCTTCAGCCCAAACAACAATCTTCTCATTTTTGTAATTAACACAAAATTAAGAGCTCGAAAAAGCAGATTTCCTTGAAAAACTGCACGAAAACTCGAAAAATTCCCTAATTTTGTTTCATCATTAAATTAGTGAAGTAAATCATACAGTTTGATTTAATTTTGTTGGAGTAAACTTAACGTTTCCATGATTTCTTTTATATTTTGGAAATTGTTGTTTTGTCCACTCGCCAGCCCTGGACGATCCCAGCGTTATTATCCTGTCTGCGAAGTCTATCACCTTGTTGTTTATTATTCTACCCGCACGGCCACACTAATCCGACCGCCGCGCGACACCTAGTGGTTAAACCTGGCGCACCAAGCGCCACCCGGTTTCGCCATTGTTGTTTGCCCAGCCGTTTCTTTGTCAAAGTTGTTTGATTTTTGGACATTTATTATTCCCACAGCAGCAGCGGCAGCTCGTCGGAGACCGGGCAGTGGTTTGTTCATTTTGGGGATGAATTTTGTTTCATCTCACACCGGCCGCTCGCTCCCCCCTCGAATACCTTAGTCGCAAGACGCACAAGAAGAATTTGGCAAGTCAAAACGTCCTGCGAACTGGGTGGGTTGCCTTCGGAAAAACGGAAAAAGAAGAAAAGTGGAGTACAAATAAGACCAACCGACCGGCCAGTGACACAACCTTCGACAAGAAAACAATAAAACGAAAGCAATAAAGCCGCCCTTCGGCGCTGGCGGAAGCAGGAGAGCAGACAATCTCGGCCGAAATTAAGTTTGTTTTCTCGTCGGTCCGGCGGCACACAGCAGGAAACATGGATGTGGTGGACGCGTTGCGGCTATATCTATCGGCCCAGCGGACTCCGGTACGACGTACGGGCTCCATGTTTTCCGAGCGCTCTCCGAGGAAACCGTTTGCGCTCCTTGCTCCCCGGGTGTTTGCCCCCCGGTTCGCTTTCGGCCACCGAATATGTGCCTCCAAGGAGCAATCAATTAAGTGGATTCTATCTTTTTATGCTGTTTACTGCTTTCGTGTTATTTTGTTTCCCCCGCCCCACACAGAGGGGGGGAGTCCCGTCGAACGACGAACGGTCAACCCTGGATCAACCTGGAAACGGTTGTCAGGGGAGTTGGCAGCTAGACTCGCTATCGGAGATACGGACCCGGGCTGGCTCCGGTCGGGCAAACTGTGGCCCCGTTTTGTGCGCAGGTGATGATTGCAATAACGTTGCGAATTTCCCTCTGGCGGACGGGCGAAGGCAATCTCGCTGGCAAGATGTGTTCAACTAAATGTTGATTGCCTATAAGCGTCGCCGGTGAACGGTGTTTTGGGGCAAACGGAAATGAAATGTTGCGCCAACTCGTCGACCGTACGAGGAAAATAGATTCTCCGACAATGATGTGCGTCTCTCAGGACATCGATTGGTTCACTGAAATGTGTCCAGTACCTTTTGTTTGCACATTTCCAACGAAACAAAGTAATTTACATTCAATGGTAAAAATTTTCCCGACATTTGCGAGTTCCCAAACTGGTTCACCTTCTTGGAAGGAAAATGTCCCCCAGATCGTTGCGTCTACCTTTGGAAAAAACATTACCAACTGCCAAAAGTCGTGGAGCCCCGAAGAGACTGTTTACCCGCGCAAACAACTTTGCGTCCCGGACGCTTGGTTTTCATCCGCCTAATTGCGCGTTAAAATGAGTGCCGCGTGGCGCAACAAAGACCGGCGTCCGTGGCCGTCTCCACCCGCCACACCCCCCACCACATCCGGCCCGGGAGCAAACAATGGGCTCCCTTCGAACAGCACCGTTCTACCGTTGGGAAGGTTTTCCGGATTTTCCGGCAAACCGGCGAACAAAGGCAGACCGGCGGGTACACGGTCCTTCACGGTTGTCATGCGCCCCAACGCAGGCAGGAGGTGTTCTCACTCTTTTTCCCCAATACCAAGAAGAATCTGCGGGGGCCAAACAGGTGCATCGGAGAAGGAGCGGAGGGAGGGGGAGCTATGTGTGCAATGTGATTTACCATCTTGCGACGGTCTATTAAGCTAATACACGACGCTGGAACGTGTCCCCCGGAGGCAAAGTATAAAATCCTTCGCTTTTCTTCACAAACAACTCTACCTACCTTGTGTTCTTTTTTATTCTTTTTTACCATTTCACCTGGCACATATTCACTCTTTCTCCCAGGTTTTTCTTTCCCGCTCCCTATTTATTTATCGCATTCAACCGTACCTTTGCTTCACTTAATCTTTCGTCCTTTGATGGCTGTGTGATTTAGTGAGTGGTTAAAACATTTCGCTGGGATTTTTCTGCCATTGAAAAAAGGAAAGGTAAAGAAAATATTGCCCCCCACCTCCCCCTCTCCCCCTTTCCTTTGGATCGGACAACGAGAATGGAAAAATCCCACAACGCACGTATGCTCCCTCAGAAACGTGCACTACTGTCCCGTTTCCGGTAGAGTTTCCATAGATTCCGGTTCCTGACCGGGTGCAGTGGAAAACACACAGCATCTAACGGATCGTTTATTCCAAGCGGTTTTTGTTATGATTGTGGGGAGCTAAAGGGGATATGCGGGTCTTGAGATGTTGAGGTAAATAAATAAAAATGGAATTTCCCGGAAACATTAAACATATAAGTATACCGAACAGCATCACAATCGTTTTATTTATACTTCCAAAAGTGTGTGTGGGTATCCACTTGGGAAATTATTTATTGAGATAGGTTTCTCGTGTTCTGAAATGCGTTTTTATGACATAAGCTTTTAGAAGTGATTGCATTCCATTTCCATGCCATATTATATTAGACATCTTTAGATACTCCTTCTGGACGATATTAAATTATGCCGATTTTGAAACGAATAGTTTAGAATATTTTGATCCAGAAATACCCTACCTCAACAGATAAAAGGTTAGGAGACAACACAACAACACGAGGAAACTGTGAATGGCAACCGGTTAAAAGCTTGCCGTGTGGCAAAATTCCTTCTTCCCACTAATCCCCTTTTAACCGAGCGAAACGAATCCCCGGAGGAAAGATTTGGCGTTCCCCCAGCAGGCGAGACGAACTCTCCGACAAATGCTAACGACCTACAAAGTAGAAAAGCACATCAATCAATCATCTTAACAGACTCGCAGCGCCCCGGCAACGTCTTAGGCCCGAGACAACAACCGACTATGCCCCAAAATACCCGGCTGCCCGGGTGAGATGAGCCGACAATTTGGTGCCTGCTGACTGCTGAATTTGCAGCCTTCAGCTCGGACCTGACGTTCATCAATCACGCCTAAAAACCGAGCGACGAAGCGACGGGCACGGCGGGTTGTTCTGAGGTTGTTCTTTTATTCTCGCCCGGGTTCGGGGCGCCAATTTCCACTCCTAGACTAATGGCCGTCACTCAAAGTCGACACATATCACATGTGGTGCTGGCGCCGGAAGGGAATGATGCGAACGGGGGAGTGCTTTTGACCCGACGGTGTTTGATCCGAAAGGGGCTCGAACTGAGCATGGTGAAGATCAGCCATGTTTTGACAACGCATGACTGACGAGACGCACGGTTACTCCAATTACTGGAATCCTTGTGACGGAATCCGTTTTTCATACGGGATTGGATGAAGGGGAAGTAGAAGCGATCAGGTCACATAACCCTACTAATTGAGATGTCCAGGAATTTATTTATAGCACTCAGATCTTCATAATCAGCGCCGCTTTTTTTTCAGAAAAATATTCTTCGAAGAATGATTATTCACCTAGACAATATAATTTGCCGCACGATCGCGTTATCAAAAAGGAAAAATAACTCACCTTATGACCCACGGCCCTAATAACTACCCATCTTCTGGTGGAACAAACTCAACTCAGAAGGAAATAGAGTATGCCAGAGTAAAGTCCCACGACGAGCGAAAGAAACACATTATCAGGGATAATACGATTTTTATGATGAGAAACAATTCCGGCAACAAACGATCGCTTCCCATGCGGCCTGCCGACGTGTTCCACCGTTGGGACCGGGCCTAGAGACCATCTCGGCCTCTCGGAAGGCTCCGGACGGCCACACCGCCTGCCGCAAATGTTGCGCGTGGGATGCGCCCGTTTGTTTGGGCCGAGAAAGATAAAATAAATGGAAACAAGTACTCTCGTTTGGCAAAGATTTACGAAATTCAATTTCCACCCTTTTGCTGCCTCACCGGGAACCACTCGGTGGTTCGGCTTTCGTCGGAAGCTTTCCTTTTGCCTTTTTTTGTCCTTCCTTTTCCCCGGGTGGTAAAGTAAATACTTTCAGATCGGTCCTCAAGTGGTTTGCCGCACGTCACTCATGCTCATGCAGCTACCGTGCCGTTTCTGGTGGGATGTAAACACGACAGTGTGATAATCCTTGCTATGGAAGGACATTTTTCTGCATTTTTTCTCGATTCGAGCAACGCAATTTTGTGAGTTGGTTTTCTGCTTACTACTTAAAGACACAAGTAGAAATTTATATGTGTCACCGTGAGTATCAAGAAAGCAGCTTTTCTTTTAAAATTTATTTCTGGGAAGAATTGATATCTCTTTTAGTAAGAGTTATTTACGTTCAGCAAATAAATTCATTTTAATTCAATAAGATTTCAACTGTATTTTTATGAACGATAATATTGTTCACCAGGCAAATGTCCTACATGATAAAGTAAAATGTTTATGAGTTTCTTGTTCTAATTTTAATCTCTTTAAATTTGTGTGAGTATGTTTTTCATTATAATAGATTTACATGATTACAAGAAAAGCATAAAGATGAAAACATATGATTGTTCGACCATAAACTCGACATAAAGGATAACTCAAACCATTACTTCAAACAACAAAGAATTTATTTCAATTTTAAGAAAATTATCTTGCATGTTTGCGAAACAATACTCAAGAGGTTATTGTTATTAGAAAAAGCTATTGTGCAAGGTATCAGAAAAAAATAACCATAAAGTATAAAACGTGACTGATGAAGAGATGAAGAGAACAATCGATGCTCGTCTCGGTATTGAAGTTTAACGATGCCTTGGTGGGTTTAACAATGCCTTAATAAGGTTTAACGATTCTTTTTGTGTTAAAGGGGACACTCGACATGTTGAAGCTTGGTTTATCCAGAAAATACCCTGTGAATTGATCTTTCCGACACACAACCACAAACTTAACTCCTTTATACTTTCTTTGGCACAAAATAAAATTATAGTGGTTGACAGATTGTGATTTTATTTGCACAAAATCCCATTTTATACTTCCTAGTTATTTTTGTCTGATACCTGACACAAAAAGCTATCCAGTGCTGCCAAATTTGCCTTAACATTGTTACTACAACATGAGAAATAATTTTTCGTCACGCATCCTGCAGACGTCAACAGACAACTACATCTGCGAAGACGTGAATTATGAAAACATTTTAGCAGCAAAACGAGCAAACATATTTCTTTATCCTAAATTAAGCCTTGGAAAAACTTACTTAAATGTATTGTCCTGGATACAAGGTCCTTCGAAGCAGCCGGCAGTTGATAGGTACACGAGATGTACGTTACTCTGAGGCCCTTTGAACACAATGCCAACATCTGAGGCGACTGCTCTCTTACACGCCAGACAAAAGATATCTTCTGCCACAAAAGACTGCTCTATCAAAAGGCCTTCCTTCCTTCCCCGGAGGAGATCCTTTTTCTCCACCAGCTGCATACCGTGTACGGTACGGTGTAACACTAATTACAGTCAAGTACGTCTGTTCAGCGGTGCCATATCATATCCCGACCCAAGCGTCTCCGACTGCTTTCGGAAAATAGCGTTCTTCACCGAACGAAGAGATGGAGCGGGATGTGAAACTCTCCAAAACATGCTGCATCTTGGTCCACCGACGACAAAAGGTCTCCCCGACCCGAATGGCCAAACAACAAAAGTGTCAATGTAAGTGACGCTGAAGCCCGACGAAAGGGTTTCTGCATTCCTCTCTCACACACACACACACAAACACCCACGCTAACATGTGCTGCATCATTTCCTTACCGAACGAAAAAGGGATCGAATCGATTTCCACGAAGGAATTCCCAAGCACCCCTTTTGTTCGGCTCGAAGGGGAGAGGAAAAAAATCCTGCTGGTCCTTCATATGCTGTTCGACGGTGGCAAGGATTGCTCCTCACGGATTGGCCACAAACGAGGTTGGTGTGTGAATATTTCTCGATTGAAATCTCAAGTTGCTGCTTTTTATTACTCCGCCGAAGTGTCTGCCCGCCGCCCGTTGAAGGATTTCCTTTGTGGCCACAATTCCCATTTCCCTTTCGTTGCTGACGATGTTCTCGTTTCGGTTCGGTATGCAGATCAATCTATACCATCTCGGAGGAGGTGGAGAACGGAGGCCCTCCAGAGCCTGGATCAATCTTAGGCCACACTACTCCTTCGTGGAACGACGAAGTGAACCGAAAAACATGCTGGCACATGGTGGGATTCTCCCGGCGAGCGGATCTAGAGGAAGGTGGCAGCACAAGCTGGCATGGTTCTTGACAACCATATTTTCAATCAAAATCATACCACTACTACTACCACCACCACCACCTCCGCAAGAAGGATCTCCGTTCGATGCTCCAGTGGCATGCTTGTTGGATAGAACCGTGCGCATCCATGCAAATAAGGTTCGATGGAAGACCCGTCTTTTTTATGTTTATTTCTATGAAGCACAAAACTTTTCCACGACAAGATCCCCAGTTTGATCAAAGGAAAATTTTAACAGCACGTAACGTGAATCAATAATAAGTAAACGCATCAATGCGTCGTACCGTCTTCAGGTCACTTTGTGTACACGCAATCCGAGGCAAAATATGTTTGAAAAGAAATAACAGAGCGTTTCAAATCTTGGAAAAGAACCAATAAATGATGGACTTTTCTAAGACACCAGTTGAATAATGGTTAAATTGGATAAACATCGAGTTGTGTTTTTTTGTTTCACCTCTAGATGAATAAATTTCTTTCTGCAAATCATAAAGTTTTATTTTTTAATATACTCAAAGCATTAGGTTTGCTCAACTTATTATTAAATCATCCGATATAGAGCCCAGTAATCAAAATGAAAACCTGGAAGTAAAACTACTTAAGACTGATTTTCATTGAAGAAATATTCATCTTCAGGTTATTTTGATTTGAAGCAATGGACCTACTAATTGTTTAGATAATTGTAATGATAAAACATTTTGTCTACTTTTCTCATACAATTTTATGCAAAATACAATAACCAAAAATATTGTAACGGACACTACCGCTAAAGAAAGCATTAAATATTTGCAAAGCTTCTGATAGTTAAGCAGTCAACCAACAAAAAACATTGAATACTTTAGGATAGCTTAAGGATCGCTTGCATTTCAAAAGAGGCTCCACTAGCAGTTATAATAAATGCACCTTCCCACTTTATCCTTATTGCCGAACCGTACTGGGTTTACCTCGTTGGCAGGTCAAAGTTTCCTTATCGGTCGACTCAACACCCACTCTATCAACAAATTAGCAACCGAGTCTACGCGGGTTTCCGTCGTCGTCGTCGTCGTCTTTTGTTCGTTCCGCTTTCTTCTACCTTCGCGGTTCGATTTCTGCCGAGGGAAAATCTGTGCCAATTTCTTTTTGATTATTTTTAAAGTTACCGTCACAAAATTCTTCGCACGTTTCTGATTTTGCCATGGTGTCGTCTATGGGCTTCATGAAGGAGAAAAGAAAAATTGCAAATATAAAATAACACGAAAAAAGCCAACCTATAAGGGGCAACAGTTGCTGCGTGCCGAACGCCGTTGCAACTGCGACTGGGATTTCTTTCTAGAGTCCTTCTTCCTTCTCTTCCTTATGGTGCTGAGCCAAATAGTACACGGTAGTTCCTCGTGTGGGACCTTCCGAGGACGCCTTTTCGGATCCTGATCCGGAATACGCTGCACGCGCAACCAAGCGATCCGACACCACCGAGCATGTCGCAGCCAGACCCGCACGTACCTAATAAAGTCTTGAAGATAAAAGTTCGTCGGGTTTTTTGGTTTGGCTCGAGGTTCAGTCGCGCGAGTGGTTTTTGCACTGGGATGCCAGAAGATGTTACTTGTTGCACTCGTGTCTTGCCGGCACAAGGTGCGGGTGGCATCGAAGAATCATCGCCCCCCCGATGAACCACCGTACTGCACTGCCAGTGCGTCGTTCAGTTTTCTGCTGGTGGCTTTGGGGTTCGCCATTGGCCAAAAGACGGCCGAGAGACCGCATCGTTTTATCACAATCTAAAATGGTGCAATTTGAGACTTCACTGAAACAGTGAATTACTAAAACCGAAGAAGCGGGTGAATCGATGTGAGTGGGAGGCCCATGGAAAATAGGTTACTTCCTCTCTTTCTCTCTTTCACTCTTTTGCATCACATTTTCCGACCAGAACTCTAAATCCAGCCACGGAACGGGAGTGCATCCGCTTCCGAGCATCGGATTCGAGCGCGCACCATCGTTCGGGGTGGATGATAAAATACGCTGGCATGGAAAAAGGATATCCAACCGGAAGCCGCTCGTCTTTGCCGTGCTGGCAGCGAACAAATGGTGTCGCTTAATCACTCTCCCATCCGACGCCACCGCGGCTCGCGGAAGTTACACCGTGAAATCCGGTTTAAGGTTGTTGAATCTGCACCAGATCAGCTCCATCGACGAGGCCGTCTGCAACGGCATCCGAGATGGGTGATTTCGGGAAGGAACGTGAGCTGGAAAATTTGAAATTGAAATCCGCGAAACAAGATAGCCAGCACAGTATGACTCGGACACCATAACTTCCTAAGATACGAAATGTTGAGACTTTTAAAGAACAACGTCAGCTTGTGATGAATGCAAGCGAAGTTATGCCATGAATTTTACTGCTAAAGTTTAGTCCTTAAAGATTTCATTTATTATATTTGAACCAATATTGGAGACTAACTCATTATAGAAAATAGTAGTCTTTTTCCCTTTTTTGGCTATTAATTATTTAAATTTTGAGAGTAGAAGCGATAAGAACCCCGTGTGTGAAGTATGCCAATTATCACAACTTTCAAAAACAAATTAAATTGTGTCTAAGATTGCACTGCAGCCATTTTTGACTAGCTTTTCTTTTGATGCAGCATTGTTTTTGATTTCTTTATTTTTAAAAGATTTCGTTACTAGATTTTATTTCTAAAACAATCCCGGGGTGTTGGATAAAATCATTGGTTAAATTTAATTCATTTACTTGACAACTTTTCAAAATACCAGATTGTGAAAATTACATTCAATAACGAAGATTATGTTAAAATAAAATGTAATTTAGTGATTATTTGATTTCACAAAACTAATGAATTCAAACAGTAGTAAAGCTAAGTTTTAAAAAATTGGAATCAAAACATAAAATTCCTAATCTGTCGTAAACCCTCTTACTTAACAGTACAAAGAACAAATGGAGCTTGAAAACAATGAAGTGACTTGAACAGCCTTCAAACCACCGCCGAAAGAAAGCAACAATTACTCCAAATCACGCATGCAGCTGCTCACTCGCCCGATGATCCCATGATAGCCAAATTATTAGTACATAAAGTTAATCAAACATAAGCACCATCTTCTTCTGAGTTTTACCCCCTGCACCAACTGCGCTCCATTAACTTTTCCCAGAAACGAAAACAGGAAAAAAGCTATCGGTGACAGATTCACTATTCTATTTTCATCCCGCCCGTGCGTGTTTACGCCAGCTTTTTCCCCGAGAAAAGCTCTCGGTGTGCCACTTGCCTAGCGTTCGGATTCCATGCGTACGTGACAGGCATGCCAAGCACAAGAAGGAACTTCGCTCGGCGAGCAGAACTTTGCAGGCTCGGGAAAGGATTCCAAACTCCCTGGAAAAAACCGTGATGGTATTTGTGGTTGTTTGCCATAAGCTTAGTAGCGCGGAGAACCCGCGACGCAGAGTATTTATTTCATTTGCCTCAAAAGATAACGATTTTACGGTTGTTAAACCGCTTTGATAAATCACAGAGCCCACTAGATCCAAATCCATGCGCCTTGCTCGGCGTGGGGAAGGAAAACAGATGCTTCTTAAGCTATTTCTTTTTCCTTTCACCCGGAAAACCCTTTTCGTTCAGAAGACAAAACTATTCCCGTCCACGGCCTGCTGAGAACGATTTCCTTCGCCGCCGGAAGCACGCTGGGTTCGAAATAAATCGTATCCCATGCGTGAACTAAACCCAAACCTAACGTTCAGCAGAGGAGTTGGAAGACGACGTCCGACGGAGCTAATTCTTCTTTCCCACCAAAGAAGACACAAATACAAAAGCCCAGGACGGGAAGGGTGGAAAAGTGCTTTTTCCTCCTTTCATCGGCTTTTACTAAATCCATCCATTTCCGGGATCCGGCCCTGCCAATGCCCGGATGACCGGCAGAAAGGGCTGGTTCATATTTTATGCACAGTTTGGTCCACTTGCTTGCTTTTATATTTATCGCCGGAAGCCGGTTTCGTTGGGTTGGGTGGCCATTTGGCGCTGGCAGCATGAGCATTCCCTGGCTGGCGGTGTGTGGGAAAACGCAACAGTCTCATTTTCGCTCGGTGCGGTCGATTTATCCTCCGCCCGTCTTACGACCGGCGTATGTCCATTTCCTTACGCTTTAGCTACTTGGCGTACTGCGTCTTGATTTCACCTCCCTTATTTTTCTTTTTTATTACCACTTTTTTCACTCATTTTTCCGCCATCCATTACTCACCGACGGGCAACAAAAAGCATCCCAACCGATCAGTGCGAGAAGAACGGGAGGGTTGCCCGGGTCCGGGTCGGTACATCTTACGCTCAACAGGCCATAATTCTTTCCCGGGACCGGCGCGCTTCTTGGCTTTTCTTCGGCATGTGTCGGAGTGGATTTAGTGAGGTGAGCCGGCCATCAGAGTTGCACCGTTCCGGCGGGAAGGCTATGCGGACCCGCTGGTATTCAATTCTCTAACCACACCGCGTTCCGACAGCATTCGGTTTCCTCCGTTCGAGAGGAAAAGAAAAACGTACGTACGGAAAGGAAATGGAAGAAGAAAACGGGGAAAGCACTGTGGCTCAAGTTGGGCTTTGGCAAACCGATTTTGCACACCCCTTAATGGGCTCTGGAATCCGGCCGCAAGTGAGAAGAAAGCGTTGAAGGCGCTCACATTTTCCCGAAAGCTGGAGCTGGAAAAATGCCCGTGCACCCTAAGGTCGAAGGGGGCATCATTCCTCGGCACCATTAAGCGTAAAACGCCCGGCAAGCCGAATGGAAAACCACCGAGGAAAGGTTCGGTGTTGATGGAGAACATATTTTTCCAGTTGTTGCACCCGGAAAGCAACAATCCGCCACGGGATGCCAGGCGCCAGGTTGTTTTCCCGGCGGCTTCTTCGTTCGGAATCGAATTCTTAATTTTTCTTTCCATTCATTCCACACCGGAAGTTCACAATCTTAAGCGACGTTTGGTGGTGATCGGTTCGAAAAGGCGATGGGAGTGCGTGCCACGGTAGAGAGGACTCGGGAAAGCTGGCTCGGCAATGGCATGGTGTGGAGTGTGGCACACATTGCAAGATTTATGTTACACGGCACAATAAAACTAACATTTTTACAACCTCCGCTTTCGGCGCGACGCGAGGGGGTGAAAAGCGATTCGATTCGCCCTGCAGAAGGAATGCAGAAGGTTTTCGGTTTGGTTTTTCCACCGCTTTGGAAAAGCTGTTCGAAAACGCGGAAACCAAACCGAACCAGAATCACTTATCACGCCTGCCGTCTTTGAAAGGGAAAGGTCTTTTCGTTCAGAATCGTAAAAAAAACTTCCAAATCGAAGGGAAAGTTAACGAAACCTGTACACCACATTCCGCAGCTCTTCGAGGGTGAAGGTGGTAAGCTTTTTCCTGCCACCCTTGCCACTAGCGACGTGCGAAAAATATAAACATGCGAAACACGCCGAAGTGTTTTATAAATTTTCGCTACTGATTCCTTTTTTCTACCTTCTTCTTTATTATTTACACTACACGCCACGGACAACCCTTCCGATTGAACAGAAGCGATCGTATGTTTGTTCAAACCGACACGTTTAAGGGAGTGAGAAACACATAAAGTCCCCAAATTTATGTCTTTCGGTACTGGAAGCTTAGATTGTGTTAAATTTTCATTTTGATAAAAAACAACTTGTGGACATCATGTTCTGTTTGATTTAATAAATTTACGCAATTTAAAATTCATGACTGTTTCGATTTTGAGCATTTTACGTTGTCTTTTTTTCTCCAAAGGAATCACTACATCGCAAGGCATAAGAATATTTTAAAACCCAACATAGCAACTTTTATAGATTGTCAACTTTCAGTCATTTTGCATGTACTGTACTAACAGTTTCGAAACGTTGTTTCTTTATATACGCCACGTAACATTCTGGAACGAATCAAAATTAATCTGTAATATCAAGAAGCTAACAATATAATGAAACCATCGACCTTAACAAGAATTTTAGACGAACACTCGCTGTTAAACTTGAAAGATACAGCGCGTAATGTGCATTAGCATAAGCATTATTAAATCAAGCTGCGGTGAGTAATTTCAATACTGGTAATCTTTACGAATTCAGGTTGGAGCATCTTGAAGGGTTTGAAAGATAACGAAAGTGAAAATTTATGTATCATATATGTATCTCTTATGCCAATTGAAAGGCTAAGGATCATATAATGTAGTGTATATTTTTGCCTTCGCTCATTCATGACCTGCTTAACAATGTACATGTTCTTGGAACTATTTGGTCAACCAACTTGTTCCCTACAAATCAGGCCATAAATAAAGCATTTACATTAACTTTTAAGGGTTGGGAAAGTGTAGCAGAATTGAAATAGAATAAATGAAGTAAAAATTACTAGAAAAATAAATCGGTTAAAGCCTCTCGTTTTTTGTCTAGAGTGGGCACAGTGTTTACTCTTACTCCTACGCATTCAACTGCGAATTCTTCTGGCTTGTTTACCATTTTGGCAACGGCTGTGTTCACTTCAGTTGGCCGTTAACATATTCCATGGCATTTAACCACACAAGCCCAAGGCAAATACCAATAAAAACGCCTCGCTCGAGCGCCTTCGTACCATCGAGCTTTTTTCGTCGCGGCGAGTGATTAAGTAAAAGCATCCAGCGACCCGGCCAAACTGAACGACCTACCAGAGGCGCCTCTATGGCCCTTGACGGAGGACGCGGCGCCTGGGGAGTCAACAGGAATGGGGGCTTCGCTTCGGGTGGTTTCTTATTTCGTATGGTTTATGATGGTATTTTTATCGGAGTGTCGGTCGTTTCTCCCCGTATTATCACTTGCAAGAGTGGCTATTGAAGGATGTGGAAGATGGATGTGTCCGAACGCGTTTTAATTAACCCAAATGATGCGGCTTGTAAACGCATTTGCTGGACAAAATATTAATATCCTTGAAGCAGCGTTCATGAACGACAGTCAAATCAATGCCAATATAGAACCAATTAGTTTATGTTTGATGATATTTCAATAATCATTAAAAGGTATTCAAACGAGAAGAATTGCCTGTTTTGATTATGTACAAAACATAAACGAAAAGATTCGTAAGATGTTCATAAGAGACACGTTTATTTATTCAACAGTCTTTTATGGCGCAAAATTTGGCAAAGAAACATTAATTTTACTCACTGCTAGAAGCCAATGTTTACCATTTAGAGTTTTTAAGTCAGACTAAATTACTTTAACAGACAGATGATCAAAATACGGGTAAAACTAGAATAATTGATTGCGGTTATGAAGACATCATGTACCTTTTCCATTGTATCACACTTCTAACCGTCAAACCCATCTCATCATCATGTTTTCCTTTCGTTACCGAATCCATAGCAGCACAATTGATTTTTCGCACACCTTTCCATTTTCTTTACTTCTTTCGTTGCCTCCCAAAAACCACTCCATATTCCCCCCCCCCCCTCTCCACCCCCCCGGCCGTGTCAGCAGCAGCTGTGCAGCAATAAGACAAATAAAGTAGGCCCGAAGTTGATGCCGGCCACGCTCATTAATTATCTACCATCTGCCATCAGAGACCACCGAAACATTCCGTTCCGGTCCCAGCATAAAATTGCCTTCCGATCACCCACCGTGCCGGGATCGGGGAAGATTTATGGCTTTCAATATCGATGCAGATTGTCATCGTACATCACATGGGCTTTGCCGCGGGGCCGCGCGATGTTATTTTTCCCTGCGAATTTCACCTAAGAAGCGCCCGCAACCTTTCCACCTCGCTCGCCGGTGGGTTGATTGTGCTCGTAAACAAGCCGAAACAAAAACCTTCATATTCCTTAGCACCGCGCAGAGTTTAGCGTAAAGTTGGTGATGGCGCACCGGCGAAATAAAACAGCTCGTCTATTCGGATATTTGGCCGAAGGTAGATTTTCTAACACGCGCTAAAATCTTATTTACAGCAATGGCTTACACCAGAACCGTTTACGCAAGATACAAACACGAGCACACACACTTTAATACCATCCACCGGTATCCTACCGACTACACGGGTGTAGAGTGGAAAGTTTCCCGAACGTCGACGACGACGACGACGCAAGCGGCAATGGTGGCGTAGGGAAGGAAATTGAGTTTACGAGCTCAATTTCAGCTGTGAAATTACTTAGATAGCGTCAGTGTCAGGCGACCGAGATCCCATTCCCACCGACGGGGCAACCAAAACGCCAACGAGCTGTAAAAATGTAATTCCCCAACAATTTTCCACCACATCGCTCCAATGGCGAAACTCCTTCCCGTCAAGGTTTCCAGCCGGATGATGCGACGCCAGAACGAGTGAACGCCGTCCCCGGCTGCCCGGCGTGTTTATAATTCGTAATTTTATTTTTATTTAGATTTATGCACTCCGGCTCATTGCTAGCGCCCATTCCGTGCCCAGACCCGTGCTTCAGCTTCTCTGAAGTCGTGTAAGAACCATTACTGCGGTTATGGTAACAACAGTTATCTTAAAAAAAAGACAGCGAATCTAAGAAGTGCGCCTCCCTTTCTATCGTTCACTCAACGATCGTGAGTGTTTTCCACTTGCTTTCACCGCTCGTGGCGTTAACATTTTCGTACACCAATCGATTTTATTCATTTATTTATTCATTTCCCTCCCACCAAACTGTCGCTTCTTCCAGCTGTTTCGACACGCCAGCGCCTTGAAAAATGAAAGTGAAATCATTCCCGCTGCTAGAAAGGACCCGTGTCTATGCTAACATTTCTCTGCGCTGGCGGACGATTCTGTTCACTGCCGTTATGATGGCGAAATTACCCGACTTGTACCATAAAGCGATGGGGAACCCTGGGCATAATATTTATGTCGGCGATTAATCTCCTCCCAGAACGGTTGGTGAAATGAAAGATAGCGCTCGTTGCGATGGTAATTGATATACCATGGGAAAGAAGGTGAGAATGGCAGCCCGGAGGGAACTGGAGGACGCTCCGTCGTCTCTCCTGAGGAGCGGTAAAAATATCGAAACGGCAAGTTATCAATTCATCACACATCGGTAATGTGGAGGATTTTTTTATTACACAATTACACCGTTATTCAGCTTCCTGATATGCAAATGGGAAACGTTTTACAAAATTAATACTTGTATGAAATAAGCCCTTTTTGGGTGAAAATTCCCGAGTCCGTATCAAACCGGTGTTTTAAATTCGTTTGGATTATGCAAAGCAAAATAATCTACGGCAATGTAGAACCATATCCTTCTACGCAAAAGTTTTCCAGCGTCAACTTTCTTCAAGATTGACCTGAGAATCAACAAGGTGGAATATATTTTCTAGCAAAGCCGTATTTAACGGGTCATTAGCAGATAAATGAGCGTGAAATGGAACGGTACACATGGCCTCACTGGAACCGGTTTCTGACGGAGTTGGTGCTGAACCAACCGAAAGGAAACCACCGCTCGGGTACGGTTTCGTCAGCCCAGCACGCCTCACTGGATTGTTTTAATCACTACCCAAGTTCAGGGTTTTCTGGGGTAAGCTTAACTTCCGTACCGGAAAACTCTGAGCAACCGAGCAACCGTTGGGCAAAAGCTAAACAGCTAGTGAGCTTGCGGTGAACTGCAAACAACATACAACCTCAATAAAAACGGGTTTGATTAATGGATTAAAATTTAATGCTCCAATTTACGACTTACTGGCGGCCGAAGCCGAAGTTTGGTCGGGAAGATGGCGGCGAAACGGGAAAAAAATCGGTACAATTTACTCTACCACTACCACCGGAGGACGCAGAAATGGCCAAGAGGGGGAGAAATCGTGTGAAATTTTTATTAAGATCCTCCTTGTCCCATATCGTTACCGATGGAGGCGCCTGGTCGTCTTCGGTGGGAAAAATGGTCTAACGCAGCAAAAAATGGACGTTAGTAAATAATATAATAAAAAAAGAAGCAACACCACGACGGTGGACCAAGATTAATTAATCATTTGTTTTTATTAGTCAGCACACCGGTCGACTACATCGTTCCAGCCCCGGTTTGAACTGGTCGCGTTTGGTCTTTGAGGTTCGTGTACACAAACACAAGAAAAAAAAACAAACTGGGGAAGAGTCTTGGACCCGGGTAAGATTAAGAGGCACATCACGATGCGTACAGCGTGCCGGGTTCCTTGGGCGTCCATGGTTCCTCGTGCGCTTTCCAACAACCATTGCCGGCCAGCTAATACGCAATCGCAGTTGACGAGTTGACACCCGTGGGCTATTAAGATAAATGCTTGCCGGAGGTTTGCACAATCTCGAAAATCCCTTTTTTCTCGCTGGAACGGTTCACGGAGCGGTCGCGTCATCCGTGTTAATTAGTGCTGTTTGCGTGATAAATGAGCCCTTTTGTGACGGATGAGAAATGGCTCCACGGGCAGGGTGCGTGGGATGAAGGAGAGGGTATGGAGGTACACGCAGTTCCGGTTGCGAAAGGTTGAAAAACACCGTTTCAAAAGTGGCAGCTTTAATTTGAAAGCAAACTTTAGAAGGGGGGAAAGACAAACAAAAATAGCAATTCTTCCAAAAATGCCCTGCTTTGTAAAAAGTGTGTGAAATTATTATACAAACTATTCAAAATTTGACGGATTGTTAATGAAATATTTTAGAAAAAGCTTTTTACTTCCTTACTTCATTAATCTACTTTTATTTCACTTATTTTATCAAATTTAATAACAAATTGACTAACATACTTTCGCACCACGCTAAAAGACACATTTCGTATTTAATTTCCTTTTCAAAACCCTCCCCTTTTGTTTTCCCACGTCAGCAGCACGATAAAGCTGAGATAAGGGGTGTGACAATGTGCCTCAGGCTGACAACCTCATAAAAGCACGATCGTAGGCTGAGGTTAATATTTTTCCATAATGTGAATCAATCGATTTTCATCACGGAGCTGCTTCTTGCTGTAAAAGCTCCGGTGTGCGCTTCCCTCTTTTTATCACGTTTCCGAGTCCTTTGCCCGGCCCGGTGCGCGAAGTTTTCCGACTCGGCAGCTATTTTACTACAGCAATTTTGCACGCCAAGCGAAGCTCATCGGATACGCAGGGAGGACAGGTCGCGGTGCATCGAGTACAGAAGCAACCGCCATGGCCAAGTAAGGTATGTGGGTGTGTGTGATGCTTTAAGCAGTGTATAAAAATGTTATAGACAGCGAGCATCGGTTACCACATATGAAAAGTAAGCCATTTTTCCACCATTTTAAGATCTCCGCTGCTCGAAGGAATATTCTTTCTTGTTGTTTAATAACATTGCAATGTAAATGTTTGACCGGCACCTTGTATTGTTGATTAGTGTCAATTAGAAGGCTTTCAGACCACAGGATTACATACTACGGTAGCCAAACAATTACTCATTTAGTCCGATATGGTTTCGTTTAGTAATGGTTGTTTCTATGATACCTAATACAATAACCTTTCTAAAGCTATTTAATTCATCCAAATATGATGATATGAAAATGAAAAACAATTTGACCAATTTTCGACGCTCACGACGTGAGACAACGTGTTCATATTCAACAGAGACTACCTTGGTTCGAGAACATCGAGAAAAGGCGTTATGAACCTAATCAATTACAAGTATTGTTAAAGCTTTTTAACTGTGTTCAGCTACCCGTTTAAAGGCGTACTCTAGCCACGCGTAACGGATATACCAACATAGAGATCTCGATCACAACGAGGCGTAAATATGTGCAGACATAGCACCAAGCATAGCAAATAACATAGCATATCGTCATCCAAAAGGGATAAATCAAGCGCACGCTCTTCGTATTGCGCACCTGTGTAAATTTGCCAAAAGTCAAAGCAGAGAACATCGACCGAAGGGCGCAGAAGAATTAGTTTGGTTCAAGACCGAGTATTTGGCAACATTTATCTTGCGAAAAGTTGATCAACACTATATAGGGATATTGAGGCATACTATACTACGTATTGTATTTCTGAAAACATACAGATCCTCGCATGTCTTCTTTTGTAGCGAGTCGAAAAACTCATATAATATTTTTTGCAGATTGTAGCAACGCAATAAATGTATAGCGTCGTTCGTTTGAGCTGAACTATTTTTTTATGACGTTTTTAACGTACACACGTACTCATTCTTTCTAGCCACCGTACAACACCAACGTTCCAATACTAACACAATCATGCCTTTAAACGACAATAAAGAAAACCATCCTTCCTTTTCTCATATTTTTCTACAGATCCCCGTTCGGAGACCGACCCTTTTTCATGTTTTTATTTCGCTTTCTTGTCTGCCATTTTCACCTGCACTACAACTACTATCAATGCCATAACTACCACCAACGTGTACTTTTTTAGCACTACTATCATGCAAATTCTTCCAGCATCACTATCAGGCGCAGGTATTATCAGTTGCAGGGTAGGATGGAAAAAAGGAGAGCAATTAAAAACATACTCGCATAAAACACACACCGACACACCGATAACCCAGCAGTATGCTGTCCACCGTCGCTTGCCGTAGGCTTTGGCATCCAGTCGGTCGCATTGCATCCTGTCACGCCGGATTCTGCAAGGTTCACGATAGGCCACCGGGAAGTACGTGGAAAAGCGCGTCCCATGGCGTTCCACATTCCAGGTCTGTTTGCCGTCGGATTCCTGCTCGATGTTTAACTATCCCTTCGGTCTCGCGACACCCACCGAACCATGCACTATGGAGCGAAAAGAGCAAATCACCGGGATAAAATTCGGAATCAAGTGTTTTGCAATTTTTTCGTTGTAATATCGTGTAATACTATTATATTACATGATATAATCATGTTTCTGGACAATCCCGCCAGGTGGCGCTGCAAAAACTATATATTTTTTGCATTTTCTATGGGTTGTGGACCTACATTGATTATAATTTTTTTTTAGATTCAAGGTAAACAATTTTGAATTACTTTTATATAAAACAAATGATATTCACCATAAACTTTCATTAAAAAATTTATATTTAAAGCGTCTGACCTGGACATAATATCTAATGAAGAG
>KE525350.1:310178-403757 GCA_000441895.2 Anopheles sinensis
CTCTCTCTCCGTCCCTCCTCTCTCTCTCTCTATCTCCTCAAACATTTCGGTCTCTTCCGTGCTATTGTCTCCTTGCCTCGAACGATTCCCCTAACATCAATACGTATTCGTACGGTCGTAAGTCTAGCCCGTAATGAGTTTTTAAGAAGTTTAGGTTTTGGCGGAAAACTTTCGCACCGTAATTATGTTTGGCTACGAACCCTTTCCTTACCGCACGGCCACACTGTTTCCGATCCGCGCTGGTCGGACTTTCCACGGTGGGTTTCACTCGCAAGGCAAACCACAAATGGTGTTGATGTGTCGGCTGAACGGCTCATTTACCTCTCCTATCCCTTTACCCATCCTTGGGAGTGCTTTTCTCTTTTCATAGCAATGGCGGAATTTTGCCGTTTCGCTTTCAATCCATTTGTAGCCCGCTGGGCGCCGCGGGAAGATCCCGAGACCAGTCAGATCCCAGCGCAACAGTGTTCGAAAAGGTACGCGCGCCCGTAAACTCCCACGAACACACAGGCCATTCCCGGGGGACTGAGTTGTTCGTTGTTCGTTGGTCGTGGGTTTTGCTGGATGTGTTCCGTTTCGGTGGAATTTACGCTTCGCTGCTGGGAAATCGAGTGTAATCCCTCCACGGTTGCTCGGCAGCAGCGCCGAGGATCGGGCTTTCGATTTTAATTTTCCAAATGGATCCTTAATGATTCAACCACGCAGACGGATGCAGACGTCAAAGCCCTTCCGACAGTTCGCTATCCAGCTGATGAAACCGTGGCTCGTCCCAGAGCGGGTTCGCTTGCGGAATGCGGGACGCATCCGATTCCGTTTACTAAATCGAACCGTGTGGCCTCTCGCCACCAGCAGGAAGAGGAAGTGCAAAATCCACCGAACTTCACTGTCTGTTATGATTTGATGTGGTTTCACCGAACTAGAACTACATACAGTCACTGCGTCCCGAGAAAGCTGGATTGTTTCGTTGGTAAAAGAAAACTCTCATTAGTAAAGTAATTGCAATCGTTCGTTGCTAGAAAGAAACGAAACGAAAGAGGTACGAGAAAATGTGAAAAATTAATAAATAAATGTTACTGCGCGAGTCTAACGAAACGCAAAACACAAGCTCAAAATAGAAATCAAATTAGGATATTATCACAGAGTAAACAATTAACATGAGCTAAAGGTTCGTTCGTATAAACTTTAGTTGAAGGGAGAACAACACGTGATGATAGAAATTAAGTTAACTTAAACACTTTCCATAAAATACTACTTTTTAGTTTACTTTCCAGTATTTTTTTCAAATGCAAATTGTAAAGCAAATACAGCCTTTTAAACTCTCAGTGTATGAATGCGTTTAGTTTACCTCAATTTTTCTTCCCCAAACCAGTCGGGTAAGAAAAAATGTTTTCCCTCTGGGGATATCCTGCTTTATTTGGGTTCAAATTTTTGACCAAAATGGGGCAACTTCCCGAGAAAGGAAAAGATACATTGCACTCCAAAATAAGAGCACACAGCACCTTCATTCCAATGTGCTCGTCCGTTCGTTCGTTTAGTGTGCCGATTGCCAAACATTTTCTTTTTCACTCTCCCACCACTCGGAAATGGGGGTCGGCAAATTGTGGGTGAGGGTGATTGGCAGCATCTACCCTTAGCGGCCCACGAAGGTGCTATAGGTTTTTTTTTCTCGTTGCATTCTTTTTTTTCGCTCATGCAAAATACGGAAACCAGCACGCTGAAGGTACAGAGTGGCGCAAAAACCCTGCCTAAAAGAAAATCCCTCTGCCCACAGGGAATGACATTATTCTACGCCGATCTACGTGGCTCTCGAGGGTGGAAGGAGCGAAAAGAGGGAAAAATGGGACGCAAAAGGATACCACCGGGAATTTAAGCAGCAGCCCAACGACGACGAAAGCGGCTCCATCCGAAACATCTATCCATCCAGTCAACCGCTCGGCGGCGGAGAGGATTCTACATGAACCGTAAAATATTAATGAGCAACTTTATCCGCCCGAGGGCAACACAAACGAGTCTCCTGCCCAAAACCTAACACACCGAGCTACCGGTGGTTCTGGTCTATTGGAAAACCATTCGGCTCTAATGAGAGGGAGCTAGGGGAGATGTGGGGGGGCTTTCGGAATACATTCAAACGAAATCTTTTTCCGACCCAGATAGCGCGGGATAAAAGGTGCAATCAAACTTAACACCTTGTGTTGTTTTTTTTTGTAATAATTTTCCCAAGTGATATTGGGTCGCGTTTCCTTCACGAGCCGAAGTCGTTGTTTGGAGGACAAAAAAAAGTCACCGATAATTTTCGCCGCTCAGATAAATTGAACCGCAGATTGGGAAACTCTTCTATTTAATCGGCCTACCCTGTTTCCGGTGACTCGGCTGTAAACGATCCCGTGGGGAAACGAATATTTAATCCCATTAGTGGGTCACGTGAAATGAGCATGTGTGTACTTTTGGTTTCCAGTTGATCCCTAAAATTTTTAACAATAGAAGATGAATATAACGAGCCTTACTATTTATGTCTGTGCAGATGAATAGAGATGAAACGTCCTCAGTTTCAAAAATGCCATGTTGGGAACAGAAGCATTTATTTTGGTTCACTTCTTCTTCTGGTCGTGTAGTTTAAATATTACATGTGTTGAAAATAGCAAATGCTTGCAAAATATGCACTTGATTTTAGAAACAAACAAATAAAAGCATCCAATTTTGAAATAAAAATATTTCACTTTTCACTTTCTAAATAAATCTTTACAAGAATCATGGTCCGCTTTTTCTATATTTTAGGCACAAAACTAGAATCCCAATAAACATTTTATTCCTATCTTTTGCGAGAAATGAAATTATTAGAAAACCAAACCTTCAAAAAGAAATAAAACTCATTCTTTGCCTTTGCAACATGCGGCCTGCAGTTTCCCGAATGGGATGAAATCGAAAAATAATATTTAGCATTTTTTAAGTACGCTTGCAAAATAAACCAACTCGGACCATGTTTATCCGCGAGCTTTATTGCAACGGAATCAACCAGCGAGATGCTCCCTTTTGCACGCCGCCGCAAAGGAGAATAAAGCGAAAGTATGCTGTACTTTAGAAAAAACAACGTTATGATGAACAAAAAAAACCTCCATCCTATGTCGCTCGTTGAAAAGCTTGTGGTACTTCCATGATGATTTTTTCCGTCTTTCACCCAACCTTGCCTATTTTAGTTTGCCCTTTCGGAAAAAGGCACTGCACGTGCGAATGGGAGAGAAAATATTAATTAAAAAAGTTTTGCTTCATTCACGCGCCATTCCTCCGGCCGGTACGCAAACATGGCACTCGCCACTCCAGAGAACGACGTAAAGGGCATTCATATTATTTTTGCATTCTTTATTTTGCTTTTGCCGCTTGCATGCGCTTGTGCCGCAACAAACAGCATGCGGCAGAAAATTGCCAACCCACGGAAGAGTCGGCTGATCGGGTTGGAATTAAGCTCGGGCTGGTCAGTCGAGCGGCAGTTTGTAACTCCCCGGAACTACATTTCAAGTGGCCCTTGAGAACGGGTTGAAGTCGAATTCCGTCTCGAACGGAGTGGGACGTGAAAGTGAGAGCGGTTCTTTTGGTTTTATTTCGATCGTTTCTTAAGCATCATTCTTGTTGAAAAACAGAAATGATGCAAACGATGGTTTTGGTATTTTTCTATTAAGACTAATATTAAAAAATAAAACCTTGTTGAATCATAATAATATTGTAAGAAAAACTTTTCATATTTTATATGCTTCATCATTTTCAATTGCAAAATTTATTTTAAAACGCTATTTTGATCTACCAATAAACCATTCAAAATAATTTCTAAAATAAACCAATCTCGCGAAATAAACTCTGAATTATTTTGAAATGCACAAAAAACACGTAAATAGACTATAAACGCCAACAGACAGGAAGTGGAAACGATCCTCCCAGACAAACGGCGCAAAGTAACCTAATCATATTACAATTACTCACAATCAAAGATCCTTATTTCTGCTCGCAAAACCCATCATCTCGGTTTCGGCTAGTGAGCCGCCTCCGACCCTTAGCAACACAGACATACACACACACACACTGGAACCGCAGAAAACTTTACCATTTCAATTTCAATTTCCAACTCCATTCGTAAGTGGCTTACGATTCCGAACCGCACCATGTCGGGTACCGGGTGCCGATTTCGGCTCACAAAAAACCCACTCCCCTCGAGCCGTCTCTTTCCTGGAATGCCGACGGGATGCCATCGGAGAAATTGGAATGGGAACTGATGCGCTTTTTTTTATGCCCCTTCCAATCTTCTCCTATTTGCCACACTTGAATATGATTGCATTTGGCATGTTGCACCATCGTTGCAGCAAAACTGGAAAGCAAACTGGAACGAGCACTGTCTCTGCTCTGTGTCGGTCGGGTTACACCATTTCCCCCACTGGAGTGGTGGAAACAGGTGGCCTGGTGGAAGCTTTCTCGGTTCGCGCTCTCGGGTAGCGAGCAGCCTGCCAGCTGACGATGCTCGAGTTTTAAGGAAAGATAATTTTTCTTCCCACTCCCAAACTGCAGCCTGCGGGAAGATTTATAAATTGGTGTGATTTCGAGAATCGACCATCTGGTACGGTTTGGCTATTCTTTGCGATTCCCCGAAAGATCGTGGAGGGATGTTTTATTCTAAATTGATGAACCTCTTCCCGGTTACAAATATGTTTGCGAGGACTTTTATAAAGGTTTCACAATTAATCAAGATAGATCTAGGTGATGAAGAAAATTGAAATATATTTTTCGGAATATCAAATACAACTTAAAAATGATTAATAAAAATTAAGAGTATTTTTATTTTTACTTGAAAAGGTCACAACTTTCTATCAAACTTGTTACGAATTTGTGAACATGAAAAACGTTAAAAGATTATTTCATTTCTGGGTAACATTTATAGATCCGAAAACTACACCGATTGTGATATATGTACATCACAAATACCTTTTGATACAAGTAAATCGTTAAATCAATTTAAATATAACAGTTTCATAGAAATATTTGACAATTCAATAGAAAAAACCCTGCAAAACCCATTCACTCGTTATATCGCTTGAGTCGGCATAAACAACATAAAGAAAACAAAACTCTACCCGATCGGTGCCATTTATAACGAGAAGCAAACAGTCCGTGCGTGTGTTGACTGAGTGCGGGAAAGGTTTCCCTACCTAATTATTTATTTACCTACGCAAAAGAATAATCGATCGTTCGAGGCAGGACCGGTTCAACCGAGACGGTAGCGACAGCAAATACTGCAATGAAAAAGTCACCCACAAATCAATTTCCCTTCCACCTACGCAAACGGATCGAGTTGCGTTTGGTTTCGTTTTGCAATTTGCACACAATTAAAAAGGCGTTCGGCAAATGTTTTATTCTGCATGATTTTAGTTTTGTTCAAAATATTCCATATTTATTCTCCAAGCAATAAAGAGAATGTACGTTTATTATCTTATAGTTTTTGCTTCCCTCGAAACAACCTATTTTTGCTGCCTAAACAATGTTAATGCCATCACGGAAAAGGGAGCAAGAGAAAAACCACTGGCTCCGTACGGTTCACCGTTTTGCATTTGGATGATTGAAATGAGGCCACTTTGCTAGACTCGGGCGTACATCCGATCCATCGGCAATCATGCAGGCATTAAGAGGGAAATATAGGCCGCTTGTGACGCTTCGATTACCATTCCACCGGCGCATGGGGAGCTTCAAATGTCTGCAAAATATGGGTGAAATTGTGTTTGCCATCCCTTCTGCTGGTCCAAACCTCCTTCTGCACAGCCTCCAAGGGGCGATGTCGGTGTCTGGGCAATCGGGCGGAAGCAAACTACAGTGTACCTATCCAGGCAGTCACGATCCAGAACCGAGCCGGACGGCATAGGAGCAACAGAGTGAAACAATCTGGAAGAAAGGGAGCAAGTTTATTTGTATTATTAGAGTCAGTTCTGGTAGAACGATGGACGGAAAAAGGGGAGCGATTTTGTGGCTAGATGGCCACGAAGACTCATCGACCAATGCAAAAGAGAGCCATCGAATCCATCTGCAACACAGTACCGTTCATTCATATCCTGGTACGGTTAGAGTCCCAGGTCTCATCATCATCATCATCATCATCATCGTTTTCATCATCGTCGATGTCGATGTGGTGTAGCACACCTTTTAGCTTACGGATCCATCCGATACGCTCACTCGCCGGTTGCAGAGGGCAGTTCGCTCTGCTGGTCAGCAGCCTCCCGCTTTAGGCGTCACCCCCTTTTCCTCTCACCGTACACGATGCAGAGATTAACGTTTATGGGTGGAAGCGGCTGGGATGCGGCTACCGAGCGACCGAAAGGGGTCAACTGAAGCTGTTCAAACCGAAAGCATATGGCGTCCGAGGCAGCTCGCAACAAAAATGAGTGTCGGCTGCCGGATGGAACAGTGAAATGGGATGAACAAAATGAAAGAAAAACTCAGGAACATCATATCTTCGTGCAACAATATAAAGGGAGCAAAAAAAGAGAGAGAAAGCCACTCGACATCCCGCTTGAAGCTGAAGTGGGAAGTGAAAAGACACTACAAATGGGTCGGACCTGGAAAATAGTAGAAAGAAAATCCGGCAAGTGAGATGGTGGATCAAATTAAAAATCAATATTTCTGATACGGAACGGGTATGGATAAATAGATTCCAACTGGCCGGCGCTTTCAATGGGGGTAAGGGTTTCGATCGTTCTAAAACATTCGATACCATTAATTGGCGTGCAACTTCAAACATATGATACGATCCCCATCGGAGAGTACGAACCGATGTAGGGTTCCAGTAATAAAATATTATTTTTAAGAGGAAATCAGCATGTCCAGCTGGTTTTGTTGACTTAAATCCTTTCAAAATAAAATAAAATTGAAATCAAGTAATCGAAAGGACCATACAAATGGAGACGCCTGGTAGTTTATAACAACGTGAAAAGTTTTAATGTAGAAGAAAATTATAACGAAGCTGCTCGCTGGAATCAGCTACCCAAAAAGGTTTTGATCCATCATTACTGTAACCTAATTGAATATCTTGTTCCGCAATGTGTTGATAAATTTGGTAGTATTTGATTTATATCTTTTGAAAAATTGTACTTCTTCATCATCCTTCGTTTCGCTTTTTAATCGAATGCATGAGAAGTCATCAATCTCCAGTAAATGAATCAATTAAAAGTTCTATTAATACAATGCACATTATTTCCTTGCGCTGTCTTTTCAAATAAATCAGTTTTAAATCAACCAACCGACTCGGGCATACAAATGGAGGCGCCTGGTGTTTTATAACAAATCACAAAGTCTTCCATTTCGCTTGATTTTTTTCTCCTTCAAAAATAAAAGTTTTGTCGTTGCAGTTCATAAAGCTTTGTTTTGGTTCGCTTTTTGATCCGAGTGAACGTTTGAGAATCTGTTGGTCTAGTGAAAAACAAATATATTAAAGAAAATGTAAATCTCTAAAGTGATTTCTAACCAAAGGGATTTAAATGTTCGATGATACATGATAATGACATTTCGAAAAGGGAATTTATCCAAAGTATGAGTCACATATGGAAATATTTATATTGGGAATTATCTTCAACAATAAACGAACCAGTAAAAACACCATCAAAACGATGGAGACGCATGGTACTTTGTGATTGTGTCTCGAAAATTCCTTTCCTAATACCTTTTCTAAAGCCGTTTTTAACCTACAATAAATACTTAATTTTTGACGAGCACATTAAATACGTTTCGCAAATTTAAGAGAAAAAACAAACAAATTAAAAAAAAAACAACATCCCGTTCACGCTTCACACAAACAACATCCCACATGCCGGCGGCTTGCTCTTACGACAATCGCACACATTATTATGCGACCCTAATAATCCACCCGAAGCCAAGTATACCAATATTTGCCGACAACCACGTCGGTTCGGTATTGAATTAACAGGCGGTTAACATTCATCAATTTGAGATTCAGTCTGTACACTTGCTTGCCGTAGGCAGTAACGGTTCCTACGGTTCTATCTCTTTCACTCACTATTTCACTCTCCTTTCTTTTCCATCTTTTCACTCCACTTTGTTTATATCCTCTCCTTCTTGGGCTAAACCGAGAAGGCACTCTTATTGTTGCTCAACACAACTCGACGGTGGAATGTTGTCGTGCGAATTCCCAGAATTGAGAACCGATTCGCGTACGATACGACAATATTGACAACAAACCACCCGATTTGCCGACGAGTGTCTTTTGTCCATCGCTACGAGCGGTGTACGAGGCAAACCGTGCCTCGACGGCAAGATTCGAGCGAATAAACAAAACTTAATTATCGTCTCCGGGCGCGAAACTTCCGACTGGGTCGTGATTGTTGACTTTTAATTAGTTTTACCGATTAGACTTATTTACAGAACCCAAACCCACGCACGAAATCCCATAGCTTATACCAAAGCAAAATGAAGGCCTTTTTGTACGGCATTCTTACCAGAGGAAGCCAATTTTGACTTTCAATCTCTAACCCGCGCTACGTTCCGCGTCCGCTCAACACTAATGATATTTTATTCTCGACTCTAACTCTCTATTCCTACCTTCTCCACGTTTCCTCCACAGAACTGTCGGTGGCATTCGATTCACACCTCCGGGGACCGTCGTTCGTGATGGAACCACCGTCACGGCTCGAGTTCTCCAACTCCTCCGGCGGCTGGCTGGACTGTTCCGCCTCCGGCAGCCCGCAGCCCTCGATCGACTGGCTGTCGGTGGACGGGACGTCCGTCGGCGACGTCGGAGGCGTCCGGCGGGTCCTGCGCAACGGGACGCTAGTGTTGCTGCCCTTCCCTGCCGCCGCCTACCGGCAGGACATCCACAGTACAATCTATCGATGCGTAGCGTCGAACACCGTCGGGCGGGTCATCTCGCGGGACGTGCAGGTCCGGGCAGGTAGGTCTTTCCCCATTCAATTTCCGCCCAATGGCACAACAGACGAACACTTCACACTGGCTGCGAAAGCGGACGGTGGGAAAAGCAGCGGAAACCAAGCGAAGAGGGACGGCAACTTTTCCGGTTCCGCTCGAACACGCTCTCAATCACATTATAAACGAGAAAATCTCGTGCTACGTGATTGGAATTAATTCCGGAATTTTTACTCTCTTAATCTTCGAATCTTTTCCGACACATTTCCTTTCGACCCCCGGCGAACTCGAACTTCGACCGAGGCACGAACCACGGTACACCCACGAACCCCTCTCCCGGGGGCTCGCTTCTCGCGGGCTATTTTTCCTGACACGCAGCAATACACCATTGTTTGTGTTTGTTGTTTCGTCTGTCGTTCGTCACGGCTGGCAGAGATCCTTGCCGGTCGTTCTCTTTTTCCCAGGGGCAGAAAGAGTGTTTTCCACAGTGGACCGAGCATTGGAAAATTTTCTCAACAATGGGATTAAAATTATAATAATAATCGAAACCATTGTGGACCACAAAGCATGTTTCTAAAGTAAGTAAAAAGGTTTCGGCCGAATGGTGTTTGTAAAGTAAGAACAAAAAGGAGTCAACCTAACCCGTTGATTAATTGATTCGATGGCTTGGAATGCCTTTTGTGAGCCTAAAATAAGTACCATCTTGTATTTATGATGCTTGGTTGCTGTTCCATTATTTTGCCATTGATCCACTCACTTAAACCACTGTGCGTTCGTGACGTGGCATCGTGAAAAGTTTTTCCATCCAAATTGCCATAGCTTTTTTCCATGAGTTTCGCCTCGATGTGCTTCACGTGGTGACGGATAGCGTGACTTGACACAAACGTGACGCCAACGATGGTTTCCCAACTCCAAACTTGGCCCATCCCAGGGTGCAGGTGTTTAAACATCGCGAGTGAGTACTGTTGTCTCAATTTATCGATGGTGTTCGATGGTCATAAGTATTTGGATGGGAAAATACGAACCGTGTAACGGCTGGTTGCGCTATCGAAACTACCGGAACGATTAATTTTAAAACTGTTCGTGAATGGTATGAACCAAGATAAGAAGGAGTATTCGTAGCAACTTTATAGAAAAGGAGGCAAGTTTCCGAATAAAAGACAATCAATGATGAATATTCACTGTTTCATCGCCATAAAACTCAAAAGAAATCTAGGGACTTTGCCTTCAATTTAAACATTGAAAACCTCAAATACATTCGACATTCCTATGAGAGATGAGATAATAGATGTTAAAAGAATATACCAATTGAAAAAATATTAAACACGCTTTAAAGAAACGAGAATGAAGAGAACATTTTAGATTATAATGTACCTGAAGCTTAACAAACTTAAGACATTTTCAACTCACTCAAACTTTGACAGTTAAGAAGCTGTGTGAAGTTTTGCCTGTTAAATAAAATCAGATTCAGCAAAATAGCCAAAGATATAACTTAATCGTTGGTTTTAGCAGAGAACTAAAAAACTTGAATGCTACTTTGTGTAAATGTTCCTGTTTTCATTTCTTTTAACATGCAAACATGAACAAAACTGGATATTTTCTAGTAGTTTTCCTTCGATGGCTAGTGATTCACGGTGAAAATTGCAGAACATATGCCGCTGCACCCAGCTGAAAGCATATTCATAGCCATGATAAAATATTTCCGTACTCAAATGATGTCAGCATCTACACTCACACTTTGCGCCACGAGGACCATACGAGGCTTTCGAAAGCACGGAAACCATCGCCGATGTTCGTTCTTCTCCTAGTAAACCGACTCAGCTAGGAATTTTGCATAATTGGATAATGAATCGGGACGGAGTAAATTGATGAAATGGTTGGCTGCTGAACGGATTAAGAGCGGTGAAAAATGTTCCCACCGTCAAAGGAAAATAAAGTTGAAGCATACTCCCCACGGCACACCTCCACATTTGCTGCCCCCGTTAAAAGGAGTATTTTGCTCACTTCAATCAGTGCACCTCCTAGAGAGTCGAGCCATCGGAACGAAATGGCTCGGAGTAATTGAATTTCCCAAACGTTCACTGTATAAAGAAAAGTTGGAAAAGGAAATAACGCGGAATGGATTAAAGTTGTGTTGAATTTTTTTGAACATGTTATACTTTCGATCATCAAAAACCAAACTGAGTGCATCTAAATTCAGGACCCGTGACGTTCAGTAAAGTTTAACATTAAATTCATACAATACCAATCGGGTTGTCAAAAATTTGTTGTTAGAAATTCTTTGACGTTTGAAATCCCGGAAGTAGTTTAGAAGTAAGCAAATTTGAATTTTCAATTTGTTTTTCAACACATCTTTCGGTAGGATCACCAAAATACGAAAAGCCGTGTCTTAAGCTTTAAAGGAATAATACGCTTTGCTGAACAACAACACCTAATTCAATTTCCATATTCTCCTCCATCATCCATCGCAGGGTGCGCAGGATACCTCACTAGTATTCAGGAAACAAACTAGTCTGGGAATTATTTTTTAAACCATTGCACCGGCACAACATTCTAACTAGCTCGGTCCATGTTGAACACGCGGCCGGCTGCTGTGTTGGAGTGTTTGTAATTAAAACCGGCAAACGAAGCGAGATAAAAATGTTGCATATCTTTGGCACAATGAAGTCGAAAACCACGGTCAGCCCACGCCACCGGAGCGGCCAGAGAGTGAAATGAATAAAAATCGAGAACAAAAAAAGGAAAACTAACTCTCATTGGGCGGAAAAAAAAACACCGCGATGGAGGGTTGTGAGCAAAATAAAATAAAAGCTGAAACCCTGCACCATTTGCCAGCGGCATCCGGACAACAGGCGATGGGTGGCACGGGTGATACAGGCAACGAAACGGACGGAGAGAAATGGCAAAAAAAATGACTGAAGCCAATGGCAAAACCTAACCGGTCGGAAACACGTCGAGAAGTCCTCTAATGAACCAACACCGGTCGGACGTCGGAACGGATGGGTGGACCCGGTTCCGGTCCCGTCGTCCCCAAAGCGAACGAATTTGTTTTGCCAAGGTGATTGCACTCCCTGGTCCCGCAGTTCTCGCGAGTGCGTTGGGGAACTGGGGAGCGGACATTGCTTACGCATTTCTTTTTTACTTTCTTTTGGTTCGCCTCGTTGTCGGCCCTCCGGTTCTCGGTATGGAATTTTTGGTTTTGCTCGTTTCCCGCCCGTTTTGTGTGTTTGTGGGTGTTTTGGCAAAAAGTTCGTTTACATCCAAGCTTAAGGTGAAATCATGTCGACAAAGACCGGGTGGATAAGAACCGGCCGGCCGTCGTCGCCACTAGTGCTTCGTACGCTCGCTAATTACTTCGAAGTCGGTCTGAAACTCCGCCAAAACCGCTCCTCCCGCGGTGATCCGATGGGCCTCGTGGTGTCCAACAGGGACGGAAGGCTACCTTGCCACCGACGTTTAATTACTCGGGAGTTTACCCCCGCGCAAATTCAACTCACTGGCGAGCTTTCTTTGCAACACTTTTTTCCTTCCTTCTTTCAGATCTCCCCCCACTCTATATGCCCACAAATATCTAGCCCTTTTCATTCGCAACCTGTGTCTTAGTTTGATCCAATGCGTCCCGAGGTCGGACAAGTGCCCCGCCGACCAGCGGAATTGTATACCAAGAGTATCTCATTCACCAGCGGAGTAATTCCAAAGTGCTTCACATTCAAAAGAAAAGCCTGTTTGCTGCAGGATATGAACAATACGTGGGTAAAAAGTTAAAATGGCTTGAGAAAGGCGAATGGAAAGAATTTTGTACTCTCATTGAAACGAAAATGTTCTGGCTGCGCAGTAGTACCTTCAAAGCAAACTATAAAAAATTGGACTGGACGAAGGTGTAAAGCAAAAATAAAAATGGCAACAGTTATGCAACTCAATAATTTGAAAGCTTATGCAAAAAGAAAAGTTACGTTTTGGTAATGACTTCACTGTTTTTAAGGGATCGGCATTTTTAACGAAAGGTATCAACATTCCCAGCTTAGCATTTTTTACAGGAACCATTCGAAAAATTTTTACTGACAGCACGAAACGTGCATATCCAAATGGAAAACATTTCCCAAAAGGGGAAAAAGGATTCCGATAAGAACCCACCTTACTGCAGGGTATCGCCGTTTTGCTGGATAAAGAGGTTTTCTCCCTTACATTAGCCATGTAATCGAAAGGACACGAGTACCGCAAGCCTAACAAACCCAATCAACCCGCCTTAGGGTTGGGGACAAATGGGACGGAAAAATAGACCTCCATAGCAACTGTCCGTCCCCCCCTGAGGTCAGGTACAGCCGAACGTATCAGGTGTTACATTGATTATGACGAATGTAACGAAATAATAAGGATCCGTTTTATTTTTCGAAATGTGATTGGGTTCACAAACGAGATCCCTTGCGGAAGCGCACGCCCGCGGGGGGGGGATCGCAGGTACGCAGTAAAAGGGGAAGGTTTTTACTTTTCGCTGGCAAATGTTTCTCACAGCCTTCGCTGCGAGCAAACTCGTCACAGAAAAAGGAGACAGCCTGGGAGAAAATTATTTACTTTTTATGACAACGGAAAAGCGAGCGTGTTGTTGGATATCGGATGGAAAAGATGGAAAAAATTGTCTATGACTTTTGGGCCACTGCTACGAAAGGGTCGATTGGTTCCAACAGCCATCCCACCTTCATTCTTTCACGGCACAATTCTTCTTTGTGGACTTATAAACGCTTTTTGTGTGTTTCGGCTCGAAGGATAGGCAATAAAACGAAACATGTCATCGAGGGATGAAACATTCGTGCTCATTAATGTTATTTCGGATGTGAACGATAGTCCTGCCATTTTGTAGGGAACTTCAACATCTAGTGTGACGATGGAAAGGGTGAAAAGGGACACGATGATATGTGTATCCAATGATATTCAAGTGCGAACCATATTCGATGTTGATCCTTGATAAAAGATCAAGATTATCAGATACATAGCAACCCTTCGAAAAGGTTTCCACAATGTCATTTGTTTGTAACACATAGGTAATAATTGTGAAATAAAGTATAATTGACTACAAGTGAAAGGTGCATGTTGAAACCTATAAATCCAAGTTTTTTTTCCAAAATACTCTTTTAATAACCCCTATAAGCAGTAAAAAGGCTCTGTCATATAATAATACATGCCCCCAAATGTATGCAATTTAAGTGAAATACGAAATTTAACTTTTCATCCTTTAATATTTATTCTGAACCACATTCTGATATTTTGGAGTAAATTTTATTTATTATAATACTACACTCACACATGTCTTTCAATTTATACCAACGAAAACCTAATCGCTTTCTCTTTTGTTTATTTCAGTGGTTGCCCAAGCATACAAAGTTGATGTTGAAGTGCTGGCAGCTTCCCGCGGCTGCACCGCGATCCTGCGTTGCGTAGTGCCTAATTTTGTTAAGGAGTTAGTACGGGTCGTGTCCTGGGTGCAGGAGCCGGCATTTTACATTTACCCATCGCTGCAGGGAGGTAAGCAAAACGCGCAAAGATGTTCCCTTAAGATGTATGCCAATGATGAGTCCATGTCTCTTCTTCTACCGTTTTTCACATGAAGATGGAAAGTACCACCTGCTGCCGACCGGAGAGTTGCTGATACACAATCTAGAGTATAACGATCGGTATCCTTCCTATCGGTGTCGGACGATGCACAAGCTCACGAGGCAAGTCGTCACGAGTAATTCGGCCAAGATTCGCATGAACGGTGAGTATCGGAAGGAAAGTTCCCTTTGCCATGTCGTAGATGTCGAGTTTGCTCGAAAGCAATAGTACATCAGCGTTGCTCAAAACGGGCACCATTTCCTTAACTGTCACACGGGACGTCGGGTACATGCTGAAGACGTCAAATCCTAGGGACCGCATTCCATCGTGGCACACAACCACTTCAGCTGCATTTACTGTGATTTGTTCGAGCAAATAAAAATCCAACACCATTGCAGCACACACAAAGTAACCAGGCGCACCCCTGCCTCCCTTCCCAAACAACCCCGTTCGAAGATAACCGTCTGGATGGGCAACCGTTTATCGGATAGTTTAAGTAGAACATCGTTCGCCTGAAGTGCGACGTGTCGGGGCAAACTTCCATCGAACTCTTGAAATCGAACTCTTCTTTTTTTTCACTTCTTTCTTTTGGGCATTTTTCTTTTACCACTTTTTTCACCCAACGGTCAGAAAAGAGATCCCATTTGAGGGGCGCTTCAAGCGAGACTGCTGTCATAAGTTTTCACGTCGTCTGAAAAACTACCACCGGACAAAAGGCGAACCGGGACTGGTCGGTAGTTTTCACTTGGCTGCAAAGCAAAAGAAAGCGCTCGAAGTGAAGCGCCACTGGCATCAGCATGGAAAGCATGACAGTTTCGACGAGAAAGATCCGTTTCCGTTTCGTTCCGTGGAGACGATCCCTTTCGAGTAGTTGCCAGTTCGGCCAGTTGGTAGTTCCGGTTTTTTTTCTCCTCCTACAACTCCTCACTAGCCCATGCTCCAAAATCAGCTTATGTCAGCTTGCGTAAGCGTCGTTTGGACGGAACACCCAAACGTGGCAACTTCTCGTGAGTGCCAAGCTCTAATGGGATAGAAGCCGGGCCAAATGGGAAAATGAAACAAAATGCTAGACGCTTCGTGCAATTGCACCGTTTCCGGGGCGCTGTGTTTTGTGTTCATCTACGTTTCTCCTGTTTCTTTGGCACGAGCCTTTGATGCCAACGGACACTACCTTCCTCTTCGTACCCTCCCAGTGACTACAGCTCGACGAGCGTCACAAGTTCGAAAAGCTTACAGCATAACATTTATTTCACGCTTCATCATAACAATGGGATTAAATCTTCAATGTAACGGTATGAGGGTTTGATGGGCAAGGATAACCGTACCAGGCTCTCTAGGACTGACCGGGTGCATCTAACGTGAGGAAGATGGGTGGCATTTTCTTTTCTGTTAGCACTTTTAGCTAAGAATAAAAAACTACCAAATGAAACGCTTAGTGACACGATCGTTGAAAGATATTGCTGTACGAAAGGCAACAGAAACTGTGAGACAAATTAACAGTTTTGTTCTTCTCGACTACACTTCTTCGTTTGTTCTAATAGAAGTATGTAAGTTTGTATCAAACCACTAATATGCTTCGTACTGGTTTGCGCTCACAATAAAACACACTCGACCAAGCAAAGTCTCAAGCGGGAACATAATTATCAACGTAATTACACATCACCACATTTAATGACCTAGGTTGTGTTCAGTTCTTCAAAAAATCCTTTCTTACATCGCCGTACCGTGCTTTCCCGACAAGTACTTAATGGGCGCCGTTAAGGCGTTAAACGGTGGCTCCCACAATGCCACTCGGTGGGGAGACTCTATGCTTCATTTGATGTTGGCCGCAAATGAGCTGAAGCTGTACTTTGTTTTTTCTTTTCCTCTCACCCTCTTATTTCCAACCACAGAACAACGAGGAATAGTTTCGCCAAGTGTCGTCGAACATACGTCACACGTGTCCGTCTCGCAGGACGAAGGTGCCGTACTGCTGTGCGTCGCCCAAGGCTGTCCCTCGCCGGAGTATCGGTAAGTTTCCTTTTTTTCTGAAGTTTTTGTCCCTGTTCCTAATTCTCTTTTGTAATCGTATTAAGAAATTTTAAACATTACATTTCATCCTTATATTCAATTTGTTAAATTACGTTTCTTGAGGCCAAGATTTGATTTACTTTCAACAATATTATAGAGAGTATGAAATCATAGAAGCCTTTTTCTATTACCGTATTTTTCCGTGTATAACGTTTCCCCTGAATTTTGTTTTAATATTTTTGGAAAAAAACTTCTTAAAGGATTGGAAAAATGCTTTCGAAAAGTTACTACCCTAGTATAAAGACCCCCTTAACCTAAATCTGACCCCTTTTTACCTAAAGGGGAAAATATACGGAAAAAACGGTATATGTTGTTATTTAAACTCTGCACATGAAAAATAATTTAATCGTTCAACTGCAATTTGCAAACGATTGAATTTCATTATTCATTAAACATTGTACTAGCGTACCTCTGTCTTCTTTCATATAACTCAAAGTGACGGTAATCGATTTAGGAAACAAATTGCTATATGTTTTTAAAACCTTTGAATTCCTTTCCTTTCGCTTTTCAATCAAACCCAAAAAGTTCTTTCGCATCGCATTTACTGCGAGAAAGACGATTATTGTATTAATTTCCATTCATTCGATGATTCGACAACCATTAGGGGCAATGTTGAAACACTCCGCCATCCGTTCCGGAAACATTTCATGGATTAGACGAATGGCGCAAACACACACACACACACACACTCCAAAAATAAAAAAATTAACGAACGCCGCACAAATCCGTGAATATTTGCCACCAATCGATGTTTTCCATCAATTTCCCTAGATTATCACATTGTGCATTGGTGGGACAAAAAATAATAGATTCGCATACATTTTCTTCTCGCCCCGATAAGACACCCGTAGCTGGCGGTTTCGGTTCGTATCCACGCCCTACCGATACGGTTCACCCAACCGGTACCTCCCTCCCCTTCGAGCTCCCTGGTTTCCCCTTTCGCCCCGTCCGGTTGACAACGACGGGGCAAAATTAATTCAGTACAGCGTCTGAGAAAATGCCGCACTGATTTCCATTGCAAATTATGTCGAGACAGGCCCGATTCTACTACGGGCCGATGGAAAACGCGCACGATGGATGAAAATTTGATTCGATTTTATTGTAAGAATATTTTGAGAAAGAAAGTTGAAAGTGTACTAGTTAAAACTTACTAAGAGTGTTGACAACAAACGAGAAATTCAAATTTAATTTTGGAGTCCCGCCATTCGGACCTACGAATAAATGGCACTATTTTCTTCGTCGATGTAACATGGTAGATCACAACCTTCCACGCCTTTGGCCTGTCTTTGCTGTGCGTGTCCGTGTGCGTGTTGCCCACTTGGGATAATTTAAAACGAATGACAGCGTCTGCTTCCCAGCATCATCATGATTAATTGGATTTGGCAATTTCCATTTCAGTATCGTTTCCTTTTTTACTTTCATTCTCAAACCCACTTTTGCGCCCTTGTTCGCCACTAATTTCCCTCGTTTCGTTACGTTGGAGTGTTTTTCCGGGTGTGTTGTTTTCCATTTGGTGCATTCATTTTGCGCCCGCTCGCTCCGGTCCCGCTCCCGGATGGATCAAATTGTCCATCAGGCCTGGGCTCGGGCTCGGGAGGTCAGATGGAAAGCAAAACATCATCATCATCAAACGTCAATTTGAGTTGGTGCAAGTGATCGACCAAAGTGTGACAGCACTCCTGGCACATGCCGACCGCCGCCAATACAATGTACGGCCGCTGGGAGTTGTGGAACTCACCCCATAAGCCGTCCATATTTTCCGAGCAATTATCCATCTGTCGACACCAGACGGTACACTCTGTCGCTCCTCCCGCCTGCCTCTGCATTCGTCGGGAGGTGTTGCGTCGGGTGGAGGTCAGTGTGACCTCCTGACGGCAGGACGAACGCTCCCTCCCGAGTGGGGGGTGGATGATTTCAATCCTTTTTCCCCTTTCCGTTGCGTCATCCATATTGGCTTTGTGAACTACATTTTGCGCCACAAAGTTGCAAATGGCGGCCGGTCCGAGGAGAGTTACTTCCTTTCGGGAGCTGAAAACACGACGCGCTGATGGATGGGAACCCTTGTTCATTAACGTTCGCTTCAGCGGATTTGATTTCGTATTGTCATTACTTCGTTTCGCTCCACTACTGTTGGCTTCTCTTTCTCTCCTCAACGACCAGATATTCCATTCGGTTTTCCTTTTTTTTCATTCCATGGCCAACTTCACCTAACGACGGTAAGGGTTAGCTACAATCCCGACCGGTCGGGCGCTTTTCTCTAATCACCTTGGCTCAAGTTCATCAGCTTAGTGCTTAACCCTTGATTGCACAAAGCACACGACGCAGAAAGCTCCGCCCAGCACCCCTCCCCATGCCCCACTTCCCAAACTGCCAGCATCCTCCACTGCAATTATATTCATTTCCGCCCGTTCGTAAATGATTGCTAATTACGGCTGCCGGAACAAGGCATCGCTTCCTTTCATCCTTCGTCGTGTCAAGCCCTACCCAAGTCCGACCGCCTGCTCCCCACCGGCTAAAACTGGCTGAATTCCCTCCGTGATTGCGTGACGGAAATGGGAAAAGTTTCGGCTCATTTTCCGCAAATCGTAAATGGCACGGTTTTGTTCCAGGGCCTTAAAGTTTAGCGGCTTAAGCGCTTTATCGGCAGCGCAACGGACAAGTTAACAAAAAACACACACGAAACAAAACATAAACCAAACGGGGTCCACAAAGCGCAGGCAAAACTTTGGCGTTGTGCTTAATTTTACGAGAATCGTTAAATATTGTTTTATTTATTGCGCAGACTTTGTGTGGAGCGAGTTCGTTTTCGCCGTGCGCTCGGGAAATGGAAATGCAAAATATAAGTTCTGCCCTTCTATGAGAGCACATTAAACATTATTAGCATAGGCCCGTGTTTTTAGTGCTGGGAGGTGCCGATGGAAAATCCCATTCCAAAATTCACCAAAATTTATTTTACCCTTCAACTTTCCCGAGGTTAACAAAAAAGTGATCCGACAAACCTGACGTGTGAATACTTTTTTCCCCAGCAACTCTAGCAAACAAATTGATAAACTAAACCCTTAACTAACAAAACTTACTTCCCCAAAACGATCGGAATCAATCGAAAAGTACTTATCGAAAATGAAATCGAGATCTTTTTGCTCGTCCATCGTTCGCGGCTTACCGGCACGTCTTACGAGTTCCATCGGTTTTGGTAACAAAAAACCAAACCTCGACCACAAACTTGCCAAATTCAAGTTTTAAGCTTCCTAGCTCATGTTATCCAACGCGTTTCGGAAGCTTCTAGTGGAAAACCGGAAGAAAACAAAAAAAAAATGCGCTCCTACTCTCACTCTCTCGCTCGGCATTCCCTTTCATCGGATGCTCAAACTTTCTAGTACCGATTTCCGAGCGTAAACGAATCGAGGATATCCGACTTTTGTTCCAGCGCGGCGTTTTTCAGCTTCAGTTGTCTTACTCCGGCTCCTTTCCTCCTTCTGCATTGTTCGTCCTCGCGTCTAAGCGAATGTTTGCGGTGCTCAATCGGACGGAAATTAATTTTCAACATTCGATTGACTGCGGGACGACAAGCTGTGAAATCGACTGCACGATCGGTTGTAATCGAGCCAGACTGGCAAAGTTTTCTCCCTAACAGGCTTTGCAGTTGGTAGTGCAAATAACTTTTCCCTTTCGTTGTTTTTTATTGGTTCGTCTTATTCTAGCGAAATTTTGCTCTTTTTTCATTTCACCTCATCGTTTCGGTAAATCTTGACACACTTGTTTAAAATCAAACGAAACGATATATTTAACATACGATTAAATAAACTTGACATACAGCGTTTCATAATACAATCAGTTACATTTCATGTATTAATCTGTATAAAAGAAATAATTTATTTTCTATAATAAATCTAAATAATAAATAATACAATTCTCTTCGTCATTTGCACCTTTTTCATGTAAAAATTTTGAAAATTTGCCTGATAATAGTAAAGCCATAAAATTGACCAAATACATCGAAGAATCTAATTTTGACATCCCTTTAAATTGTGTTTTCATTTAAAATCCCTTCAACAGATGGTACACGCACAACGGACCGGAGCCGATCCCCGTCTCGTCCGGACCCCGGATACGACTGCTCGGGCCAGTGCTAGCGATCGAAGCCGTCACCAGCGAGGACGGTGGAGTCTACAAGTGTTCGGCGTCGAATGCGGGTGGTGAGGCGAGCGCCGACCTGCGCCTGACCGTGTCCACACCGATCCACGTCGAGATTTCGCCGAACGTGCTGAGCGTCCACATGGGCGGCACGGCCGAGTTCCGGTGTCTCGTAACGGCCAACGGGATGGCGGCCGGACCGCAGCACATCGTCTGGTTCAAGGATGGCCGCCAGCTGCCCAGCTCTGGCCGCGTGGGCGACACGCTCCAGGTGACGGGCGTAACGCGCGAGGATAAGGGGATGTACCAGTGCGTGGTGCGGCGTCAGGAGGGCGACTCGTTCCAGGCGTCGGCCGAACTGCAGCTCGGAGGTACGTAACGGAAAGCTCATTAGCCCGGGATGAGCTTTTGGGCCCCTGCGGGTTTTCGCGAGCTCGATTACGGCCGCCTTTGCGGGAGCCTTCGGTTATTAGAAAGCTAATCAGATTTTGCATTAGCAGAATCGACTCCCTCAGGCCAAAGTAAGAGCGGTAGCACCGAGTAACCTTCCGAGAAGATTTAGAAGGATTTTGGAAAAAAAGGCTCAAAAAGGAAAGCGCCGCCAGCGCCACTTGTTCGGTGCGATGGAAATCTTTGACCCCCCATTTTCATAATTTACACCTTCGTATTGCTTTTATGATTATCCTAAAACATTTAATGGGCTCTTTTATTTTAACGTTGCCTCTATTCCAGCCCACGACTCTGAACAAACGATTTTTCTCCAAATATTTCCACAAAACGCCGACTCGTACACGGTCGGATGTTTGAGAAAATTAAAACCGCCCGCAAGCGTCATGGAGTGAGACTTCCTTGGAATTAATAATTTGCACCCGAAATGGTTAAGGAAAGACGACTTAACCAACGGAAAGAGAAGAAAAAACCAACATCGACGAAACAAATAAAACAATCGTGGCCATTTTCGGTTGCTGCTTTTTGGTGGATGAAAATATAAAGCATAATTTTCAAACCCCAAAACCCTCAGAGCGCCGAGCGGTTGTTCGTTTGCTTTGTCCCCAGCTCCAACAGCGGTTCCTTTTTTGGGTTTGCCTTTGCACTGCTGCTTTTTGTTTTTCCTCTGTCGCGTCTGTTTGTTTTTTTAATGACGGTAATTTTTCGGCACAAACTGAGAAGGGATTTATTAACACCTACTGCCTCCATAAAAAAAGGGCCACCAGTCGCGTGGGCTTGATGTTTTAAAAGATTTAGTACATTCCCCGGCACGCCCGATCGCGAGGAGATGAAGAAAAAGTGGGCAGCATAAAATAAACAAACAGACCCCCTTGCCGGCCAAGAATCCTTTGACCGGTAATTTCCGGTCGCAGGATGTTTGGAAGGCGCGTTTGCTCGACCGCAAATTATTTTCCACCCACAGCGCACACCGACATTCCACCGCAGTGTCGCCGGCCATGGAAACCACAAAATGAGAACCGTAGGAATCGTACTCTATGCTTTCTATGCTTTCTATGCTTTCTATTTTCCTTTTTTATGTCCTCGGAGGGTTTTCATTTTTTGATCGTTCGCTTCACTCCCCGGCGGAACCTTCCAAATTGTGTCCCGCTTGGATGAGCCAACCAACTTATTTATGATAATTATTGCCCTTTCACCGACCGTTGGTCTCACTCTCGGCTCGTCTCACCCCCATAGATGCGCCCCCGTCGCTGGTGTACAGCTTCATAGAGCAAACGCTGCAACCCGGACCGGCCGTTTCGCTCAAGTGTTCCGCCCAGGGAAATCCGACGCCCCAGATTTCCTGGACACTGGATGGATTTCCACTGCCAACAAATGGGAGGTAAGATACAGTTAAAATGTATTTAATCTGGGCATGTCCTGGAATACTTCTTTTGTAGAGTTAAATTATTTTTAAAGATGTTATTTGAGAAATCAATTCCATCGAATTTAGGATCAGGGTCATAACAGTGATTGAAATATTCAACCAAAAACCTAATGCCTCATTTGTTGGAATTTTTTTATACATCTCGTGTGCAATTTTTAGAAAATGGGATACTACATAATTTGAAAGAGGTCAGGGGGGGTTTCAAAACGTTCAGTTTTTTCCATCATTTCCACAAGAAAATGTTTAATTCTCCTTCTTGTGTTCTGAGAGAACCTTGTTGCGTCATTCAAAATATAAATAGTACTTAAAGATAGTAGGAAACTTGTTTAACTTTTTTAACAAAATATAAATATAAATTTTAACAAAATATAAATAATACTTAAAGATAGTAGGAAACTTGTTTAACATTTTTTGTTATTTAATATCTTTTAATCGAAGTGACTAATTGAATTCATATTTTAATCCGCAAAGTACAACGTACCGCTGTCATTTCTTGATTTTCATTGAATCTAATAAATCATTCGCTGGAATGAACTAGCTGATAAAAAATTGAAGTTTTATGCAAACTATTGAACCAAACTAAAGTTTTGCAGTGAAAAGAGAAAAATAACCCGACTTTTACTTAAAAAAAAAAACACTCGACTTATCGCTTCTTTACCAGAACAGCTCCATCACGATGTATAGTTTGGCGTATAGAATTATTTCGTTCCCACCATTTTCACCACATTGCATCGGTGAAATAGACAGGGTTTTTTTCTCAACAACCCAGCACGATAGAAACATACACACAACTACACACATACACGTGCAAATACTCGGTTCAGTGCGATCCATTTCTATTTCTCATTTTCTCATTTTCCCGTGGCCATATTTGAATAATCTCGTTTATCTTCATGTTTGCTGTAGCAGACATTGACGGGGCGTTTGAGTGGCTGGGATGGGATTCCACTTTTTTCCAGCCTTCAATCGACCCACTTCCCCAGTTTTCCACCCCACACTCGACAACGGGATCACACTGCATACCGGTCCAGCGTGCTGGAACCGCATCGACCACCGACTGTCTGAGAGGGGGACCTTTGCCGTCACCGGCAGTCGCGCACACACACACCAACGGATGCGACCCGTAACGGTGCAGGGAATGATGGGTTTTACTGGAGCATCATTTTTTCTAATTTCCTTCTTGCCTCCGCCAACATCCGGCCAACGTCATTTAACGGCATCTTGTATCCGGGGAAGATGCGCGTTCGGTGCGTTCCGAAGCCAAAGCTGATCCGATTTTCCATCTCCTCGCTGTGGCCGGGGGCGAGATTTTCCCTACCTGAAGCCAACCATCACCGGCCTGCGGCGGGGTTTATATAATCATCGTTATAATTTGTTCGCATATATTATTTACCCCCTGAATGCGCGTTGGTACGCAAGCTTTAATGTCAATTTCAATTTAAGAAAAAAATCAAATTCATTATTACATCCCATTTCAATTCGTCCACTTGCAAGCATGACGTCACTAGTTTTGTGTTTTAACGTAACATGAAAACGCGAAAAATAAAATGGGGACACTCAAATCCGATCCATCATGTCAGATTACATTTTGACCTTTGACTTGCGGGATCGACGCACAAACCGTTCCATCGCTCCTGGAAACAATGCTGGAAATCAAACAGAAGCTTAATCATTTTCTCACAAATAAACACCTCATTCGTTAGCCTGTGGAGTGTAAAAGAAAAAGATGAACGCCCTGTTCGCCCGCTTTGGATTCCACGAATCTAAATCAAATAAAATTTATTAGTTCGTATGGAAATCAATCTTCGGCTGCCGTTAACGTTTCCAACGATGAAAAGTGAATCCACCATCCCGGGTAACGGGCACTGCCGTCTCGTTGATGATGTCCGCAAGCTTCCAGGAAGCGGAACCGTCCCGAAGCCCCGGAAAAGCGAACTGGACACTATTGTGATTAATTAGTTTCTGTTCAAGCGTCGCTCCATCTCGAGGATCGCTCTGCGTGCTATGCTTATTGAAGTTTCCCTGTCAGTGGTTTGTGTGCCAAGAGGCGCAGGATACACTCTCGTCTGCCCTTTCTTTTTCGCTTCCCTTTCACTTACCGTGGGATTGGCAAGTAACGCAGTCGGGCTGCCGGGTGGAGCGAATCTTAAATTAATGACTTTCCGATGGTCCGCACCGATGTCCGTGCAGGACGTGACCACAGTAAACGCTCGTTCGGGGAAGGGTCATGCTTTCGGCTCATTCGTTGATACTCGGGGAACCCCAGTCGAGATCCAGCACCTCGGTTTGGGAGCTTCATATTGATCGATAGCACAACGCTTGAGGCTGACGTTGGAGAGTTTTTCTCGTGTCATGTCAGTGTTATGTAGCAAAAAACCAAACCATGTACTCGAACTTTGTTGAAAAAATGTTTACGGGTTATGGATCGGAAAAAGAAAAACAAATTTAAAAAAGGGTACTTTAAAAGCGACCCATAGACCAACAGTAGTATGCCTTTAATCCTCGGCTCGAGAAGGGTGATGGCCGTTTGATCGAATGATTGATTGATGGGCTTCCATGGCCCTGTCTAATCTCGAACGGTTTAATGAAGCACCAGGTTAATTATCCTACCAAGAGATATGTGTTCGAAAAATTATTTTAAACTACGCGTAAACTATGGGTAGAAAAAAGGTCTTTAAAGGACCCAAAGAGAATTATGAAAAGGTTGAATTCAGAAAAAACAGAACAGTATACGAAAATATTAACATGTTTGTTATTTGATTAAGAAAACTTACAACCTTTCTGATGACCCAGATAAAAACAGGTTTTTTATCGTGGGCTTGTCTTTGCCGAACCATGGTCTGGGGTAACGATTATCAATCTTGTGTCAATCACTTCAGAGAATGTTTTTAAGAGTTTCTAAAATACTTATAAAACAAATACGATTTCGAATCTCCAATAAGATGCACTATATAAGATCAGGAACTTGAAAGTCATTTTGTGACATAATACGAGAAAACTAAAAGAATGTGATTTTTAAGTTTAGATTCAAACCTGAATTACATTTAGACAAAAAGAGAACTTTAAAATTCAAATTATCTATTTCCAAATTATGTGATTTGTTCCGATTATTTCTTAAAGCATACCGCACAGTTAGAAAACTTTCCTGCATTGTGGTTCACAATTTCTGCCATTGTGTAATTATTTTATTAGAAGCCAAATACTTCCTCATGAAAATTAATTCGAGGTTAATTTCACAGTTACAATTAACCTACATTGACGACATGCGTAAACGATCCGCAACCCACATCGTATGTCATCAATTAATTTACTTAGTAAAGACAGAGATTCCCTCCCCGGAACACCTTTCCCACGTGCCAATTATTGGCATCGACAAACAATTTTTCCCATCCAGCCCCTGTTTCCTTTTTATAGAAGTACTGAGAAGGGAAACGGGGAAACTGTTTCGAGTGACAATTTGCCGTGGCAAATTTTAATCGCATAATCGTTAAAATCTAGCCTCGACGGAATTCAATTTGCTCCGCACGACCCGGTTAGAGAACATCACACCCGTCCCACACCGTTTAGAGCTCGTCGTAGACCGGCAATACCGGGTTCGGAATGCTCCAACACCGCTGCCGGCTGATCCCAACCGGATGCGTAGAATGAAATACGTAACGGAATATTTCAGCGAGATAATTTAATTACAACCCAAAACCGACGAACCGCGCGCTACTCGTGACCACTAGAGGGTCGCTCCAACGTTCCCCGATTACCTGTACTGGATTGCCCAAGTGCGAACGAAAACCCTCCTGGCAGACAAAACGGATCTCGCCTCGTACTCCACCTACCCTAACCGGAAACAAATTCCCTTTCCAAAAAGGTGCTCACAAACCGAAACGGTTCGTGTTCTCAGTTCATTTCGCACGCAATTTTGACACAAACGTTCTGCCCTTTCATATCTGCACGGGAGGAGGACTGAGGGAGGGGGTGAGTTTTTCGGATATAATTTCCTCCCCTTCGCAGCGCAAAGAGTTTTGCCGGTGTTAGGTAAATATTTTAATAAACTTGGCTCAAGCGTTGCCCCCCACAGCCAACACCTTTCGCGGCTGTTCGCTTTTTACTTTCTATTTGCCTTACGCTCCCTGTGCAAATGAGCAGAACCGTTTTGTATACCTGTCTGGTCTAATCCTAATTTATATGCGACACGGTGCGATAAAAATAGACAACCAATTTCCACCGCCACCAGGGGAAGTAGCTTTGCTGGGCGCAGTTTGTGTTGCTTTAGAGAAGAAAAAAGCACAAACTGCAGCAGAGTTGTAAACGACTGGCTCCTCTTGTTGCTTACGAATGTTTCATGGCAAACTTTAATTGTTTCTTATGAAAGCGAGCAGCTATTTACATTATTTGAACTTCCATTAGCATCGTTAAACATACTTCGCATAGCATTTTTCCGGCTGAATATTATTTTCGAGGTAATCAAATATTTAAAACAAATGTAATATGAAGAGAATTTAATGTATCTTTTGCCCAACTATTACTAAGAAAAGGAATGGAAAATTTTGAAATTAAATTATGTTGTACACTTTTTGATCAAATCATTTCCAATCCAAATTTTCTAATTTTAATCATAGCTTTTTTCCGGCTGTATATTATTTTTTGACTGTAGAATATTTCAGCAGATGTCATATAACACTATAATATCGAATATAACACTTTTGCTAAATGGAAAATTTTAAATTTAACTGCAGTTGTACATTTGTTAAGCTCTTTGTTGCCAATAATTTTTTTTTATTTTTCTTATAGTCTTTTTTCGGCAGTACATTATTTATTAATCAGTCAATTACCTTAAACAAATGCTAATTTTAGTGGGTTAAATATACCTTAAGTTGAAGTTTAAAAAAATAGCTCAAAAGAGATTGAAATTTAGTTCTGTTGTACATTTACAAAACAATTCCTTCGCAAACGCAACATTTCAATATACGCGAAAAAGAAAATCCACCACATGAAATCAACCCTTATCGGTGCATCCCCACTCATATCTATCCAATCAATTTCGAGAGCATGTCCCATCCTACGGTGGCCTCCCCGGTGGGTGAGTCCTCGAAACACTGTGCACCATAAGTCATAACGCCTTGCCTCCCTCGGCGCCATAGTTTGCGCTAAACTATCCGCGATGGCTCGTGCAGCGTTATGCTAGTTGATAGTTCGGGCAGTTTGTGCCATTAGAGAAACCCCCGGTTGATCCCTCCGAGTATGCATTCACCCCGTCGGTTCCCTGAAGGGTCCCAGCTTTTTACCATCGATCAACCCGATATGTGCCCGACATGGCCTCGGAGGCAATACATGGAACCATTTCGTTCCCTTCCTGTTTTCCCCATTTTCCGTTTCCTCCATGCGCTTGTTTATAGCCTCTATCGCCCGCTCGTTTTCCGTTATGAGGCTGGCCGCTCACACACGCGCGGGCGTGTTTCTCTTTCGATAAACGTTTTTATTTTCCTACCTTCAAGCTTCTTCCTAGCGCAAGAAACAAAATGGTGCCCCGAGAAGAGGCAACGGCAGACCAGAAGCGATGTACGATGTCTTCCGGGTGTGAAAAACAACCCGAAACACGACGGCGGGCGCCGGATGTCGCTCGATCGGTGCTTATGGGTGTGTGTGTGTGTGTACTGATAAAATATACATCCATGTATACGGCTGCCCCGGATGCATATCCGCTTGCATTTTGCTCCCCCGGCGCGTGTATGTTAATATTCGACACATTTTAGTATGACACCGTGCACGGGAACCGGGAACGGAGAGGGCATGTTTGGTCCGTTTTATCTGACACACATTGCCTTGTAGTTGCAGTTCGAGGAGGTGGGTGGAAAGGGGCTGGGGGAGGGGATAGTTACCCTTGCGGCGTGTGTTCGTCTTGTGCAGATGGTGTCACACTAGTGGGTGGTCGGAAACCGGAAGATAAGGTGTTTGTGTCAGGCAATATTCTTTGGAGTGTTTCATTAATTGTTGATACGATGCTGAGAAAATCCCGAAAACATAAACCAAATATTGTCACCCAGAAGCTTCCGGTAAGGATACAAGTACAACACAAGCAAGCAAAAGTTTTATATCCTGCGTTGATGTTAAAGTTATTTCCATAGACACCTTTCATTGTTCTTGAAAATTTTCTATAAGGAATTGAATTTTACTCTGAATTTCGTATTGAGTAAAGCAAACTACTGTTTTTTGCTTCCAATGGTATCTTTTTTATTTTAAATCACGGTTTTTAAATGTAAACAACTGCGTTTTTACCTCAACGCAAATATGTAACATTACTACACCAAGGCTTTTACAAAAAATTCCGTAGCATTGAACAAATGTTTACAATTTAAAGCGATGTGAGATCTTCAGGTGAGATTAATTTATCTGAATCTTTCACCCAAGATTCATTCAGATTGATTCATGAATCTTTTGGTTTTCGAATTCTAAAAAATGGATGAATCTTGGTCATGATTTTTTTGGCTTTCGAATTCTAAAAAATGGGGGGGAGCCGTCCGACTGCATATGACTCTCACGTTTGTGGCTTTACTTTTCTGCCCCTTTATCTTTAATGAATTTTAGGATTTATGAATCCCTAAAAAAAGCAAAGAATCATTAAGGTTCATGAAGCAGACAAAGAAAGTTTTCTTGTGATCTAGTTCCTAGGTCCTTAGCAAATGTTATTAACCATCGATAAAATTTAAACAAAATTACTTAAATTTCTTTAAACCTGTCCCAACGAAAATATTTCGTATCATAATTTCTTTTTTTTTTTCAACCAAAACACTCGACCTGCATTTGGTTTGCAAAAGACCCACTCGCCTAATGACGGTGTTATCACAATCAACATCATTATCATCACACCAACGAGTTCGCTCGTCAAAACCGTTTAAACAGAAATTATGCTCAGTTGGGTGTTTTGTTTCTTCAAGCAGATTTTAGTATGGCGCAAAAAAAAAACAACAGGCGCACCGGAAGCGCCGCCTGTTGGCAATTTCAATCCCAACAATGAGCGATAGAATTCATGGGGGAAAACTTAATCGAGAGCGTTGCATGTGCCGCCGGTGGGGCCGGAAAACTTTTGCCCCAACTACGTACGCAGTCGGGTGTTCGTTAAAGTTTTTCAAAGGCAGAAAGAGCAACCCGTCAGTCAGTCAGTTCGTCTTTCGAGAATATCAACGATCTTCTGCTCATAGAGTTCTTTCTTTCGTCGAAAAGGAAAAGGTCTGGCTCCAAGTCACGCGGCTCACTCGGTCGGTGAGTCAGTGAGACTTTCCCAGACGCTCTACTTCGACCCGAAAGCAGTCGACGGAAACGTGCGCGAAACGCTGAATGGAACCGCCATAAGACAAACTTTTTTGTACCCTTGTTGGGAAGAGAAAAAGGCCAATCTTTGGCCTTAAAAACCACCGGGATCCGAACAGGGTTACTCGGCGTTGTCAATTTCTTGTTCATTTTTCCACCGAAAAGTGCATCGTCAAGTCGAATGCGTGTCGTGGTACCAAGGAGCAAGCAAGATAGAGCTGGCTTGAGGAGAAAAAATAGATAGGATACGAAAAAGCGAGCTCCCCCATGAACCTGCCAACAAGGGAGGGAGAGTTGCGGTTGAACCAGCGCAGGCAACGAAAATAAAGTCAAATATGAAATCGGTGTTGGTGAAAGTTGCAAACTAATTTAAATTCTTCCCAACGGCGTCACAAGCGTCACAAGGGTCACTGAGGCAGATGGAGAACTTTAGCGCCGCTCGTCGGAAAACGAACTAGGATTGGGAATGGTGTGTTGGTCTCGGGACGGCGTCGAGCGAATGGTTTGACTTCATCGCTCAACGAGCCGCACAATGGACAGCTTGGTTGCGGATGCATCCAACCACCCCTCCCGTACCGTTTGTTCCCTTCGTTCGAAATGGTTCGAGTTCACAACTTTACAGCGTCTTCATCTTGTTCCCACCAGCTCGACAGTTGACAGCCGAAGATCAAATTATAAAAGGGGTGCGGATTAAAATTGAATATTTCATCCTTAGTCGTAACGTAGGCGAGCCCTTTCGTCGACGAGCGGAAAGAAAGGAAGGGAAGAGGGGGTGGGGGGCGGTTTAGAGGGTCTCAAACCTTACTTTGCGAATGAGAACCACAGAACGACACGTACGACACGGTACGGTGATGTTTCATAACTTTCTCAAAACCGATGCCATTGCCAGACCTTCTGTGAAAAACCCTAACCCCAAAGACTCTAGTCCTCGTCCACCATCGTCCCTTACCAGCACAACTCCAGCTCTCTTAGGTCCAATGCTCCGGAGGTGTGTTGAACTTTTGCGGTACTAAAAAGACCGACTTCAAATTAACTTCTAACCAGCTCCCAAATCGCTCTGCGGCTTACCAATTTAGCCAGGAGCACTTGGGTAGGGAACTCTAGGAGGATCCAGTCAGACGTCTTCTCGTTTCGTAATTAGTTACCACATAAGTTAGTTCGCGATTGCGGTGATGTCGTACCTTCGGAAAGGTGCTAAACCTTCGCAACTAGAAGGCAAGCACTTACGGTCGTTTAACTACCCTTTATGAAGTGCGAGTCGAGTTCCGTCTTGCTGTCAGTCTGCAAAGGAAGCGAGGAATTAATCGGCTTTGAAGGAGCTTTACGACACCCTCCGAACCACCCGTTCGGTCATCTGGAATCTAATGTTTCTGTACAATATATTCCCGGTAGGTTCATGATTGGCCAGTACGTGACGGTGCACGGCGATGTCATCAGCCACGTGAACATCAGCCACGTGATGGTGGAGGACGGTGGCGAATACTCGTGCGCCGCGGAGAACCGTGCCGGTCGGACATCGCACTCGGCCCGGCTCAACATTTACGGTACGTAACGACGGTCCGGAATACCGGATCGGATCGATCGTCGTGAGTAACTTCCAGCGGGGTTTCCTTTCGAACACAGGATTACCATACATTCGGCTGATACCGAAGGTAACGGCTGTGGCCGGGCACACGCTGTACCTCAAGTGTCCGGTCGCGGGCTACCCGATCGAGGAGATCCACTGGGAGCGCGGTGGACGCGAGCTGCCGGAGGACATGCGCCAGAAGGTCCAGTCGGACGGTACGCTCGAGATCAAGGAGGTCCAGAAGTCGCTCGACTCCGGTGTCTACACCTGCTGGGCGCGCAACAAGCAGGGCCACAGTGCGCGCCGCAGTGGCGAAGTGGCGGTGATAGGTCAGTATAGTCCGGTAGCTGCTGGGGTTTTCAGATGGTTTTCGCTTTTCCCTTATTTCAGCGCCAGGTGAAGTCTCTTCAAGTTTGTTGGAGGTTTTCCCCTCCGCGAGTTCTAAGGTCGATCGAGTGAGGTTATGTTGGTAGACAGTCGCTCGGGCTGTCAGTTCACACGATCGGCCTTCGATCACGCTGACTAATCGCATCACGCCCCCCTCTGCCCCCGTTGCAGTCCCACCCAAGCTGAACCCGTTCCATTCGTCGATCCTGTCGCTGAACGTTGGCGATCGTGCCTCGATCACCTGCTCCGTGATCAAGGGTGACATCCCGCTCACGATCACGTGGCGCAAGGACGGCCGCCCGATCGATCCCACCCAGCGCATGTCGGTGACCCAGGTCGACCAGTACAACGCCATCCTGCTGATCGAGAACCTGTCGGCGGACCATACCGGGAACTACTCGTGCGTGGTGCGCAACACGGCCGCCGAAACCGAGGGCCACCAGTCGCTGCTGGTCAATGGTAACTGTATCGTACCCCAGGTCCTGACTCACCTGTGTTCTCTCTTTCTTTCTTTCTTTCTTTCTTGTTCCTTTTCATTCGTCCCGTTTGCTCTTCGGTTCTCCTGTTTGTCCGTTTTCGGTTGTTCCATCACTACTTCTACTGCTACTACTACTACTACTACTATCGTTACTACTACTGCATCTACTACCGCGTAACGTTGGTGTCGGTGGGACGACTTTGTCCAAAAAACATTCCAAAACCATCTCTCTTTGACGGATCATCATCATCCCCCACAAATCCTCCCTAAAAACACACACACACAAACACACCAACACACCCGCAGTTCCTCCCAACATTGAGCCGTTCGCGTTCCAAGACGGCCTGGCCGAGGGCATGCGGACGCGCACGGTGTGCGGCGTGTCCAAGGGTGACCCTCCGCTCACGCTCAAGTGGCTGAAGGACGGCGATCCGCTGCTGTCCACTCTGCTCGGGGCCAACGTGTCCACCCTCGACCAATACTCGTCCCTCCTTAACATTCCCTCCCTTTCGGCGGCGCACTCCGGCGACTATACGTGCGTGGCCAGCAATCCGGCGGCCGAGGTGAAGTTCACGGCGTCCTTACAGGTAAAAGGTAAAGTAAAGTATACTCTTTCGCCTATCTCTCTCACGCCTTGGTTTTGTCCCAACATCTACACGCACATACACACACACATACATAAGCAGACTGCCACGCACTTACGCTATATACGAGCACGATCCACCAAACACATCCACACGCAAAAACACTGCCAATCGTTGTTGCCTCTCTCTCTTTTTGCACCCAATAACCAAAACTCCTGCGAGGACTTGCCAAGTACTAGCGCCATGATATACGTATCATATATACACACACCTATACACGCGTATTTATAACCTTCCGCTAACGTAATGTATCCACTACTGCTGCTGTTTGTTGTTTATGATAGAAATTATATTTTGCCACACCATCCTCTTTGCCTCTTTTTTGAAAAAAACGCGATGCACAATTGCTATCAGCAATTTAATTTTTAAAAGAAATCCCCATTAGAGAAAACTCCCACAGCCAATATCGCTAAACCACATATTTGTCAAAAACCCGCTAAATTTCCAAATGTGTTTTTGTTTCCTCCACCGGATGTGGCGGTTATTCTCGAGTTATCGAATAATAAACACCCGCAGTAGTTCGGCGCCTTCCTTGGTTGTCCCTGTACCACACCTCACCTCACCAGTTCCGCCTGAAGCCAGCAAGCAACTCGTACAATTTTCAGTTTTAAATAAGCAACTCGTACACACTCGTGTATTTTTCTCCCGTTTGTATCGAATGTGTTTTCGTGAGCAATTTCCGCCTATAATCACCAATTGTGTGTCCCTTTCCCAGTTGCTTTAGCACGCAGTGGGTTTGCGGCCGATCACCAGGTAATTGTTTTCTGCACCGATAATATTTGCTTTGTTCGTTTGTTTAGTTCGCTACGTAAAAGAAATTCCACAAGGTTAACTATATGTGCTAAGTTACAGTAAACATGGCGCCGGTTGTGCGTTCATGGTTGTACCACTTTCATTTCTATGTTAGCTGCTCTCAATTTGGTTGTTTGTGTGAATTTTCTTCTTTTTAATATCGATACAACTCTCGAACTAAACAAATGGTATTTTTCCTACACTTATAATTGTTGTTGGTGTATCAAACTCAAGCTGTTGAGAACAAAATTATTCAAAAAAATTTCTTAAGTTCATTATTTAGAAGAGATTTATAGTCATTTATTTCACTACTTGTGTTTCTCTTTTAACTGTGGTTTAAATTGCAGCATGAAATATCATCTTTTGTTTGCTAGAAGCTGTACGTATTGTAGAGATGATATAATTTCTGTCGGCATTAGTTTTAGTCTTTGATTTATTTTCTCACGCCATACCAACACGCTAACGTCACGAAAGCTGTGTTCTAACACAAAATATGAGAATATTTTCACCACGCTGTATGCACCTTGGAACTTTCTTCTGTCGCTACACTTGTCAAGCAATTCAGTTTAGATATTTTATAAATGCGTATAACATGGTTTAGATCCACTTTGTTTTCATGTTTTATGTGGTCTGTTTTGTCCAAAACCATTTTTCAATCCACAAAAAGAACTATCAACATAAATATTTGTGAAACTAACGTCTACATGCTAAACTAGATAAAATTATGATGAAAACGAACGGAACTAGAACAAAATCTCAGCACTATCTGTACCGTATTTGCTTTCTTTTAAGAGCTATTTGTTTTGTTTTTTTTTTGTAGTTGGTTCACGGTTGTGTGTATACTTGTTTCCTAATTTGTCAGAAGGCCTCCGCAAACCCAAAACCCACGTACGCTACTGTTAACGCACTCGCAACCCCCGCCAAACCCCGTTTGTTATTAGATGACACCTTGCGTATGCAGTTTGCTAGGCACACCCCCCCGTTATGCCTCACTGTTACACCAGTTTCCTTCGCCCGGGCTTCGAGGATGCATACTGTTTCGTCCAACACCGCTGTTATTGCTCCGTTTGATTCTTTGACACCTTGCACTAACGATGCGCTACCCAGTACCTTCGCTTCTCGATTCTTTTTCGAGTGATATTAGTTTCGTTTTCGTTTCCATTTGCCTTTGCCATCGTCTCGTGCATTATGCAAGCGCACCCGTGCAGCTTCGTATTCCAGTGTTATCGCCTCACAACTGCACTTCCAAAATGTATGCACACCAATTAGTTTGCAAAACCCATATTCTAGCTAGCTTTGACTTATCCATCGCTGTTTGGCTTGAAGTGGCGCACGGGGATGGAATCGATGCCATGCAATGGCTGGTTAGGGGAAAAAAAGGTCGCGATAAGCAGCTCTACTAATTGAATGCGAAAACATCTCTTTTCATTCAACTACACAACGAGAGTAATAAAGAACAAAGCATTAATTTAATAAATATGGACATTATTGTCATCAAAAACAAAGACTAAAGCTGCGCATTATCTTATGTTCTTGTATGCTTACATTTGTTTTCTACTTTTAAATTTCTATTACAAACTTAAGTAAGCCATTTAAACGTGCTTATTTAATTTAGATTAGATTATCATTCTCGTTTGAAACAAAAAAGTATCCTAACATTTTTTCACTAGTATCGGATGGTTCCTTCGATGTCTTCTTTTACCCGGAAAATTTATAACAGTGGCGAATATGTTCCTCATCTACAGATGATTCAATTCATTCGAAAACGTATCCTCAACCAGTTTTAGAACACAGCTTTCACGAACCACACACACACAAATCACAAATTTTCTTATTTTTATTTTATTTTGTTTTCACTCGTTCTGTCTAAAGTTCTCTTATCTGCTGGTAACAGACCGAGAATCTCCCGTACGATGCCGGTTTTAGAGCATTACACCATTCAGCTCGCTTCGTCCTTTTCGTTCTTCAAACTCTCGATCTTATGCCGCTCCTTTTCTTTTCATGTTTCTCTTTTCCACATTCGATTTTGAAAATGTAGTTCCATTTGGGTTTTTGGTTTTGGAATCTATGTGTAACCAGTTGTAGTTTTTTTTCCTTGACAAAGTGGCGCAAGTAAGGTAACTATGCCACACCAGAATTTTCTCCCGCAGTTGCGGCATAAATTAATCTTCTAGGTAAAGAAAGTTGATGATTCCTAGTAAAATTTTTCCACGCCACAACATAAATTTTTTTCAGTTCTCAATATGGAAATCATCATTTCAATTGTAAAGAGTTTTTGCTCAAACAACACTTTTTTTCAAGGCAACGTTTGAAACTGTTTCAAAGCTCGCTATAAAAGGCAAGAAAGAACATTTTGCTTAATTCAACTTCTTCTTCTTATGTGGCTCAACATCCCTAGTGGGACAAGGCCTCTCTCCGTAGAGAGTTACTGTGACCGAAAGACGGTATATTATTAGAACGGTGGTCAGCCGTTCGTAATACCGGGGGGTGCCAGTTACGAAGTAATTCAACTTCACTCCCCGAATATTATTGGTTTAATTTGGGAAAGCTAAGCAAAGGATAATCGGCAACAAAAAAAAAGTGATTAGAAAACAGACACAGCAGCATCCCAACTGCGTAGTTACATTTAGTAACGGAATAAACAACATCATACAACAACAACATCCACCAGCATTAACGCATGCGAAATGTGCGTATGCCTTGTTTTGAATTTTTTATTTTCAAATTTTTAGTATTAGTTGTGCAGATGAGATTGTTTGTCGGTTTTTGTTTCGCTCCTTTTTTTGTGCCACCTTAAAGGGACTGTTTTCGCAAATCAACGTCGCAAATGTACGCATCCGCAAAGCAAAACAACAGCGAAAAACCAACCCACAAACCACCGCCAGAGCTAGCCACTGCAAGCGTATTTATTCTGTGTACTTTTCCCACAAAGAAAAGCCCTAAGCCGAAGTGAATGCCGAGCCGAAGGAACCGAAAAAGAAAAAGGAAAACTACCAAATCGGTCCGGTATTCAGCTTTTCCACCCGCCAACCCGCCGTACGCCACCTCGCACACACCACCACCACCACCACCCTCACTCCCACTGCCTCCGCAGCCACCGCCTACAACACCTTTTTGTGACACTGCTTTCCTCCCCCAGTTTTCACCCCACCTTCAATCACCTGTATGTGTAAGAAAAAAGCACCACCCACCCAAACGCAGTAGAGACGAAGATGAGCTGGAAAAAAGATAAGAACTTGGATTAAATTCCAAACGGCTCGCAGCGCTCAGCGTGCCTTCCTCGCACCACCACCACCACCACCACCTCTCAACTACGCACAGCGTGTCGCTTACATTTAGTTCCAGCTTTTGTTCGCCTTCGGGGTTGCATCGGGTTAACGAACGGGTGAACGCTCCCCACCAAGGTTGTAGGAAAAAGAGGGAAGGAAATGAATTGGACCCTTTCCAATCGACAACTGAGAGCGGGAACATTTTTAGCCTCATAATTTCCGGTGCCGTAAGCAAAACCCTCGGCAATGTCATTATAATGACACAACCTCTAATGAATCTATCCGTTTTTCCATTGCGCGAAGCTCGGCACAGGAACAAAAACGGCGAGTCTCACTCGGTACGGATTCGCGAAAAAAGGAAAATCCGCTCGCTCAGCAACTCAGCACAAGCGGCTTTTAATCATCGCCACAAACTGCGAACTGCAAAAAATTAAACCTTTTCCCATTTCCATGATGGACTGGTTTTAAATCATTAATTTACACGCGAATAATATCGCTCTTTTCCATGGAAATCTAGCTGGAAAGAGACAGATATTTTCAGCTTCATATTTTGTCATTTTTCTTGCCTCTTTTGTGCATACGACGAGGTTTCGCTTTTCGGTCACAATCTCTCAATGGAACAAAAAATGGGACATTAATTGAAAAAAAAGTATCCAAAGCATAGCCCAAGTACCAACCGAACATCGTCCCACTTTTTGGAAAATTAAATACATTTTCTCATAGATATCATTCTCGTTCGTTTGAACCGATGCAATCCCGCCGGATGATCAGGAACATAATACACCGCCGTGTGTTTTATGTGTTTGAATTTCGCGCTGCTATACTTGCTGTATCTTTTTCACTACTTTAATCTCTTAAGTTTCATCATTTAAGTTTTTGTGTTGCATATACGATTCGTCCACTATGCATTTCAAAATTTTATCTTTTTACTGATTCTATTTCAAGTATGATATTTTACGTTAAACCCTTAACCATCTCACCCCCTTTACTCACTGTTCACTGACACTGCTTATTTATTTCACCTATTCCGAAAGCACCTCTAATTTCAAACTACTGCAAAATAAAAACGATATCCTCCGAGCTTTCGCTATTCACGTCCCTTAACTGGAGCACCGACACCTCGCACCAACAATCTCTACTACAATTTCCTGCTGTTTTATATCGTACCTTGATCCTGTCCACTGTTTAAATTTTATTTTTCAGTTAAAAAATGATTAAAATAGAAACATGTTAGTTTTGTGAATCACCGTACCAAAATTTCCTTTTCATTTCCTGTTAAAGTAGTTAGCAAAATCAATATCAACAACGACCAACGAAGACTTGTAATACCCGATCCTCGCTCCAGTCTATGTTTCCCAAAAATTCAGCTTTTGTGTTTTTTAAATGTATTTATCCTCACTGGAACCTGGAAGCCGAAGGAAGATTTTTGCAAGTGCAGTTAACGATGATCACCGATATCATCCGTATAAATCATTTAATTTATTGGCTACTAATTAATACCAAATGTCAGCGTGCACGTCCTCTGGGGATGTTTTGTTTTTTTCTGTTTTCAAATTACCATCCTCTTCGTCCGTATCGTTCCAATCGATATGTTTTATCGCCCGCTCCGCTGAAGCCACCTTTCATTACCATGTGGCTGTCTTCTTAATTAGCGTTTATTTATGATGAAATTCAATCGGGCTGATATTAATTATCGGCCAACAATACAAAAAGTCACGCTGCCGATCGCTGTGGAAGCATTTTCACCCAGGTTCAGTGAAAAAAGCAGAAGAAAGAGGAGCAACGGTCCGCTTAGTGCGCACGTTTCCCTACAAAAGCTCCTCCCTTGGTGCTTTTCGATTGCCTGTTCATTAATTACGTTCCATTTCCGTTTTCGTGTGCGCTTCGAGCCGTGCCATATATAGCCCATGTATATTTTCTCTCCTTTTTCGAACGCCTTCCAATGTTAGTCAGATGTCGTATCACAGCTGAGCTGAGATGGAAATTATCGTGCTTTCTAAATCGCTTTCCAATTCACCCAAACCCGACGCTGTCCATAAGCTAAAATAGATCCTGGGCACGTTCGTTAAATGGATCCTAACCCCTTACGCACACGCAGGCATCCACACACACGGATATAATGTTATCGATTGGAACTGATTGAATTTTCCCTACTTGGCACACTCGCGTTAGAAAGTTGTGCTAATAAAAACACGCCCAAGTGGCGATAATCAATAATCATTGCTAATATTCCTGTTATTAGTCAGCAATTAATAATACAACCTCCCTTCTCTTTCCGGAAGCGTAACCCACACATATGACCACCCTATGAACCCAGCCCTTTGTTGAAGTGCGGATGTAGGTGTAAAGCATTCACCCTCATTCGGTATTACAGTCCCGTCATCATTGCCAACCGAACCGAACCACTCTCGCCTGGAGTACCGTTTTTACGCTCCACGGTCATTTGGCCGCATTTATATACTTTGGTTTTTCCTACTTTTTTTTTGCAAAAAAAACCAGCACTACGCAATGGAACGAATTCGCACGCACGCAATCACGCACGCCGATAGAGCACACGTTCGATGACGCTGGAGCTTTTTATTGCTGGTCCATGTCTGCGAACAAATCCGCTCCCAAGCGACCTTTCCTCCGTTTGTCCCTCATTCATTCGCAGCTTTTCAGCGCAACTGCACTTAAATGCATCGGCAGGCAAACCAATATTATATACCGACCAAAAAGCGATCGATCGTTCGATCCGCATCGTTTGTGTTTGCTAACGACTATTTTCCTCCATGCTTTTTTTCTGTACATTCCTGACTTTTGTACCGATTCAAACTCGTTCAGGCGCTCCTCCGTATCATTTGGCCGCTTTGTTTGACTTTCGTTCGTGCTTTTCATGTTTTTGTTTGACCATACGTGATAAGCGAACCGAGTTTTCCGATATGAAGCTATGCGATTGCCTATAGAGAGGACGGCTCTGAACCACAAATGCGTACCGTAATCATACGGCACACGGTTTGCGGTTGGACGTCATTTATTTATGTTCTTGCTTTTTTAGTTTATCCCTCGGAGCGTGAATATTTATACGGTTTAAATCGTTGTTTGCACTCAGGAATAACATAAGCAAAATATTTCAACTATAAATTCCAGTCTCAAAAAGAACTTAAGGAAGAAGATTTCTCTCTTTTATCGAAAATGTTTATTTAATTTATGAATTTATCTTCAATGGAGGCGCCCAGTCTTTTGTAGAGAGATTAATGATCATTAGATATTTTTTGGTTTCGTGATAGTGACCTTTACCGTGAAATTATATCATCACATTGCCAATATAAATTTGATACACCATTTCTTTTGGAATTCTTTTTTTACTCAATTTATTATCTCACTGAATGGAATCGTAAGAAAATATTTTGGGCATGGAGGCGCCTAGTACCCCACGAAGCATCAGATAGTATCAAATTCTGTTGACAAACTAACTTCACATCCACACTTTAAAGTTGTTAATCGGTATATAACCAATTTCAGTAAAGTCGGTAGAGGTTTTAGATGCATATGCAATGGAAATTGTGGTTTAATTGAGCACAATATACTTGTCGTGCCTGACTTAAGTTGTCCTGCGTGTGTGTATTTTAATTTGATCAATGTTCCTCACTCTCAACCCGACTGCCTGACGTGCTCGCTTTAGAATTTAAGATAATTAAATTATATAAAATCGTTCAATCAATTTCTCATACCTTCCTTCTTTCGTCAACGTGCTCCCGGATATAATTCCCTATGCACTAACCACTTGCTCAAACGGTGTTAATTTCGAAGCAAAGAACTTCCTCCAAAGCACTTTCCCGCAACAAGGCGAAGCGAAAGTTTCGCCTGCTGTGTTTCGTCCTGGAAGGTTGGGGGGAGAACAAAAAAAACATACATATGTCAAACCAATAAACCTAGCAACACCTACGCAACACACTTGTAGCTCCGCTTTGAATATGTCATAGCACTCGAGCATGAAAAGTTTTCGCTTCCTTCGCCCATCCCTGCCCTCGTTGTTAGCTGCCCGCAACAGCAGTTGTTTGCGAAGCTAGATTGCAAAGAAAACTTGACGAAAACATACACACAACAACGATCGTTGTCGCACCGCTGCAATGCACCTGCACAAATCTTCCCTGCGCTCGCCAGCTTTCCCAGAAGCAAACATGCCTGTTTGTCAAAAAAAACAAACAGAAGCTTTGAGAATGAGGAAATATTGTACAACTTCGCAATGAAAAATATATCACCTACCCGTATCAAACGCAAATAGTAAACAGAACAAAAAAGTCAAAGCAAATGTTTCACAAAGCCCACAAAACCCTGCTCCCTTGCTCTTCCTGCCTGTCTGCCTGCCTACCTGCCTGCCTGCCAGCCTGCTGTCCTGCCTGTCTGTCAACCCTCCCTCCGCCCATCAATGCACCACTTGACCGAGAAAAAAAACATGATCGAAAATCCACCGAAAAACTTTCGCCACAGCACAAAACTCTGTTCTCACGCTTCGACTAACGATAAACTTTTCTTCCGATATCCCTCGCCCCGGGAAAATCTCGCTCTCTTTTTCCACACTCTTCCTTTCTCGCTCGTTCATCGGTTCCGGCTGGTTCGTCGCTTGCTCCCTCCCACTTGCTGGCCCCCTGGCCCTGGACGTACCTCGAACGCCACCCATTCAATCATCCTCCCTCGCTCGGGTGCAATGGAACGGATAAAATGGCCCCCGAAACCCCTGCACAGTTCCACCTCGCTGGGTAGTCGAGCCGACGGACGTGAGCGTCGAGCGGAACCGCCACATTATGCTCCACTGCCAGGCGCAAGGAGTTCCCGTGCCAACGATTCTGTGGAAGAAAGCAACAGGTGAGTGATCACAGAAGGCTTTTTCTCGCCGGGTCGAAAATTTGGGTCCAATTTCCTTGCCTACTTTTGGTTGGAAGAAACGTTAAGGAAACACACCCGCTACGACTACGGGTGGACGGGTGAAAGTCCTAACCGGCACTCGTAAATCACCTCCATCAACACCGGTTTGCGCTCATTGGCCTTCCCGGCGACCGGACTCGGTTAGATCGTGATATCGAAACGGCCAAAAAAAGGGCCATTCACGACACCCGAACCCTCCGGGGGGCCGGAAAACGCAAGAGAGAAAAAAAAGCTAAACGGGAACTCATTATAACTCAATTTCACTCTTCCTTCGATCCCTAATCTGTGTTTATTTTGCACGCATTAACTTTTCCGTCCGCTTTTTTGTGCCCTCCCCTGCCAACAACTCGCAGGAAGTAAATCGGGCGACTACGAGGAGGTTCGGGAGCGACCGTACACGAAGCTGCTGGCCAACGGGTCGCTGCTGCTGCAGCACGTCAAGGAGGACCGGGAAGGGTTCTACCTATGCCAGGCGAACAACGGCATCGGTACCGGCATCGGGAAAGTTATTCAGCTCAAGGTGAACTGTGAGTATTGGATGGAGGCGCTCCCGGTCATGGGTGGTTGGGTTTGCTTTAATTAATTGCCAACTTTACGCTGGGGCTAGGGTAAAGAGAACAATTAATTGGAATAACTTTTCGATGCAAAATTTTGCCCCATTTCGAACGTTGGGATTAGGATTGATTCTGCTCACAAGCCCCTGTTGCTTGCGAAAGGAAGTGATATTTTACAAATTAATCTATTTCGAAAGGATTGTTTTTTAATCAAATTGACATTATGAGACTTTTGTTTAAAATCAAATTCTAATATTGCACTGCACTTTGTAAATTCCTGCAGTTATCATTTATGGTTATACTTTTAACGAAAAAAGCTACAGGGTAATTGTACCAATAGTGGCGCACTTAGTCGTGTTACTAAAAATATGATGTAATTTTTAAGAGTCTATTACAGAATATTTTACAAATTTATACGAATTATGATATAAACACCATCCTTCTTCAGAAAAACATCTATTTTTACAGTTTATCATGTAAAATACACGAAAAAAAGCGTTTGTTTCTTCCTAGCCGGTTGTTCCTGTGATGGTGATATGGTAGTGGTGGTATCGTGTTTCAATAGAAGTGGTAGTACTTGGAAAATTGGAAAATACTGAATATATTTTGACTTTAATTTGTTTTTGAAACATATTTCAAACAGAACGCCTTAATTACTCATAGACGAATGCATTGACTTGGCCATAGACCAATTCATTGGTCTCAAAGGCCAATGCTTTTTGCGGTGATTCATAGCCTTAACGAAATCATGGCACTCCTGATAATTTCTTAAGGAATCCAGCATATTAGTACAACCTGTTTGGAAAATATGAATTTTAGAGCTTTAATATATTACGGAGTGGCAAGGTTTATTTTTTGAACACTCCGTAGAAATGCAAAGAACATTTTATACAAGGACAAATAACACTATTGTATTTATTTCTTCGTAGAGCTAGGATTTTATTCCACTACCTTCACTTTTAGTACAGCACCACTATAGGAGCATTTACCCTATACTCAATGCCAGAATTTTTCACGATACAAAAACGTAGAGATATTTCTGCCTCATAATATTTTGAACTTTTTTTATTTATTTATTTAAGAGACTTTGTGCTATGAGAGCGACATTCGTTTCTATATATTTTGCACATGCCAAATAAGAAGTTCAGTGGTTGTATCAATTCTGACCCCAGAAATAAAAGGCGTGTCTTGAAGCTTACATTTCCTTTCAAATTTCATTTTACTCATGTTGCAGTTGCTCATTTATTCTCCAATTCCAGCTTCCCCATATTTTGCCGGTCAGTCAAAGATGGTTACCGTAAAGAAGGGAGATACCGCCATCATGCAATGCGAGGTGAAGGGCGACAAACCGATCAACGTCGTCTGGCTTCGCAATGGCAAGCACGAGCTCAACCCGTCCACAAACTATCGCGTCTCGATTAAGCAGGACGCAACGCCCGAGGGCATCTCGGCTGAGGTGCAGATCTCCAACGTGGACAGCAGTGACAGCGGGGCGTACTTTTGCCAGGCGAGCAACCTCTACGGCCGCGACCAGCAGCTAGTGCAGCTCCAGGTACAGGAGCCACCACAGCCACCATCTTCGCTTGAAGCCGCAACCGTATCGAGCCGAGTGGTGAACCTGAAGTGGCAACCACGTGGTGGTGATGCGGCCGAGGTATCGAAGTACATTGTCGAGTATCGAGAAATTGACCGGCAGTGGCAGTACATTGAGATCTCAGACCCACCCGCCTACTCGACCATCATCGAGGGTCTGAAGCCGGCCACCAACTACGTGTTCCGGATCGTCGCCGAAGGTCCGGCCGGGCGAAGCTCCCCGAGTCAGGAGCTGTTCATCAAGACGGACCCACAGCGGCCGGCAGGAACTCCGCTGAATCTTGGCGCGAGACCGGTATCGTCCACTGAGATCCTGGTCAGCTGGATGCCACCCTCTTACGAGCTGCGTCACGGTGAGATCCAGGGCTATAACATCGGCTACCGATCGATGCACGCGACAAGTAACAGCTACAACTTCACGTCCGTGTCGGGTGACGGTGAGGATGGTACCGGGGAGCTACTTCTCGCTAACCTAGCCAAGTACACGCGTTACACCATTGTGGCGCAAGCGTTCAACCAAGTCGGACCGGGTCCACTCTCAGAGCCAGTCACGGCGCAAACAATGGAAGACGTTCCGAGTCGCCCACCGGAAGATATCCGTTGTATGGCGCAGAGTTCGACCTCGATCCAGGTATCGTGGCAACCACCGCAAGCCCACCATACCAACGGGCTACTGCAGGGCTACAAGGTGTTCTACGAGTGTGCCACTGAGGACGCGATCGCTAGCGGTGAGATGGAAACGCGCAAGACCACCTCTCTCACCGTTCATCTGTCCAACCTGCGCAAGTTCTCAAACTACAGCATTCAGGTGTTGGCGTACACGCGCATGGGTGACGGTGTCATCTCCCCTCCCGCCTTCTGCCACACGGACGAGGACGCACCCGAGCCACCGGCCGACATTAAGATCGCGATCAGCTCGCCATCGTCACTGTACGTTTCCTGGTTGCCACCACGCGATCCCAACGGGATCATCACCAAGTACAACCTGTACATGCGCGCGGTGAACGGTCGCGAAGAACTGAACAACGACAAGCGTAACCTGCAGGCGCACCAGCATCACTTCGAGGCGAAGCAACTCCAAAGCCACACCGAGTACCAGTTCTGGGTGTCGGCATCGACGCGTGTTGGAGAGGGCAAGAGTTCCCGTGTCGTTTCCCAGCAGACGTCCAATCGTGTGCCGGCCAAGATCGTGTCGTTCGGTGGATTGACGGTGCGTCCCTGGAAGTCATCCGCTTCACTGAACTGCATGGCGGTGGGACAACCGAGACGCGAGTGGTTCAAAGGTGACACACTGCTACGACCCGGCACACAACACAACATCCAGCTGCTCGACTCCGGGGAGATCATCGTGACGATGCTGCAAACGAGTGATACCGGCAACTACACCTGCCAGGTGGACAATGGCATTGGAACGGATCGACTGACGCACAACCTGCTCGTTCAGGTTCCACCCGGTCCACCCGTCCTCTACGTGACCAGTGCCACGTCCAGCAGCATTCTACTCCACTGGAAGATTGGCTCGACGGGCAACGCACCGATCACCGCCTTCTCGCTGCACTACCGACGAGTGCACGGGAACCTGGAGGAGATGCAGCTATCCCGGCATGCCGCAAGCCACGACCTGAAGGGTCTCTTCTGTGGTAGCACCTATCAGGTGTACCTGGTGGCACACAACAAGATCGGTTCCTCGTCCGCCAGCACGACGCTTAACGTGAAGACACAGGGGCAACCACCGGGCATCCCACCCGATTCGGTGCTGATCGCACCCAACTCCACCTCGGTCGTGTTGCGCCTGAACGGATGGCCCGACAATGGTTGTCCGATCATGTACTTCGTGCTGCAGTACCGATCTGTGTCCGGTGGACTCGACGACGAGTGGCACCTCGTCTCGAACGCTCTGAAACCCCAAAGGCGCTTCACGCTTCCGGGCCTCCTACCGTCGACCATGTACCGGCTCAAGATGGAAGCGCACAACGTGGCCGGCTCGACCAACGCCGAGTATACATTCTGGACGCTCACCAAGGACGGAGGTACGCCTTAATCATCACAACCAATCAAACCGACATCCATTATCTAACTTGCTCTGTACCTTTCAGACCCACCACCGCCGGAACTAGTACAAAGAGGACACCGTTCTCAGATTTTTTATAACAATATTCAGCTGCTGATACCGATCATCATCACGATCACCGCCACCATCATCTGCATCGCGTTCACGGTGGTGTGCTACAAATACCGTAAGTCCTTCGCCACTCTTCGCACAGGGGAGACCACTAAGGTTTCTTTATCCCCATATTTCCTTTTTCTCAGGCCAACGAGGCAGGCAGCGAAAGGACACGATGGAAAGCCAACAGACCACCGACGCGCAACGGGATCGCTACTACGCCACGATCCACAAAGTTGCCTTGCAAGCGGGCGATAAAATTCCTGGTAAGTGATGGGTAGAAAGATACTTTTGTTAAAATTAAAATCAATTAGGTTAATATTTATACAGAATTTTCCAACGAAAGACCTCGCTTAAAGTTCCAATCGATATTAAATCCTTCATTCGTGACATTCGTCATAGGTCACCAACATTGAAATTTAAATCTTTAGATTTTAATGATTTTGAGAAATGTACGAGCACGACTTTGTTAAGAAAACTCCTCGCCAGCTCTCCTATTGGGAGCATAAATAACATTTATTTATATCGTATTTACACGGGGTCCAATGAATTCTCTTACACTTTTTTCATCGATCCGTAGTAGAAACGCTATAGATCGAATGTTTTTTCGAGTTGTGTTTTTCGAGTTTTCGAAATGTGTTTCATATTTAACATTTAATAAATGATGAAAAGTTCCGTGATTATCTTTTCGGAATCCTGCAGCAGTCTCAGGATGTTCAAAATGACAGAACGTTGACTTAATGCTCCAAGGATAATCCGAATTTCAACGGAACAATTCCGTGGTTCCAAAACTCCGCTCTGGCCATTGTTTAAGGGGTATTTTAAAATGACAAAAAAAACCCGTTAATGTTTAACATTCTATAATGAGTGATCTTGCAATATGCCCTGAAGACAAACAAAGAAGCTGTAAATGGGGTAGAATGATTTTTTAAACAAAATGAAACACTGATGACTAAACAAAATGACTTTTGAGCCAAAAATGATTGGCCTCCCAGTTCTGAAGAATTCAGTCTAAAGAATGGTTTAGAGTGGCCATATACATCAAATATAAACAAGCTAAACTTGTCCAATTTGGTCCGTTTCGGTACCAAAATCCATCGAATTTAAGAGTAAATACCAATGAAAAGCACCAGCGTTTTAGCATGTCACACGAAACTATTTTGAAAAACGTTTGAAGCTGATTAAAACAAATTGTGGCGGTATTATCTAAAATCAAATGTTGTAATTGATCTACAAAAAAACAACTTTCTATTTAGCAAAAAAGATCATGAAAATCTTAGAGTTTTGGAAAAATTTGTGTTTGAATTTGTATGACAAGTTATCGGACACCGTGTAATGCTCCTTTTATGCTTCAAATTAAAACTGCTAATTAACTGAACATTTTCCTTTCCAGAAACATCCGAAGACATCTCGCCGTACGCCACGTTCCAGCTTTCGGAGGCTAGCACTCTAGCGCAGCCGCACCACAGTGGACCTGCGAACACTCTGTTGCACTCCTTCATGTACCACGAACGCGCCATGACCGAGGGTTGCGCCTCGCCACCACCCGCCGCGGTACTGAGACTTCACAATCAATCACCATACTACAATATTGTGCGTTTTCTTACTTCTATTATCCTGCCTCACACACACACACACACAAAAACACTGATTGGCTTTTGAGCGGCTTCTTGTGATTTGAGTTTTTTGTTTGATTCAGTTAGATTTTGGCCTTCCTCCCCCGCCGGACGTTTTATTTTTCCCTTTCCTTGTCCGACCTGAATCCTTCTAACGGTGAACTAAATTTGAACACACCAACAACTGGTACCAGGCTGGTACAACGCAAATCCTTCGTCCTTGCCCAAAAAAAAAAATCACGCTCCTCTGCTTCCTCTGTTCGTTGAGTTGGTTGCAATGTAGGTTTGTAGGCCTGCGGCTCTTGTGTTTGGTCTATCTTACGTTTCGCCATAGCAGCGGCCAGCTAGTGGCGCGTGTGCGCGACACAATCAGTGCCCCCGGCCGGAGTCCAACATGCGAATACTAAACCGTTCTCCCTTCCACCCCACACCAACCTGTTCTGCCCTTCCAGAACTCCTCCAAGGGCCGCCGGAGACATTCGCGCAAAACCGAGCCCGAAAGCGAGGAGTCCGACTCGGACCAAGACCAGCTGACCTCGAGCCGCACCGAGTCGTCCAACCAGCTGGACGCGAAGATGAAGCACAGTAAGGATCTGGACGTGGGAGCGGCGGGCGGCCACCCGGGCGACCACGGCTATAACCCGAACCACTATATGCGTTCTATTCCAGGTCTCATTTATCACGGCACGCAATCGAGCACGTCCTCCGATTTGTCGCCGATGTCCGAACAAAAGTCCTTACCGCGGCGTGGCCGTTCAAGGTACCATCATCTTCACCTTCATACCACTAACACCACACCACGACACAAGTCCTCCAAAGCTCAGTCACCACTAGCGTCTCCCCGTAGTAGCTGCCCGAACGACAGCAACGTCCCGATACAGCTTCCCCGCATGCCGTCCCAGTTTCGCCCCATACACAGTAGTAGAACAATCGGCTCCACCAACTCTCGTCTGTCTCCCAACTGTTGATGAAATGGGTGTGCAGGGAAGGACGTGACCGGTGTCACGGTCGATAGCAGCGAAGCGTTGTTGGGAGAACCGTTTCTCCGCTAGGTTCGATCGCTCCAAGCGATGCAAAAACAAACACACAAACAAACAAAAATGCCAAAAGCCAGCTTAGGAAAAAGGATAATTAAAATAGTTGGTTGTCAAAATGAGAAAACAAAATCCAAGTAGCCGACTACTTATCGAAACCAGTGTTGCCAAACATCATTCGCGTTTTGTAGCAGGAGAGGAAACATCAATTCATTCGACCCAATTGACCACGTGTTGTAGCGGAACCAGAATGGCTTCAAAGCTCAGATGGGATTTGTTTTACACGATTGAAAATGATAAAAAAGGATAATGCGCCACCGTCCGTCACTCACACACCTGTGTCACTATAGCTAATGTTCGCCATCACCATATTGGTAAAAAAAAGAAAAAAAATCACAACCACCATTTTCACCAACACCACCACTACCATCACTACCACCACCACCACCACCACAAACGCCACATTCACCTTTCACCAAACAATCAACCAATTATGAATATGATGATCGTTCCGCCCATTTTGTTTTACAACGTCACTAAAACGACTCTACCTTCTTCTCGGTTCCGATACCTACTACTACAACTACTACTTCTACTACTACAACTACTTCTACCACTACTTCTACTACTACTACTACTACTACTGCCTCTCATCACCTGTTTGTTGTTGCGCCATCTCTCAAAAAACATCAAAATAAATCAAAAAATAAATTATACGAACAATATCGATTGTAAACGCTGTTAATGGCTTATATTAAACGAATCGAAAACGAACTTTTAAAAACTAAAAAAAAAATCTATGCACACACTAAATTCGCTTTTCAATCAAACGAAAACCACGCAACATGTGGAAAACGGAAAAAAAAACAAAATTTTAGCAAACCCAATCGAAATTTGAAAAACGTTTAATTTTGGAACCGAACCCCCCTTCGAACCAAAACCAAAAGTCAAAGTCAAACACATCACATCTATATGCCCAGGGGAACGATGCGGTCGTTACTGACACCGTTGCACCTGCCGGACGGGAGCGCCCCGGGCGGGGGTCCCCTGTTCCACCAGGTGCCGATCGAGGGCGGCACTCCGGACCGGCTCGAGCTGTCCGAGGCCGAGTGCGACATAGACACGATCAAGAAGCTCAAGCTCGGCATGCGCTCGTCGCTCTGGTCACGGCCGAGCCAAAGCAATGCTGGGGCCGGTGGCGGAGCGGGAGGAGGTGGAGGTGGAGTAGGAGGGCTTACGGGGGCCTCCAATAACAATAACAACAACAGCATCGGTGGAGGTGGCAACAACACGGGCGGCGCCGGCGCAGGTGGTAACAGCAACAACAACAACAACGGAAGTAATGGAAACTCGATCGTGGGCAGCATGCTGGGCGGGACGGGTGCGGGGCCGAACGGTGGCCCGGGAGCGGTCGGTGGCACCCCAGGACATCCTTCCGATTACTCGATCGCGGTATAATGATCGGCAACGGCGGCGACGGCAGCAGGCGTTGGCAGGAGGCGACGCGCAACCAATCAAATCAAAACCCTCTACGACGATCAGCAAGGAATGTGGTTTTAGTGGCAGCCCATGCTAGCTAGTGCACAGGACAAAATTAAATAGATGACAGAAAAGCTAAAAGACCATTGTGTGTGTTTGTGTTAGAAATCAGGAACAGAATAATAGCACAACAAAGGCAGACCAGTTGGATCGGACGATCTCTAAACACTACACTGACTATTAGATCGAACTGATCGATGAACTCGATGCTATACTACCACCGACTCCCAGGCGTACACGGTGGCGCACTCAATCAAAAGTAGATAACATTTTATATACGAAAATTGCGAATACACATCCAACACGAAGCGGAGCGGAACCGCGATTCACCACTCTGATGCGGGAAGCCAAGTCTGATCCGACTAGATAGCGAAACTGCACGACACTGAGGCACGTCGTGGCCGGCTGCCCCTAAGGCTAAAACAAATAAATTACAAAACTAGCTATCTATAGGAGCTGATCCGTTCGTTTCGTTACCCTACGATCACCACTTGTTTACAAATCATTAAATTGTGCCAAAAAAAAAACAAAAAGAAGAGAGAAAACATCAACACTGAAAAACGCATCAGTATTGAGACAAAATTTCCTGCCTTCGGAACTGTCCTCATATTATTCTAATGATAGGAAATCTTTATTCAACCACAAACGTTGTGAAACGCTCGTATTATACCGTTCTATTGGCGACTGTTTTCTGTTTGTTCCATCCCAAATGCCTTCCGTAATAGTTAAATATATTGACCACGTCGTTTTGATGCCATCTGTCTGTTGATTTGCCAGCAATTGGAATCGTCTAGCAGTAAATTGAAGCTATTTGACTATTTTTCATTATTAAACTTATCATAGGATGGATATCTATCAATAGTTACTGAGTGGGCAGAGGCCGATCTGCCAAATCAAAGTAGGCTCCTAATGCTCCTAAGGAGGGAGGCGGTATACAAGATCAAACATTAGATCCTATAGTAATCCGTAGTGCAGTGGGGGTGCATGCGTTTAACTGAGCCACTACTCATGCAAGGATTTTGTAATCTGTGTATAAAGACTGAATTTTCATTATAACTCTCTTAACTTTAAAACAAAAAAGAAAACAGCCAACCAAAACAAATGGGTAACTTAAAGTATATTATAGAAAAGTGAACAACAACAAACGGCACAAACGAGAAACAAACAATTCCACGCGAGCTCCGAGTTTAAGGGTTCCTTACGGTTAGTAAAATCAGTTAGACTTCAAATCCGTAGAAAGAAAAAACTAAACGATCTTCGTCACTCACGATACTGAAAAGGATAAGGATGTGTATGAAAGCCGGCATGCGTATACCACAGAGTCACGTTTACAAAATGGCCGATAACTATAGGGTCTGAACGATTTGCTAGCAGAGCCACTGAGAACGACACGACATGAGGAAAAAGTTTCCCGAAAACTGATCACACACAAAAATGTTTCATAGACGCAAGTCGAACAACCAGTACGTACTTACAATTAGAGGTAGCTCAAAGGTTCACATTTTCTTTCGCTCTTTGCAAAGTATAATAGAAACGGTAAACTAGTTTAAAAAGTATAGGATATTAAAAGAAACCACACTGGAAGGTACTGTTTTACGCATAAGAAAGGCCATAAGCTAAACCATTACGACGTTGGTGCGATAACTGTTTGTAATTCAATTTCTATTACCCATCGGAGATGAGTTTTTCTGTGTAAGGTTTTGCTATCGAACTTTTTAAATGGGACGTTCTTCAATCAGAAAGCAATCTTGCACCCTTTTTGCTACGTATCGCGCGATTAGTTAGTGTCGATAGGAAAAGTTTCGTCCCGAAGTCATGTTTTCCCGCGGAGTGCCGTTCGTTTTTATGGTGTATATTTTTTTTTCTTAATTTTTGATACTACGATAATGTTACGTATATTCAAGTAGGACGAATTTATATGTCAGTTAGTAATGAACAAAATGTAGTAAGCAATGGCAAGCAAAACGAATTACCTGTACCCGGTACGATACACACCCAACACCCCAAAGGCAAAGGATGAGCACAAACCATCGGAAGCGGGAGCTCGATGAAGAAGAAAAAAACGGAAATCGTTGTAATATGAAACTAATTTTTCACTCCAATCGTAGTAGCCAAGAAATATAAAACCGGTAGATTAACGTTAGAAGGCCAAACATCGAACTGTACGAATTTATTGATGACGAAAAGCCTATTCACAGCAATTTTCGTATGTAGATCAAGATAACAAAAAAGGAAAACCAAAAGGCACAAAACACACAGCAGAACAACCAAAGTTTCTGCAATGAACAGAAGCAAAATAGTAAAACCATGACGCTGTCGAGGGAATAAAATTAACATTACTTATCGGAAAACCAACTGAACCACACATTCTCAAACATGACCACTGGAAGTGAAAACATCAGTAAACATTCTTTTACGACCCAACAAACCTCCTCGATTTAAATAGGCAATTTTGCTTGGCGCAAATAATTACTGAACTTTATGTTGTTTTACTCCGCAACTCATGATGTGGGCTGTTAATTTAATTTTTAACATCACATCAACAAATAACCTACGAAAAATAGGAGACTGTGAAGAACGAAGCGAACAGTTGGTATCATAAATAAGTTACTCAAATTAGCAAAGATCAAAAACTAGGTATATGATAAAAGAAAACTAGTCCAGTTCCAAAAGATACGGCGGAAAGTGTGTTGAAAAACAGACATCCGTAGACTAATACAGTACGACCCTAGAACCTTTCCAGTAAACACATTATTGAATCATACGTTGTGAAACTTACTATCGGCTGTACGACATTCAAAGCAACAAATTCTAGTCAGATAAAAATTACCATGTACCAATTGCAACAAAACTATTGTACTTGATATACCAATGCCAACGTACGACATAAGAGAAAGTATTCCAATTCTCAGTTAATGGTTTTCATTTTTCGCGGAATAAAAAATCGCCTGCAATGTCATGCGAAAATGCAGCATTATGTTCACATTTCCCATGAAATAGAGATACATAAACATGCATTTTTTCCAAAAACACACATACACATACGCTGTTCTAGTTTTGTTCAACGTTATTTCGGTCAGCAAAAACATCACACTACTATCCATGGGGACATCATCCTGCGATGTACAAGCCATCGAGCAAATGTTTCGGCATATCTTTTTCGGCCAATTTGTAAAATGATAAAACAAAAGAAAACGGGACAACCCCAAACTAGCGGAGCAATGCTAGAGCCAGATGAGAAATGAGAGAAATAGACGTGAAATACGAAAACAACAACAAACAAACAAAAAGGTGATCAAAATTAAGAGGAAATTTTTACTAAAACGAAATTCAAACACAAAACGAAGAAGCAGGACACATAAGATGTAGTGTAATGAAAAAAACAAGACAACACAATGCAAAAATGCAACCACACAACTCAACCCAAAACAAACCAACAAACAAACAAACAAACAAACAAACAAACAAGCAAACTGCCCTCATGAATTATACATGGTGAATGAAGTGAACTCAAAGTAAACTGAAAGCAAAAACTTTTAATTATAACCACGAAACAAGGCGAGCGAAGAAACATACATGTAAGGGGGGAAAAAACATGATAAACATACCCGACTCTCAACGCAATGTGGATGCAGGAAATGATAAGGAATACAGTTAATAAGCAGATATATATATAAATACAAATAGATGTACAACAGTGGATATAGAAAAGGCAGAAAAGCGCGAAGAAAGGGTTCAACCGTCGTTGTGTCTGATAGAATAAATGTTTCTGTTGAGATTGCGAAGCAACAGCTTAGGTGAATGAAAGAGAAATAAATCATTAAACAAACTGAATGGCACACGAATGGATCGAGAAGCCACCTAGTTGACCTAATGGCTGGATGTGAGAGAAAATAAAAAATACATAAAAGTTTAAATAGTAAACAAACCAAACAGAACAAACATTACCGAGATGGGTGTAAATGAACATTACAGACAAGCATGGTGAATAACGACGATGGGAAGCTGCTGGGCATTGAAAGACTTTAATCCTGATTATTTAACAACAAAAATTAAATAGTAAACGGTGAACAAGGACATTATAATAGATTAGCAAACAGACCCCAAGAAATAAAAAAGCATAACAAACAACATATGGAACCACTTGCAATAGAAACGAGTGCATCTCACACACCTAAACGGGATTTAATGTGGTCAAGTAGAACGAATGACTATCCATGGCAAATACACACTACGGTGTCTAAAGCAAAAGAAAAGCAAAACACAATGAGCAAAAAAGACATGAAGCGCCCAAATTCCTGTAAACAATCTTAAAGTAATGAATTTGAATGGCATTTAAAAAGTGAATGTAACGATCATGAGGCGGTGCAGGTAGAGAAGCGTGGCATGTAAACTGCGGATACGCTGGGGACGGAGAGAAACGGAAGCCAGAAACTAAAAAATATGTTAATAAAAATGAAATTGTTTGTATTTACATACGCCGCAAATGAATGCGATACCGAACCCGTGGTCGCTATCTTCATTTCTCTCCCATATTTTGTTAACGAGCTTCTTTAAAAGGTAAGTATCCATACAAATATACTCTCTTCACCGATGTGTAGAAAATGTTCCACAATCAAACAATATTTCGGACGAATTTAAAGTGTGCCTAATTTCATTGCCACATATTTCCAGCTGCAGACTTTTAAGAAAACCGTATTATGTTAATTATTTATATATTTACCCCTTTTTCATCAGTTTCAAGTATTTCATCGGTCTTTTTTAGAAGGGTTTTCACTACTTGCTGTTTGGCGAGCTTCTTCAAACTTGAAATTGATCGGCTTATCGTATCCCATAATTTTGATGTAATGTGTAGGATCCGGGAACAGTTGTGGGTCGACAAACATTGCCTTATCTCTGACCAGAAACGTGGTAAATAATCCACCAACTTCCGGTACGGTAACGTCTTCGATTTTGAAATTTGTCTAGAAAAGAAAGAGAACTACGATAAGATCCACACGGCAATGGTAACAAGAAATGCCAGAAATTACCTTCTCACGCTGGAGGAAAAAAGTGATCGTGGTTGCTGTGTACTGTTGTTTTGCCGGGTCGTAATGAAGCTCCGTAACGTAGCGTTTCGTTACCAAATGCAATAGAATGGGTGTGACGAAGGTGAAGAATCCGGCGAATCCACATACGGCCACAATCATGGGCATTCCACCTATTTTGCTTGCCTGCTCGAGCAATATCGGTTGCGCAACTATACCGCCGATACTTGTGGCAAGCGAGAACACCTTCACCGCGCGGATTTGTGGCGTTAACGTGCCGTAATACACTTTACTGGCCTCGTCCGGTTCCTTCTTGTTTTGCTGTGCGTAGTCCGATACGGTCCCGGCTACCGGAGGCTTCGAGCAGAGTGTGCGGATAGCCGAAGCAGTTCTTGTTGGTCCGGGGAATATACTGCACAATCGATGCTTCGAAATTGGATGCACTGTAGACCGGATCAGGCTGGACGATTGTGCCACAGCTAGGCATCGTGGTAAAACCAACTTTATCGAATGCATATTTCACTATTTCAGGACGAAACTTCCACCAAGACGGATAGAATGATGCCGGTGTTCTTCGATCAAATTGTATAACCTTTGTTTTGCTATCATTCTGCTGACAGCATTTAGCAAAAGTAAACAAACATTCGAGAAATTCGAATCCATAACAAATCCATACGAGCTTCTCGACTTTTTAAAAGAAAAGAAACTAACAAATGAGAACTTACGAACGCTTTACCAAATTTATAAGATGGAAATAAATCCCCAACTTCCATTTTTTGTGACGAAATCGAAAGAAAATTGTGTTTTTGAATAGCCCTTCTACGGTTCCGGAACGGAGTAAACGGTCATCGGATCATTGAGTGGGTTCGTTTTTGATGGTAATTGAAACTTGTTTGAAATCCTTGTTTCAAACCAGATGTAACTAAGATTAGGCGTACAAATTGAATAGAGTGAGTATCGAACCCTATATATTAAACGTGTTAACATCCTGACCGTGCTGTCAACGCCCGAGGTTGTTCAGTGTTTATAAAACGGTCACAACATCGTAAAGTTGCGTTCATTTCGGTGATTCGACTCTAGTGGACGGTCAGCGACTCAATAACTCCAAATCTTTGTGCTGCGAGTGCCTTTTCGTGAAATTTTAAATCGTTTACAAATTCTCATTCGTCTCCAGTGTTTGTGACAGTGATCTACGAAAATGTCCCGCAACCCAGCCGAAAACCAGCTCAACCTGTACAAGGAGGCCCAGAAGGTAAGTGTTGTCCGGAGGACGTGCTACTTTTCCCCCTGTTGGCCGAATGTTTTCTCTAAGTGCTTGCCATAGGAAATCATTTTAAACCTGTTCATTGCTGCTCTGTGGGGCTATTTGGATTTAGTTGTAAACAACTTTGGTTACTTAATGTGTATTCATCAATTCGAAGTTAAATGCTGTCGATTACAGATGGCAGAAAACTTCGCTCCCACCATTGCTCTATCATTAATTACCGATCGAGCATTTAATAACAGAAGAAAATGCGTATTGCGCGATCCAGTGCAAACACAAGTGATCGTTGTGTCGATTAAGAAAAAATATAAATATTGAACGTGGAGAATGCATATTAAATTATCATTCAAACAACGATGTTGTCGAGGTCAATCCTTGACCAGCCTGCAATATAGTACTAAAAACAGCTTGAGTAGTAGTTTAGTTCACTAATTTCGAGTATTTTTGTTCACACTTATAAATATAATCAACAAAAGAATCGTTTCTGAAAGAATACACGACAAACGAACGTGATATGCGATCGTGTAAATATTACATCGAAACGAAACATATTCTGCTCAAGTGCCTGTGGTGCGCCATTGCATTTGAAAGCAAATGTTTACTAAGCGCAAAGCTGCATTTTTTTTTCCTACTTCCCCGATCGCACACTATGATCACTTTGGGCTGCAATCGCCACCATGCCTCGATGGGGAATGATTTGCAAAAAAATTAGCAACACTAAGTAGCCATGATTCAATGGACAAACGGAGCCAGTTCGGTTGTTGGGTGCTAACCACCAGAACCCCAGTCGAGCAACTTCGAGCTCGATTGCGTCTTGCAGACGAGTTTCTTATTTGATATACTGCAACAACAAAATAAACAACAACCAAAAAAAAATGGAAGTTGTTAACCCGCGGAACGGTTTCACTTCGATGGCCGATCGCAGGAAAATAAAGTATCCGGTTGAAAGAGCTGATTTATTTGAATGATTTGATTATTTTTCACCGCCTTCAAGGTCAATTCGGGTGGAGGGCCAATGTTCAAGAGTGTGGAACGATAAGTAAATAAAGGGTAGTGAGGCAAATGTTTACCTCCCGCTCGCCTTTTTGCTTGCAGAATGTGGCGAATTGCATAATTATTTGCCACAGATCGTAATCGAAACTTGATGAGCTAGAAGTGCAGTGAACAAGAACCCACCTTCGAGGTAAAAGGATGCTTTGTCCAGACTGGCGTTTCGCTCCATGTAATATTGCACAACACAAAACAACTTACTTCTAGGTGTAAATAAGAATCGATAATTTATGATAAATCGATGATGATCGGGTACGCGGTAGAATTGCAATCGAAATGGTTATTTTCCATTACAAATCAATCTCGGAACAGGTAGCAGGTACCAACCATTGATGTAATTGTAAAGGGAGACAACGTCAAAAATAGCCTCCGGTCACGCGAATCATTAGCAAACCCATTACGTCGCCAATTATGTCCTCAACCGAGATCTTGGCCCTTGGGCCAACCGATCACAAACACTCGTCGCTGCATTCGGAGGGATAATCAATTAGTGATCGAGGTGTTGAAAAAATCGACGATCGGTCACAACATCGATTGACCGTTGGATGGATTTATACTCTTTTCTCATGCTGTGAGTAAATAGGCGAAATTGAAAATGAGCCACAATCAGTTACACTAACCGTAAAACGCAGTAAAATAAAATGGTTTTGTACTATAATTCACCAAGAACATCTTGCGAGTGTCTCTAGAAAGTTTCTTGTTCTAGTTAGAAATATAGGGGTGGACGGGGTAATACGCACCCCTTAAGGAAAACTCTTGAATTTTCCATTAAATGGGCTGGGGATGGTTGATTTTATTAACTCATTTGGTTCATAAAGGTTCTAACTAGTAACCTATTAGGGAGTTTTTGCCGTTTTTGCTAAAAAAATCATGAAATTTTCAATTTAAAAAAAGTGCGATTTTTGATCGACTATTTCTTGATGGGGGCAAAACGCACCTGTCTTGAGGTAAAATGCTCCAAAAGGGGTAATACGCACCAAAACGAAAAGAAAAATACACAATAAAAGTAAGGCAAGATACACAACAAAAGAGAGGTACACTGCACTCATCAAATAACCAATTTTGGACCAAAATAAATAGTTTAAAAATTTCGTCAGAACCGTCGTCGGCAAAAATTACGAATTACCGGTTCGACCGGTAATTTTGGTTATTTTGCTTTTATTTCGCGTTTCTGTTGATGTAGAGCTATTAAACTCACTAGGTGACCATATTTTAGTTCATTCTTGCAGAGAAATGACTTTTTTCGCGACTAGAATGTGTTTTTCATAATAAATTGGAAAGGGTGCGTTATGCCCCAGGGGTGCGTATTACCCCGTCCACCCCTACACATCATTCATTTTCAAGGGATTGACGACTTTATTTCGTGTGATTTACACCAATTGTGTTGCGACGACAATTGGTCAAACGATGATGGCGTTTTGATGACTATTAAAGTGTCGTATCCATCACGTATCTTGAAAATTGACCTAATAATTATTGGTTCGTGCGTGGCTTTTTTCGTATCAATCTGTTGTAAATTACACTGCCGGTTCACATCTTGATGGGAACCGGGCTTTACGTGATCAACCGGTAGCATAATGCTATGCCCTTCTTTCCCTACGGAAGACAGTAAAGACGACAAGACATGCAATGTTTTATCAACACTATCGGTATGGTTCAATCTGCTGACTCGATGTCAAAGTCCTCCTATCGGCTATCACCTACGTGACCGAACGGAACGGAGGGGGAGGGGGAAGGAGCCAGTTAATGTATGTTTTCCTGCCAAAGCCACCAGCCGATTTATCGAACCCTACAGGTGAGTGATACAAGATAACGTGCGCCAGTTATAACGTGCCAGGCTTACAACCTCTTAAGATCGGTGATACCGGGTGACAATGGCATGTGTAGCCCGGCGTGTACCCCCCGGCAACCGGTTACACATAGGACCGGCATCTTGTTTTCGTTGTGTAACCGCGGCAGCGGTGGATTTAAAATTAAACACCTCCTTACCGAAGGAAGCACCACCATATTGGAAGAACAAAATCGATTTTTATGACCCAAAAACTGACCGAAAACACCGGCGGGAGGGCAACAGAATGTTCGATATTTCGGGGTTTTACTTTTCTTGACCCAGCCCCCCGGTGTGATCGACTTGGGGGGGAGGAGGGGAGAGTTGTTTCTCGAAATGCTGAAGCCTAGGTAAAATTCCCTCCATCATCATTCCGGCTGATAAGGGTCCCTAATCTACCGGCCGGTCGGAGAGTGCGCGCACCGCCTGTTTACTGTTGTGGTTCGTCGCAAAGACTTCATCGACCATTCGAAGTACGGTTAAGCTGGTCAATAGGTCAACCGAAATGGACCTGTCTACCAGTGTTTCAGAGGTTCAGAGATAAATAAGTAACCGATGCTAACATTAATAAATTAAAAATTCCTTTGTATGGGTACTTTATTTGAGGTTGCCTTAAAATGCATCTGCCAAGCAGTTGTAGAACAACACCGAGATCATTCCTTTTACAAGCTTTATCAAAAAATAACAAAAAACGTCACATAGGAGATAACTTATCATTGCACATGGAATTAAATCCCACATTACATGGTTTAACGGTTGAGGAAATGGAGAGTGAGGAGTGAACGGGAACTGACACGGGAGAGGCTCTTCCTTTGCCATACTTGCGAAAACTTCCCATGCAAATGAATATGCAAAATGCGCATTTACAGCGATGGATGTTGAATAATTATGAAGATTGTTCCGGGCTGTCGTTTGTTTTTTGTTCTTACAAGCATTACAAGCGTTAGGAACGAGTGTCCGAGCTAGCAAACAAACAACCTCAGAATGGGTGCCCTTTGGTGAAGTAGTTCGTTTAAAACTACCTCATTAGTTAACGTTTTCAGCCTTGAGGGAAATGTAATTCTGGCTGGAAGAGACACTTTAAATAATTTATTTAAATACATTAAATGATGTTCTCATCGGCCTCGTGTGAGAGAAAGCGTGAATTAGTTTTGCACTGTTCTACATCATTAGTCAGAACTAGATCGCGTTTTACATGGCATCGTGTTCAGTCAGTTCGCGGTTTCTGCAAACTTTCTCGATCGCTAATCGGTATTCGTGGCCAAGCAACGAAACTCGGTCGCGTAGTCCTATTGCGTCCGCCAGTTGGCTCTGTTAGCAAGTCATTGCGATATGAACGTTTCTGTTTGTTTGTGCGGTTTGGTGCGGCTTCTGGTACGCAACGCCATCCGTCGTCGGCCGCCCTGACCACCATCGAACGACTTTGAATCAACAATGATAATGGGCCGAGAATTATCAGCTCCAGACGAACTCACGGGGTTCCAAACGGTACCGAGCAGACAATTATACTCCGCTGGGGGGAGACCTTAAAGAGTCGCAACAAAGGGCAAGATTTAAAAATTTAAAACAAAAACGTAATCAAATTATCTTATGCTTAAGGTCTAAGGGAAATTATCCTAAAAACAAGCGACGAACCGCAAGGATATCTCTTGTTTGGATCAACTTACCGAAACAAGTTCTAACCCTAGGCAAAACATAGAAAACTTTCGATTCTATCGTGTATAAGCAATAAGGTACAGAAGCTGTTTCCCATCGGCAGTTCATTTCAGTCGTCGACAACTTCGACTTAAACCCGCAACCCGTTGGCAACGCGATCGCTCGGTTGGGGTCAGTTTGAAGTCATTCCCAACTGCGACGTGTACAGCACAAAACGGGTTTTCGAGACGCGTTGCGAGCTTTCAATTTTACATTTTTTTTTTTTTGTTGCTGTGTATATGCTTTTCTTACTTTTGATGTTGGCTCCCGAAGTTGTTTTCATTTCAAGCGCAAAAAAAAAGGGGGTGAAAGTACAGTAAGAAAGGTACAGACTGTTAAAGATACTGTTTTTACGGTTTAATTTCATTATATAGTACATATGGAGCATAAAATAAAAATGCTTCCACCTTTCTGCGTACTGTTTGGTTTTGTTCAAATCGGTAAATACATTTTAAGGTAATTGGTTTTGAAACTGTTGTTTTTCTAATCGACATAATCGATATCACGAAGATCGAGCTCGTTTAAATTTTTTTATAGGTGACTAATAACCATTTTAAATTAATAATGTTGTATTCACATAGACCTTTCATGGTCTCTAAACTGCATTGAGATTTGTAAAAGTCTCAGTATATGGAATTAGATTGGCGGAAGAAGAATGAAAACCAAACAAAGCCGTTGACGCTGAAATCGTCACTAACTTATAAACCCCTCCCAGTGCATTCTGCATTTAAATGCAGTTTGAAAATGGTCAACATAAAAAAAGTCAGAAACGTCTTAACAAACCTCCAACAACTCCGACGTTGACAGTCGGAGCGAGCGACCGGAGGAACCGTGCATAACTGCATCCTACGGAAATTAATAGTGACTGGTTTTTGCTTTTCGATGGTGGTGTGCCGATGGCCACGCATTTGTATGCCGTTCGAGTGGCGAAACGACGCACCCAAAGACACACAGAACCGGTCACAGAAGAACACAGTCGAGGTGGGGTGTGTATGCACTTTGTTGGGAGGAAAAAAAACCGGATGCTTTTTTATTTTATTTTTGTTTTCATCTGGCGACATCGCATAGTGCCGGGAACTTGTTTATTAATGCACGAGAGGTTAACGCCGGTTAGACGATCGGCATCGGTAGTTTTAGTACAGTGAAGATCGCTTATGAAGTACAAACATTTACTATAACTTCACAACAATTTCATAATTTTCCATCGATTCAAGTAGACAAACTTTCTGTATTCGAATTGCTACGTTTGTGATAAGATAAATGCAACGGGCAAGGTAAAAAACAAACCCAACAAACCTCAACGGTTGGAGAGATTATTTTTGGTACGAAAGTCTTTTATAATTTGATGACCTGTTCAAAATCGCCGTGTGGACTGATAAGATAAAAACAAAGCGCTGGCTCACGATAGCGCTTACTTGTTTGACTTAAGCTCTCTAAATGAGCACCGTTCACGTAATATTACTTTGTTTACAAGTTTACCATTCTTTAGTTGATATGTTTGATTTTTTTAAATTTCTTGTATTTGGATGAGTTTTTATTAAAGATCGTTATAAAGTTATCCTTTACTTTTAACATTTTTCATTCTTTTAGAACCGGGTTTTGATGCAACTTGATTTTACGTCACAGATTCTCGCTGGCTTGGGTTGGCTTTGGAGTTGGTTTTGCGGTCACAAATTTTGTACAGATAAGACTCCTCCATGTTTAGCCCGGTTGATAAGAGTTTTAGAAGAAAGGAAACAAATTAACAGATACACGCAAGCTAAGCTGTGGTTGCTCGCTTTAGGAAGATGATGCTGAAAACAAACTGGTTCGGTTAGTATCAAACAAATTGCATCAACAATTTTGCTTGGATTTGCAATGTTAGTACACATTCCATGGAGCGAAATTTGTTATGGTTAGTTTCTGAAATACTAGTGTCGCTTGGATTCGAGAACAACAACCTCGTGTTGTGCTCCAGTTACGGCGACCATGTTATGTTCACATTCCGTCCCGTAAGAACATTCCGTCAAAGTCGTGGCGCTAATTGGAAGAAGGCATTTTTTAGTTTTCGCTTCAAGCTCCACGGTTCGTAATTTGTGGCCATTTTAACGTTTTAACATGGAAAGTGTTGATGAGACACTTTTCTGCTCCAATTCCGGTCGTATTAGAACAAGCCGCGTTGAGTGTTTAGGAGCCATGCGACTTGCCACTTGTTTGTCTCTTTTTGCTCGTGTTGGAATAAGTGACTTAAACGATCGAGTAAGTCAAGGGCATTCGAAACAGTAGTAAGTTGAAGCAAATGTTATTTAAGAAAATGTGCAAAAAAAGTTGTGAAACAGGCAAGCACATTTTAAATACACCATCACTTGTTGTTTCCATACTTACAATGTTGTTTGGTGTTATTTGCAAGCGAAAAACCACAATTCTCCTGCAAACCGTCTCCACCACCTTATTGCAACAGGTACAAACCTGGATGTACATGTTTTGCAACAAAACACAACCCCCTGTTTTCCACGATCACCGAAGATCGTTGCTGAATAATTCATTCGAAACATCATCCACCAGTTTAACCCATATCAGCATACGAATGCTTCCAAAACCGACGAACCGTGCACGGTTGTCTCGAGCGCCCTAGAAGAAGGTCTGCAAGTTCCTTCCGACAAGCCGCCCCGAAAACGATGGGAACATTAGCAAATTAAATTTCCTGCCACGGGTTTGCGGGGAAATGTGAAGCGACTGGTGCGAATAATTACCATTGAACTTGGTGTGGTGGACACTGCCAGTTAAAACACCCCGCCGCGGACCGCAACGATGTTTCTACAACACTGACACACGCAAATGGATCGTAAGGAAGGTGTTTCATTTGATGGTACAACAATTCCACTACATTAGTTTGTTTCGGAACAGAGAAGAATTCCATAACGGAAGGAATCAAAGGATTGAAAATGAATAATTACTTAATTAAACTAATAACAGAAAATTTTTGCAATGGTAAAAGACGTTTTCCGCAGTTGTACTGTTTTAGACACAATAAAAGTGGCTAATTTTTCTTCAAAAAGCAACGCACGCAGAGTGAACGGTCATTTTTCGAATATCGACATGCACGCCATTCGAAAGTAAACTCCCTTAAATCCCTCCAATCGGTTCGATCATGGTTCGGTTGTTTCGAGTGTGGGATCCAACCTACCCCCCGGCCTTACCTTCGGGTCTATCTGGGTCAATCCGTGCTGCTGCGGCTAAGCTCCGGCGCAAGATAGGAGGCACATAGACACTGGATGGAGAAATGGAAACATGAACTAAATATCTAACCTTTTACCGACCGATTCCGTGACTTTTTGAACGCGATGATGAATCGGGAAGATAGGTTTGGGATTTTCCACCTCGAAACCAACGTCAATTGATTTTGATGGCCTCACGATGCTCTTCTTCGGGAGGCGAAGTGAAGAAATTGTTATGAACGTGGGCCCTTTTTTTGTTGTGGAAAAGGCACCGATCGAGGCTTAATCGCGCGTCATCAGTTTTTTTGGCACTATGATTTTCGATATTTGCTTGATTTGAACGGAAACCGAAGGGACGTAGAAATTTTCAATAGAATAGAAATTTTGCAAATCACCAAACACTTCCACCATTTCTTCGTTCTTTCGTTTCTTGTTATTCATCAAAAATTAGTTTCAATTTTATATATAAACCGTTAGGCCAACCGTGCTAAATGCTTTATCGTCTACGTCAATCGTCAAGTCGGGGAACAAGAACATCACGCAAAAGCCCTGACCCGTTCTAGTTCAATCGATTCTAATGAGAGGTGCTCTCCTATCGTTTTAGGATAAGACGAAGGCCACCACCAGCCATGGAGCTCCGGTTGGCACGAAGACAGCCACCCAGACGGTGGGGCCGCGTGGTCCGGTTCTGCTGCAGGACGTGCACCTGATCGACGAGCTGGCCCACTTCGACCGTGAGCGCATTCCGGAGCGCGTGGTCCACGCCAAGGGCGCCGGCGCCTTCGGTTACTTCGAGGTGACGCATGACATCACGCAGTACTGTGCGGCGAAGATATTCGAGTCGGTCGGCAAGAAGACGCCGCTCGCCGTACGCTTCTCGACCGTCGGCGGTGAGAGCGGTTCCGCCGATACGGCCCGCGATCCGCGTGGATTCGCCGTCAAGTTCTACACCGACGATGGCGTGTGGGATCTGGTCGGCAACAACACGCCGATCTTCTTCATCCGCGATCCGGTGCTGTTCCCGAGCTTCATCCACACGCAGAAGCGCAACCCGTCGACGCACCTGAAGGATCCGGACATGTTCTGGGACTTTATCTCGCTGCGCCCGGAGACGACGCACCAGGTGCTGTTCCTGTTCGCCGATCGTGGCATTCCCGATGGCTACCGGTTCATGAACGGATACGGTTCACACACGTTCAAGCTGGTCAACGCCCAGGGCCAACCGATTTACTGCAAGTTCCACTTCAAGACGGACCAGGGTATCAAGAATATGGATGTGTCGCGGGCGGATGAGCTGGCTGGATCCGATCCGGACTACAGCATCCGCGATCTGTATAACGCCATCGCGAAGAAGGACTTCCCCAGCTGGACGCTCAAAATCCAGGTGATGACTTTCGAGCAGGCCGAGAAGGTGCCGTTCAATCCGTTCGATCTGACCAAGGTGTGGCCACAGAGCGAGTTCCCGCTGCTGCCCGTCGGTCGCATGGTGCTCGATCGCAACCCGAGCAACTACTTCGCCGAGGTTGAGCAGGCCGCGTTCGCTCCGTCGCATCTGGTGCCCGGTATCGAACCGTCGCCGGACAAGATGCTACAGGCGCGCCTGTTCTCGTACGCCGATACCCACCGCCATCGCGTCGGTGCGAACTACCTGATGCTGCCGGTGAACTGCCCGTACCGGGTGGCCACCCGCAACTACCAGCGCGACGGTCCGATGAACTGCACCGACAACCAGGGTGGAGCGCCGAACTATTTCCCGAACTCGTTCAACGGCCCCGACACGTGCCCGTTCGCGCACAAGCTGCAAAACTCGCCCTGGAAGGTGTCGGGCGATGTGGAGCGCATCGAGACCGGCGACGAGGACAACTTCTCCCAGGCGACCGTGTTCTATCGGCGCGTGCTGGATGACGCTGCCCGCCGCCGGTTGGTCAACAACATCGTCGGTCATCTGCGCAACGCTTCGCCGTTCCTGCAAGAACGCGCTGTGAAGAACTTCGCTATGGTGGATGCCGATTTTGGCCGCCAGCTGACCGAGGGACTGAAGCTTCAGAAAACCGCCAACCTGTAGGGTGGAGTGTGCTGGGAAAAGGGCGGGTATGAAGTAACGTTTTTCTAAAGCTTATTGTGTACCGCGGAAAAGTTTATAATCGCTTACTACGGCACATGGTCGGGAACTGTTTCGCAAATATATTCTTTATTATGTCTTATCAAAGCAATCTACACACGCACCGGAAGCGTTTACATTCTATAGCGAGACATTGATGCTCGTGATTTTGTTATTTTTGTAATCTATTTTAATAAAATAAATGCAAAAAGTGTACCACATTTTTATGCTTCCCATATTAGTCGAAAGGGATGGGGTGAAAACATGTTAAAAGTACAAGGGGATGAAAGAAAAGAATACTAACAGTAAAATGTACACAGAACTAATTGGGACTGTTTTGTGTTAACTTTTAAAAAAACAGCAACAATTTTGCTCAACATCGTGTATAACGACATTTTCAATTTCCCACTCTGGTCAAGGTAAATAGATCACATGAGGTAAGGAAATTTCTATGAATCTTGGCCATGTAAAACATTTCGGTTACAGCACTTTATCTGGTAAATCATCATTAGTTTAAGCAACTATGGCTGCTATTACCCTTTTTAATTCATTTTTTACATCAAATTCGTGGTGAATTGGAAGGTTCAATGTGAAATCGAAAGCCATGCAGTGTAAACCAATTGCAAAATTCAAACCAGTTTCACCACCTTGGGCTGTCAGACGTCAGGACGTTCGGAACTAGAGATGGGAAAATCAAATCCCTGAAGGGATTCGAATCTTTCGATTCAATTCCATTCTGAGATCCGGATCTCCAAATCCGAATCGTCAAACAGTCGTGGCCGTCAAAAAATCAACGGCGGTGTGGAAATCGGTTACAACTAATCTAAACTCTAATCAGATCAATACTGATAACTCGCTTTTTGCGTACTAAAAACATGTCACCCATTTCCAATGTGGGGTTCACCGCAGTAAGTAGTTCTGGTTGATCATGAAACGCGACTCTCAATGACGAGTCTTTATTTGATCAAAAATACGCTTAACTTGTAAACCAGGTCCTGTTCTGAATCATTGTTACTGCGTGAGATAAACATAATGGTAGAACTCCTCAGTTAATCGAAGATTAGGTTAGCGAAAAGTAGGTTTTGCTCTCGAACCTACGTTAATTCGCACAAGAAACTCATCCTATGACCAATGGAGAATCAGTTCTATCCAACGTTCGATTCGACTCAACTGAAATCAATCGCTAAGAACCGTTGTCTCTACATCGTCTCTCTACGTGACTAATGCGACTCACCCCGTGTATGGATCGATTCACATCAAATACAAATAGATTCAGATCAAGACTGAATAACATCAAATCGAGTCCCTAACAAATCAAAACAGATTCGAATACCAAACAGATCAAAACAGATTCGAATCCCAAACAAATCAAATCTTTGAAATCCGTCAAATGGGATTTGAATCTTTAGAATCCCTCTCGGGATCGAATCTTCGAGTCTTCCAAATCCCGATACTGCCAACACTATTCGGAACCACCATTCATTCGCACCAAAGTAGCAACCGCGACGGGACCGCCGCGTCGTCGACGCATAAAAATCCTTTCGTTTCAATCCGATTCCCGTCCCGACGAAGCAAACCGGACGTGCGTGTCGAAAAAGTGCGAAATAATTGTTGATAACAAAGGTGCCCACCGGGAGGAAGCAGTTGTTCTTGCGATGCAATAGTTGTTTGTGCGATTCGCTGTGTGATGTTGACGCTTTATCTGCGGAGAGGTCATTATCGATGAAATTTTTCGCCACTGCTCAAACAAGCTTTGGCCCGAGATGATAGTGACAAGTGAAACCGTGCAAGGATAACGAGAGCAGGCATCGGAAAGTGTAATCTTGGGGGAACACAAGCGAAAAGCGGTCGAAGACAAGTGGAGTTTGCGGGCCACAACAAAGCCAAGTGACAGCTTGTTCGCAAACCAAAGCCCAGAAAAGCAGTGCCGTTGTTTTGTGAAGCAACCACCGCGACCGACACTCCACGAGCCTACGGTGCCGAGCTTAGTGCCACCCGATTGTCCACGCGCTCCCATCCGTCGAGAGACGCAAACACACACGGTTCGGGAACCAGAAAAACCGAATTTGAGTGTAGTACAATTCCCCGCGCGCGCTTCGGATTCCATCTCTCGTTGCGATTCGTCGAAGCGCGAATACCATCCGTCGTCGGTTGGGCGATTCGGACGTTGTCGCTGCCACCAGCAGAAGCAAAACACAACACGGTGCACAGAAACGCGACCACCCCTTCCGGACATCCTTCCCCCCTAAACCCCAGCCTCGCAAAGAAAACGGATTGCATCGTCACCACGGGCGAGCCTTTTTGCAGCGGCTTTTCCTCGGTACAACCAAGCGCGTACCAACGGATCCCTTTTCCCTACGCATACGCACGCGCCGAGGGCGCCTCGGGTAATAGGGGCGGTTCGAGGGACGAAAAATTTCCACCCGCGGTGCGGCAGTGGCAGGAAGCGATTGGCACAGACAAGCGCACAGGAACTCCAATATATCCCATCGTCGTTGTCGACGTCGGTGTTCAGCATCGTCGTCGGTCGTTTTTCTCGTGCACAAGGACCGAGCCAACGGTAAAGGAAATTTCGTTCGAAAATATCCGCCCCGTGACTTTCGGCTGCTGCGCTGGTGCTACATAATCACCATTCGCTCTGCATTCGGGTGAAACTTGTGTGGTTTTCGGTCTGTCGTCATCCTCGTTTGTCCCGTAAATCGGTCGAAGCGACAAACGGGTATACACACACACAGCCCCCCTCTAATAGGAGCAAAGTCGTCCTTCGCAGTTTTATTGTCCTTGCTGTTAAACCTACTTTCCCACGACCGCCACCACAAGCAGCAGCAGCAGCAGCAACAACACCGACTCGCGGGAGTAGCCGCTGTTTTCGATGGATACAGATATTCCGGAACTTTCGGATGAAGCTGAGGAACACGTCAAACTAGAGAACGGCGATGAGGTAACGTATAATGGGGCACCTTCCAACGAGTGTAACTCATATTACCTGCGGTTATGTTTTTTTCTGGAACCCTTCCTGATGTTATAATTTCTTCTAACACCAAGCTTCATCGGACGTAGTAGGCTTGGTGGTTTTATTTGAAAATTTTATTTTGCATTTTAACAGATGAGTTTTGTTTTGTTATCGAGCGAATGATAGACATAAATTGAAGCTCTGTGGAGTGTCGTAAACAACACACATAAAATGGGACCGTTCCGAACACTCAAGCGCCACGCTGAAGATGAATCCATCAACTAACCACCAGACCAGGTGCGGTTAGGGAGAAAAACAACTGGAACCGAAAGGATCATCCAACTATGCATCCCCCGCATATGGGGAATGGTGGTAGTCAATCGCCACACCGTGATTGCACTGACAACACAACAGAAAAAACCGACCGACCATGCCGCCCGATCGGGCGAGATCGATCGGACCGCACGGACGAGGCACCATCGAGCGCAGCAGCAACACAGCAGCGGTACGTCTTATATATACGTACGCCGCCCGAATATATCGGTCAATCTCGGCCCCGCCGCGAGAAACGAAAGGCGAACGAACGCGTGTCATGCTGTTGGGCGTCCCCAACATTAGTACCGGGAACCGCTGAAAATACACACACACGCACACACGCTCCTAAACCATCGATGGAAACCCGCGGCGGCACGGCTTTGGCCGTCGTCGTCGTCGTGGTCTTCGTCTTCGCGATCATCGTGCGTCCCTCGTTTTTCATATCGCGGCTGTTGCGTTGTTTGGGGCACCGATTTCTCCGAGGCCTCGGCCACTTGCTGGAACCCTAGCGCGCTGCGTCTCGCGCAGTAGTGGCGCTACGCTGGACCGCGAAGAACGTACGAAGGAAATTGGAAACAAGAAAGACCCGCCCGCATATCCTCATCGGTCTGGTCCCTCGGGGGGACGGTTTTTGCGTTTGGCGTTAGCAACCCACTTGTTGTGACGTAAGAGCGGATGTTGTGTAGAGATTCGCACACAGATTTTTGTTCGTAGCCAAGCTGTAAAACCTTTCTTTGCTGCTCAATTTATTCATCACTCATCGTTATGTTCCAACAGCAAGCAAAATCACAACAATCGGACAATGAAAAGCTATAAAATGGAATGGAACAGACTGCAAGCGCCACCATGTTTTTTTGTCCAACTATGGAAGAACATTGCGTTATCATTGTGGGGCCAGAAGCACACAAAAACCCTTCATCAGCCTCTGTACGGTTCGAAGTTGTTGGTGCGCATGCATTGTACGGGTGTATGTGTGCTGCGATAACGGTCCCAGTCAAGATGAAGGGTACCGCGAGTACATGCGTGCGCGCATCCGTCAACTGGAACTTTTCCTAACTGTATTTTTCTGCCGCCCGTACGACGCGGAGAGAAGATGGGAAGAATCACCCTAAAGCGAGCTAAGGAGGAAATTTCCCTTCATCATGGTATTAAATAGTTTTGTTGGAAAATTTGCGACCATGTAAGGTTAAGTTTTGACTTAAAAAACCAAACACAAAATCACCCACATTCAATGTTAAATTAATTTTCCCTATTACTCCCCTTTTGAGACGCCAATGACGCCAACTTGACACCAATGTATTATGTTCCTTAATAATATAAAGAATGTGCAATGGAATAAGACAGGTCTCTAGGCATATCAAATGTTATAGCGGAATTTGGGGCAAGTGTATCAGCTTAGGCGATTTGGTCTGTAGCTTACTAAAATCTGTTTGCTAAACACCTGCTTTATGTTACGTACATTTTCACATATATTTTTCACTTGTCGTTGAGTTTCAGAAATATAAACGCAAAAACGACTGTTCTAAAAAAATATATAAAATGGATGATAATCATGTACTTTTTGTGCTTCGGGGCAAGAGTGCCACCTAGCTTAATAAGTAATAACTATTATAAGATCCATTGTGATGCTCCATTGTGAATGTGAAAAGTGAACTATTCTGCATGAAATTCGGTGCACTATATCTAGTAACAGGGGTAAACTTATCTGTATACTACATTTGGTAATTTAATTACATTTTGACTGAAAAAATGCCAGTTGGCTCACTTGTCTCAAATTTCGCTAGTCTTGAAGAATTTAAGAGCAGAGTACTTTAGAATCTGGAGAGGATTCTTATTGTTAGTTTTCAGTTTTTTTATGTATGATTTACTTGATTCGGTGTTTGATAAATGGAATTTTCTTGTGGTTGGTTCAAATCATCAAGGGAAATATTAAATGGGTTCTTTTCGTTAATCGGAACGCAATTATCAATTCTAGAACCCACTGCTTATCAATAGATGTACTCAATTTAATCAATTAAAGTAGCCCGTATTGTAGAATTCACGTCCCACAATCAGCGTAGAACAGCTTTAAAGAGGATATCAACACTAGAAAATTACTGGAACACTTGGATGAACCTCTTTTCCGCGTTCAATGGTAGCTTAGATTGAATTTTGCCCTGAACCGGACAGTAGGCTTCAGTTACAAACACAAGCGTTTTCAATCGCGGAAAATTATCGCGTTTTGCCGATCTCGACACGTGATACCCGAGAGGCTGAAGTATCCCCATCATATAACGGGCAGAAACGACGAAACCGCACGATCCTACAACTCCTCTCTCCAAAAGCGGCTCGGTAGAACTAAAACGCGCGAGTTGGAGCATAAGATCGTCAGACGATCAGAGTTCCATCTCCACCAAAGTATGCTGGGGATCATCGTGTGTTTGTAAACGGAAACGAACGAGAAGAGCTTCGCATCTTCGCCATGGGTCTGTTCGTCGAGTTGTCGTCCGGGTTGTTTTGGTCCGATGTCGGTGAATGCGAAAAAAGCGCGCCGGACAGCCTGAACATGGACGTTTTCATCTTTCCGTTTTGGGGGGAAGGGGTGTATTTTTATTTTCATTGAACCCACACCCACCTTTTCATCCCGGCGCGACGCGCGACTGTTTGGTACACACATCTCTCCTTCGGGGTGGGGTGGGATGTCGATGATGGCGCCCGGGCGCCCGTTTGTTCGGAAACGGCTCGTCGTCGTGAGCGAGTGAATGTGTACGTATGTACGTGCGGTCGGGTCGGATCGGTCGGAATTGGTTTCCGTCGGCGGGTGTTCGCCTTTCCGCGTTTCAACATCTCGCAGCGGTTGTTCGTTCGCTCCATTCCGTTCCGTTTCGGGCGAAGAAGCGTTTTGCAGGATAGGTTTGTTTACGTTTTTCACTCTTGCCGCCTTCGGATTGGATACGCGCGCGGTGCGTTTAGTCGCGTGCCCGTCCCCATCCCCAGAGGGATGCTTGCACTCTCTTCACCCCTCCCCGATGAAGTTATCGTTGTTGGCAGATGTTCCGATGGACGGCCCAGACGAACGCGGGCCATGATGGTCTCGCACGCGCCACTCGAGAAGCCGACCGAATCGGACTTCGGTCTTTCGGGACCGGCTTCGATAATGACAACCAGCACCCCGCGGGAAGGGCAGCAGACAGCGGGTGGTGGTGTTACTGGTTCGGTTCGGCTGCGTCCGTTCGATATCGGGCCTACACCCAATGTGTGACACGCGACGAGGCCGGCCTGTCTGTGCCATGTGTTCACTCGGGTCCGGGATGACGTGCATCTCTCCTCCAGCACGAACTGTTCTTCCTCCGCTAAATATCTCCGAGCACGACGACGAAACCACGGTTGGTGGCACGACGCTTCATTCCTCGCTCACTGCGAAGGAACGCCGTGAATCAGCCACATACAATTCACAGCGAGTGAAAGGTCAAGCTTTTGCTGCTATATAGTGTTCAGACCGGCTAGAAAGTAGAGCAACCGGGGCGCATGATTTGCCTTCACGACGTTGCACATGGCGGACGCGCCGCATACATGGCTATTTTCGCAACTGCGACCATTTACGGGCGCGAGCCCGAATGTGCGCCGTCGAAGGAGTCCAATCGGTTGCTGCTTTCAATTTTATCTCGTTCTCAATTCACTGTTTTTTTGTGGTTTGCACCCGAACGCCCCGTTTTGGTCGCGAATCTCTCACCGTGCTTCCTTCCTCCGTCGAGGACGTCGAGGTAAGATGCCGTACTTTCACTTCCACCTTGAGGAAGCGGTAGCACATTCCTTCCTATGGCTCCCGAGCGTCGTGTAAGCACGATCGTACGAGCTCTCCTCGTCGCCATTTCGATTGAAATAGAAAGCATTCGATACAACTACGATCTTACCTTTGCGGCCAGCGCCTATACCGAAAGGTGTACCGAATGAAAACAAAACATTTAGAAGCCAAAGCCAAAGAATTTAAGGACATGCGTCTTCGGATGCGATGTACGGCTCTCGCGTGTCGCACATTCGCTTTCAACAATACGAAGCTTTGACATTCGTATTTGAGCTATACGTATTTTATTTTTCCACATTAACATATCTCTAAGTGCTTGATCCTTTTTTACCTCTCCACCGACGGTCAAGGAGCATTTTTGCTAGCTTAGTTTAAGATTAATTATTATTTGAAACATTTCTCACAGATTGAATAATGTATTGTTTTTATGTTAGCCGCCGTAAGCCGAACAAACTTACCTAGAGTAATCTTTAATAGAAGTGAATCCGATGGACAAACCCTTTGTCTTCCAAGATTCGTTAACGAGAGAAACAAATGCCTTCACGTTTGCAACGATGGTGGAAAACAGTATCCTATTTGGAAGAAGATTCCACTGTGTTGAATTGATGTACCATCATCCCTTATGGAAAACTATTGAATTTTCTATGAACTTGGCTCCTGATTGTTGATTGTGTTCAAACTACTAACCTGTTCCTGTATTTTTGCCTTTATAGCGAAAAGAAAATCATTTTATTTTCAGTTGCGAAAAAATTCTATTTTTCATCGATCTGTATCTGGTTGAGGCAAAACGCACCTGTGCTGGGGTAAAATGCACCACAACAAGGGGGCAATACGCACCACAACAAACAGGCTACATGCACCATGAAATAAAGATACAATTCCCTACTCAAATTTTCCAGTAAATTGCCCGGAAGCTAATGAAATTCAAGAAGTGAATGCTTTTATTAATCAACATTTCTATTTTGCATGATGAAACAAAAAATACTTCAATATTTCACAGTGTACTGGTGCATTTTACCCCGAACATATTTTCAACTAAAATATGAGGAAATCTGCGTACTTACCGAAATTTTCGTGTGAAGTCTTTACACTTGTTATTCCTTAGCGAAATGGTCAGTTAAAATTACAACATAAGCTGTCTGAAGTGATTATGTTTTTGTTTTGCGTTTATTTCGCGTTTCTGTTAATGTTGAGCTGTGAAACCTACAGGGTGTCCATATTTTAGTATGCTCTTACAGGACGATCGCGAAGTTTGTAAAAATCAGGTGGACTCGTTTAAGGATACATGGTTTAAATTAATTAGAAAAAGGACATCTTTTTTAATTTAATTGTAGCTAATTTCATGTTTCTTTTTACGCGTCCATAACTCGTTTTTCATGTGAATTGGAAGGGTGCGTATTAATCTAGTATTAGATCCAAATCTCACGAAGCTCATCTCTTCAGGTGCTGAAGTTGCTATAGCAGCGAAAAAACATTTCGAATTAGTTTACAAGTGCTAACTTAGGGTTCCAGAAGGCGTTTACCACTTAGCATTGATTGACAGATGCTATCGTATAGAATGGGCTTAACGGACAGCATATGCTTACTGTGATGTAGGAATCTTTAGGAAAAGTCTATCGCAACGATATCATACTGAGCCGCTGACCTTGGTGTTTTTCCTCCTAATTTCAGGTGGCACTTCCTCCTCGCACCCGCCTGGTAACAACGGCCGACGTTCAGCAGGGCAACACACAGGTGGTACAGGTACCCGTCTCCCTACCGGTCGGCACGCTGATCGGTGGCGCTACCTTTAACGTGCTCACCTCGGACCAGATACAGCACTTCAAGCCGATGATATGCGTCGACAACAACGGGTTCGTCTCGAGCAGCACGGTCGTCGGTGACCTGAGCGGCGAGCTGAAGCAAACGCACATCGTCATCCAGCAGCAGAGCACCGGCGACTCGCAGCAGGATGACGGGCTCGAGGGCAACCAATCGCAGAACAACTCCCAGCAGGGCTCGCAGCAGGGCTCGACCCAGGAGTACCGCGTCGAAAGCAACAGTGCGCTGGCGAGCCACCTGGCCAACGTGGAGGTGCTCCAGGTGCGCTGCAAAACGACGACCGGGGAGCTGTACAAGAGCCGGCTCGGTTCGGGCGGCCGGGGGAAGTGCATCAAGCATAAGGATGTCTGGTACACGCCGAGCGAGTTCGAGAACATTTGCGGGCGCGGCTCGAGCAAAGACTGGAAGCGCTCGATACGGTACGGCGGGCGCAGCTTGCAGACGCTCATCGACGAGGGCATCCTGACGCCGCACGCCACCAGCTGTACCTGCTCGGCGTGCTGCGACGACGAGTCCGGAGAAAGTAAGTATTCGTCTCCAAACACTGCGGAATCGGGAGGCTCGAAGCAAACAGATCAAATTGGTTTAGTTTATCGCCAAGTTTGTAAAAATCAGATGGACTCGTTTAAGGATACATGGTTTAAATTAATCAGAAACAAAGAATATCTTTTTTTAACTTTGTTGTAACTAATTTCATGTTAGTAGTGTCTACTCCACAATTTTTTTTCGAATATAAAAATGTTTTATCATCTTAATTCCGCAAAATAGAAGAAAAATACCGAGCATAATATCCACACGGTCATTCGACTAGCAGCAAGTGCGCATGCACAATTAATACTAATCCATCAATCTTTTGCCTCCTTTTCAGACTCAACATTTCGTAAATATAGACTATTTGTTATATTATTAAAAATTATTTTTTGTACTATTCGGTTCCCTGTAGCCTCCTTGGGGGGACTTTTTTGTGGTCATAACAATAACGAGGGAAAATATTATCAAACTGATCCAGTCCAAAGTAGGAGATGCATTTGAAATAGGAGTGAAATATGAAAGGCCTAAAATTAAACAATGAAAAGCTAGGGAAATCTAGAAAAATAACAGAGATTAATTGAAGACAAAAAAAAACAAATTGTATATTGGTTTGTATTTTTCCGTCTATTTTTAAGCTGCGACTGGACCTGTCCGATTGTTTACCCCCTACAAGCGGCGACGAAGGAATCAAGCCGAACCCGAGCTGGTTGTGCTCGAGCAGAAGAAAAAGCGCATCATTGTGACCAGTGGCAACAGTACGACCACGACCGGCGGTTCCTCGAACGCCACGAATACATCCGCCTCGAACGCCGCCAATAACGGCACCAGCAACAATAACAACAACGCCATCATCAGCAACAGCACCAACAGTTCCGCGACCACGACCGTCACCAGTGTGGTCAACAATGCCGGTATCGCCCAGCATCAGCAGCAGCAGCAACAGCAGCAACACCAGCAGGTTGCGGTACAGGCCGCTCAGGTGCACGCGACGAGGCAGCAGTTACACCAGGCGACCATTAATGCGACGCCGATTATAACCAACAACACGAGCACCACAACGACCACCACAACCGTCAAGGTTGTTCAGCAGCAGCAGGAGCAGCAGCAGCAGCAGGATCTGCAGAACGAGCTGGCCATCACGACCAAAGAGGAACCGTGGCAGACGCTAACGGAAGGCATCGAAAGTGCGACGGAGTACGTGGAGCAAACAGCGCAGAGTAAGTCAACCAGGCAAAAGTGTCTGAAACAAAAGAGTTTTACAATATTTTTTTTCTTTCTTTTGCAGTACTAACCGAGAACAATCTGCCGTTCGAGAAGCTGAAAACGTTCTGCACACAACTGACCAAGCTGGCGCAGGAGATGCGAAAGTCCGTCATCGAAACGCAGGAGTTTTACAACCGTCAGATCGACTGCATGCAGCGGGAACGGGACGCTGCAATACTGACCGTAACGCAGCTCGAGCAAGAGCAGAACATCAACAGCAACTGTATTCCGCCCGGATCCATCCACGCGAACAAGAAGGTAAGCATTTCGGGTGTGCCCCTGCTCCAAGGTTAGATAAGCAGAAAATTTACACATTTCTTCCGTTCATTTCTGCACACCAGTGCGCCAACTGCAACCGTGAAGCGCTGGCCGAGTGTTCGCTGTGCCGCCGGACGCCCTACTGCTCGACGTTCTGCCAGCGGAAGGACTGGATAACGCATCAGAACGAGTGCGCCCGCAGCAACCAGGAACCGACGCACCAGATCATGCTCATAGTGGATGAAACGCAATAGCCTTTAATGTTCTAATCGGGGCCACCCCATCCCCTCCAGGGAAGAAGAGCTGCTCGAAGTGGGACCACCGCCCCGACCAATGTACCACCCGACAACCGAACAGCTCGGCTCCGATGACGAACACATAAAAGGAACAAATCGAAACGAAACGGAACAAAAACAAAACAAAACAAACAAACAAACGCCACCTTTCCTTCAGTGGAACATTGCGATGGTTTCCTGTTAGTTGTGCAGCAAAGAGTAGGCGGTGGAAAAGGAAACTATTAACAGTGGAACAAACCCCGTAGTAAGGAACAAGTCCCAAATTGAAGCAGGCACGGGATTTACAGTGTCGGACAATCGTTTAGCGGCACACCTCGCTGTGTGAAGTCCTTTCATATAAAAAGGGTGCGCTAAATGATTGCTCCTCACTGTAGTTTATTTGCTTTGCTTTTCATATTTTGTTTTTTTCTTTTAAGCTTCAGATTAGTTTTATTTAGTTTGGAGGATTTTGTTTAGTATATTGCGTACTAAATAGGCAACCGCATCCGTCGATATGATTGTACATTGTGGAGCTGAATCGGTTTCTTTCCGTCAAGCAAACGAAAAGTGAATAGTGTATAGATGAGGGATTAAAAGACTTACTTACCACCCGATAAAGTAATGCGAACTCACAGAACATCTGCAGCCCCCGTGAAAGCCCCCCCGGTAACCTCTCTCAGAACCCGTGCCCCGCGTCGTGGTAATGTTTATATATATATAGGTAAAAGGAAGGAAACTTAACTGTATATGTAGACGACAATTTTTTTTATGATTAATCATATTTTGTATATAATTAGATATTTGTTATTTTAGATAAATTTATCCCGTTTAACCTATTTAAGTAGAAAGGTTTTCTTTTACTTTTCGTTTTCCCTGGGCAGTATGGGCTTCGCAAAACGTAGAAAAACATGTTTTTTTTTTTTAAATACTACTTATTTTTCTGTTGTAAGAATGTAAGATGGAGTTGTGGTGAATCGTTTTATAACTACAACTACATTGTAGACTGGACTGCTGTCGAAGTTTATAGATTTAGTGGAGGCCACCATGTCCGCCCGGCGTTAGGCCTGGGCGAAGGAAATACATCATCCGTCTAATGGCATCTGGTTAGAATCAGGCCGCTCTTCTGCCGGTGACACAGTGTGAGTTTAAGACGAGTGTAGAAGAAAAAAGCAAAATACCTTATTAACCGAATTTTTATTTTCTTGTTACTTTAATTTCCTTCTCTCATCAACGTTTGTTATTACCTTCTGTTGTTTTCTCCTTGATGCTTTCACGCTTTTTCATATTTGCAAAAGTCGATTTTATCGACTAACCAGAGGATTACGAAGCGAATCGTCAGTCATACTACATTCTTTTTTGTTGGTTATTTTCTAATTACAATTATTTATCGGGGAAAAAATCATTCATATTTATGAATATACAACGCGTTCTGTTACTGTGTAACAGAGCTTTATTACAAACTTGTGCAAAATATCAAATGCTCGATTAATTATCAATTTGAGGTAGGATGTAACACACGAGGGAATGATTCGATTTTACCCCTCCCGGAGTGTTATTTAGTCTTGTGTCAGCACACTTTTACAGCAGCAGGGTCTAGCCGGCTTGCATTGAATTTACATCATCACGTAACAACTTGAGGAAAAATAGAACCTATTCACGATCACGCGTAGATGCTGGAAGATGTTGAGGAAAAAATTCAGAAAAAATGTGTTTGTACTAAATTCTAAATTAATTAATTATCCATCGCATCGAAAGCATATTATAAACTATAAAGGATTGCACTGTGGATCAAATCGATCGGGCGATGCATGATGTAAGATATAATCAATTCAAACAATTAACTCATATTTTGGGTAGATGTGTCAATGTACTAGATTCTAAAAGCATCCCATTTTGGTTTTGTAGAAAGGATAACGTTAAAAACACACACACACAAATCGGAGACTGCAGCGAGAAGAGGCGAAGACAACATGCGTATCGAATCACAAAAAGGAACCAAACAAAATTAAAAATGAAAGAAATTTGTAGTTTAAATTTTTATCTGTGGTGTTCGTTTCCTTTTGAAATATTTGAAATCATATTTGTACGTAACTTGCAATAATTAATCGCAATATGCAGCGCATTATCTATGCACAGCGGCCGCGATGGATTAACGTGAGGTAGATGAGATAACAAACATGTAAATCATTTGAAGGCATAAAATGTGAAACATGATTCATAGCGCAATGAACGGAGGCATCATAATTTAAATTAATCTAAATAGCCATTGTAGGTAACGCGCGACAAGGATCGATCGTTTCGAGAAGTCATTCATTCGATTGGATCTTCATCTGGATCGGTTTCTCGCAAGCCGTATAGAGGTCAAGCATGAAAATGAAACGGTTTTATACAATGAAGGCAAATACGAAGTGAAAGACTAATGGAATAGAGATGAAGGGCGCGATTCGAAGTAGATGTGAATGTGTGAACGTATTGTGGATCCCGAAACACGTTAGCTAAATACAGGTACTGGACTAGAGACTACTTGTGTATTGTAAAGAAAAATAAATCTTCACGACAGATATGAGTGCAGATGCCACTGCATCTCTACATAATTACCATACTCGTTGCATGGGTTGTTGACCTAATGAAAGAAAGAAAGTTTGACAATTTATGTTAAAATATTATGAAGTTTTTCTTCGATTACATTAAATTTTGTAATTTCCATTAACGTGCACCATGTGCTACAATGTTATTCAATTTTGAACGATACTGAGCTACTATTTGACAGCTGCTAGAAGGGGTGGTTTTGCTCAAAAAGGGTAGTCAAATATGCTGCTTTAAGTAAATCACCTTCTACTAATCACTCGATAAAGTATCGTTTTTAGTATGCTTTAAATAATATTATTTTCAATCTTCCGTGTATTTATTCATTTTTATTTTCTACTTTTATAGAGTAATCCAAATAACGTCCTTGCTGCAACTCAATCCACTTTGAAGTTTCAAACATGGTATTATAAACCTGCACGCTGGTTGTTTTGGTGGACCGTATGTTTAGGATGTTGATAATTATTTTTATTTCCCCCCGACAGCTCGTCCTGCTGCGTCGAATTGTGTGTTAGTTTCCGAATCTACCTCGAATAAATTTAATAATGTCCAGAATCTACCAAGCCGTTGTGACCACTGCCGACAAGTTCGTGCCCGGAGCGCTCCGACCGCTGTGGAATCATGCTGCTGGTGAGTTTTGATTGGCAACATTAATTGGGTTTATATAACACCAATCGTGAATCGTGCGTAAATTTGACCGTGAGCTAAATTTGATTTGATTGCAGGTCCCAAAACGGTGTTCTTCTGGGCCCCCGTCTTCAAATGGGTAAGTTGTTCGCACTTCCGCCAATGGAAGGGTAGAAACATTTCAACGATCGAACGAGCGCTGCCATGTTTACAAGACAAATCAGAGACAGTGTATCGCGTAATGTTTGTTTTAGGGTTTGGTTGTTGCCGGACTCAGTGACCTTCGCCGACCCGCGGATCAGCTGTCCATTTCGCAGTCCGCCTCGTTGGCCGCGACGGGAATAATCTGGTCGCGATACTCCCTGGTCATCATTCCCAAGAACTGGGGTTTGTTTTCGGTGAACGTGTTCGTGGCCGGGACGCAGGTGCTGCAGCTGTACCGTGCCTGGGACTTCTCGCGCAAAAACCAGAAAGCCGCTGTGGCGGCCCCCAAGTAGTGGAATTGACGAACAGGACGAGCAACTAATGTGAAAAATGTAGTAGTGTTTAAGAAATACTGCTGCACTTCGAACACTTCCTGTATACACTGTACGGTGCGGGTTTGTATATGTTGTGAATAGGACGTGTACAGTCTAAATAAATGCACAAGAGATATTTTTGACGAACTAATGAAATTGTAATTTTTTAATAGCAATATGCATGATTTTGAAAGAAAAGTTTATGCAACAGGATAGAACATTACAGTCATTTGCAGTACTGCTAACTTCATTAACATTTTTAAATTAAATTTTCATTTGCGTTCTAAGTAACTCGTAATGCTGAGAATCATTGGTTTAAAACTTATCCAATATTAATTGTTGATTTGGTAAATTTTGGCTTATGAAGAATGTAAAACAAATTGGTGTGGTTTTTGTGATTACCATTTCATTTATATTCACACATGGAATCCATAGCTTTCGCTATTGTGTAGTATTTTTTTCGTCCAAATCGTTTCGTTTTTGATGAAATCTGGCAAATTACACTCTTTTTAGATAAAATTTTGTTTTCATGTTTTTAGTACAAAAAACTGTTTTAATAAACTTCCTTGTTCTTTGTACAATCAGTGGTAGATGTTATTTGATCCATTTTTAAAGTATTGTTAATATGTTTCTGATTATACTGGTGGGATTAAAATGTAAAATTTTGTCACGAATGCACCTGAGCCCTCGCCATCATCTGCCTCCAGCTGCCAACAGAGATGAAAAATCTTAACATATCCTTCGAACACCGTAGGCGTGGCTGAAAAGAGCTCGACCAATCACAGCGCAAGGATGCTGTGTTTTCAAGATGGCTTTCAGGACGACTCCCGTAACCTGTGTCGGATCGATGCCACTAGCAGCAGTTAGCATTTGAAACCCGGCCGGAGTGGATGGTTTTCGCAATTCAAGTTTCCTGTAGTTCCAAAGTTGTGAAGCATTAAAAAAAAAGAATTGTAAAAGGACTGTAATATTGAATCAGTGATTTCTGTCGTGTATGATATGTCGTAATTTATCAGTGAACGTCATTAAAAACAAGACTGTGTAAGCGCAATCGATTCAAACTGTTCTCAAGAAATTGTACGTATTGTAAAATTATGGTAATAAAAAACAGTAGTGATTGTGGAGTGAACATGCCTGAAATGATAATATACAAAAATAAAATGAGCATAAGCTTGCTTGCAATGCGGTATAGAGAGAATCAACTTAGGAATCCGTATTAATTACATATTGTAATTTATAAAAGTTTTATAAAATCTTAAGATTAACTTAAATTTATGTGTATACTGTTGCTTTTCGAAGAAAAATTATTTCACTTAGCGATTTACCGTTAATTCAGATCGATTTTTTTTATCCTTTCATAGTCCTTCGTTTTCTGAAAAATCAGAAAATCTTTTATCAGAAAACATACTCTCAAATGTTCAAATTATTTATAAGACGAAAGTTTAGTTTATTGATTAGAACAAATTTTTGTTTTTTTTATAATTTTCATTATTTATTCTAAATTTAGAAATAAATGAATGAAGTCAAAAAGAAATTCATTCACGTAAATTATTTTATTTTTGTACATGGAGACGCCTAGTCCCTCACAATAAATTACAAATATAAATCATTGCAATAAATTAAGTAGGAGGATTTGGCAAGCCAAATTTGAAAAAAATAAAGGCCAATTCCAGACCATTCTAAATTGAGAGCAAAAAACCGCCCTCTTATACCTTCGCAGATGGTTTATCAAATCAAAGACACAATGGAACTGTCGTCCTGCTCGGTGGGTGTAAGAAAGCCACGGACAAAGAATCCACCCATCTGCCCCACCCTTGAGCATCCCGGTGGCCAACAGCCAGTGTACGGCAATGGCGCGCCCAATGGTCCGGCAAGAGCGCGCAAGCAGCAATCAGACGGTTCAGCCGGAACCGGAACGACGGAATTTTCCAGCCTATCGCGCGAAGAACGACGCCGCAGGCGCCGGGCAACGCTCAAGTACCGGACGGCGCACGCGACCCGCGAGCGAATTCGCGTCGAAGCGTTCAACGTGGCGTTTTCCGAGCTGAGGAAGCTGCTGCCGACGCTGCCGCCGGACAAGAAGCTGTCGAAGATAGAAATACTCAAGCTGGCAATCTGCTACATTTCCTACCTTAACCACGTGCTGGACGCTTGATTTGCTTTTGTTATTTTCTTTGTAAGTATCGAATAAAAAATCCATTGATTCAATCAACTACATTTGTTACGATAATTTTTGACACAGGGATTAACCGGATTGTATAGAAAGAAACGTGTCCATGTGTTTCATGTTGTGTGATTGGAAATCACCATTTTGTGCGAGGGTAAGAGATGTTACAACTTCTAACTAAAAACCTTCATGTCGACTGATTTTTTCACATGTTGACGTAAATAATGTGACAAGTCTTATGGGTTTTCGTTTAACACGGTGGTTCATTTGTAGAAAAAAGGGCAGTAAATTTATTATTGCAGATTGTAGGATATCTTTTGAAAGGATTAAACGACAATCTTAATTTACGTCGAATCTAACAGCAGGATGAAGAGAATATTTTGTAGTTTCTTTGAAAACTTGTTAAAACTCTATTTAAAGGAAGGAGCTAGTGAAAGCGACGGAACTTATGCACTCCAAAACTTTTCATATTTTGATTAATGGCACGCAATCGTGTAACGTTGGATCCAAGCCATACTTAAAGCAAAACGTTCTGGAAACATTGTAAAGTTTTTCGTTGCATGATGAAATGCATCTGGTGAGAAAGTTTGTCCATTTTGTATTGCTAACATTCATATACGCCGCAACATTATTACTTCCACGGATGTTTGTTTGCCAAGTTAATTACAAGTTGGGGAAAACTTTCGTCGAACCCTTATAAATAACTTGAACATTTGAGAGTGTCTGTTGGTAAAAGTTATAAATTTGTCGGTAGGTTTTTATTGAACAAGACCAAACAAATGAATATTATAAAATGTAAGATAATTCAATTAATCAACGAAATACCAAAAGTTTGAGGAAAAAGAGGAACGAAATGTTTGTTCTATAAAATATGTTGAAAAAGTAACCTTAAATTGTTCGATGCAGAAATAACATCATCGAAATGAGAAGATCACACTCTAAAACTTTCCACACCAAATCATGGGTTCGTTTAATACTGCATGCGATGGCATCGGGGTTCTTTTCCATAAATGTTTGATGCATCTTCCCTGCAAACCCTGCAAATCATGTGGTGAAACGCTTAAAACCAATATGCAATAAAAAATAGGGAATCACCCCTTTGGAGGACAGACAAACCCCACCCCACCCCCGAAGTGGACTAATATGCTGTAAATCATCACACTTACAAACCATATTGGCAAGAGTTCCCTCGAGAGAGCACCAAATATCCGCTTATTTTTTATTGCTTTTCCACATCTGATCTATACAATATCCGCGCTATCCGAGGTGAAAATCGGCAAAAAGAAAAATCATTGACTAGTAGGTGTATTCGTGTGAGTGTGTGTGTGTGTGTGTTCGTTAGTGTGTTCTATTGGTTGAATGAAGAAACGTGAACGCGTTGTCGTGGCGTATGAATAATTGACGGTCCACGACAATTGTCCTCCTCGAAGGGGCTCACTGGTAGACCGTCTTCAGCAGTGGGTATTTCCGCTTCTCGATCGGCTTATTGTACGCCTGCTGATACACACTGATCAGCCGCCAGTAGTCCGGATAGCCGGATCCCTTCTTCCAGAACGCGAACGGCGGTGCCAGCGTGTCGATGACGTAGTTCTTCTTCGTGTACGGTTCCCGGGGTTTCGGGATGTGCAGCAGCTTCTTGTAGTCGGCCGGCTTCCGGGCGGCATGGCCCGCCGGCCCACCGGTATCGAAGCTGCTCAGCGTCCCGGACACGTTGCTCTGCGGAATGCCAGCCTTGAACGCGCACCGATACTCCTGGTGGAAGTTGTACGGGAACTCTTCCGGTGCAAACTTGTGGCAGAAGCGTTCGATCTTCTCCGCATGCTTGACGGCCGCCTCGTGCAGCTGGCGTTCCATCGAGTTGGCACTGCCGGGCGGCTGGTGTCGGTGGTCCTTCTGGTGTTGCTGTTGCTGCTGCTGGTGATGGTGGTACTCGGCCAGTTCCTTCCCGTGCGATCCGTTCGAGCGGGCCGACGATCGTACCGCTGGCAGATTGTTGTTGTTGATCTCCATCGTTTCGTGATCGGGATGTTGTTTCTGCTGTCGCTCACGACCACTGCTGCCTTTACGATGCTGCTGCTGTTGATGCTGGCGAGCTGCATTGGGAGACTTGGACGACCGGGCCGATCCGTTGCCGTTGCCGCCACACTTGCACCGATTGCTGGTCGGGCGCACCAAACGCTTGTGCTGACGGATGACATCGCGGTCGAAGAAATCCTCCTCCCCGAGGGTGTTGGAAAACACCCCGCCGGCATGTACCACTGTGGATGCGAGAGGACAAAACCAAAAGGGGTTAGTGTTTGCCGATGGGAACGGAATTTATTGCGTCCCTGTTTTCCCCGGGGACCAACTGATGGCACGTGGTTGGCGGTGGTTTGTGGTTTCAACGAATTTCCCAATTTGCGCTTACCCGCGGGCAGATTCAACTCCTTCACCGGTTCGACGACTTCGAATATTGGCGGCGCAACCGACGGCTTCGAACCGTCCATGTACGTCTGGGCGTGCGGTTCGTGCTTGGTGCGGAACTCCCACCCGATGGCCAGATCCATCGCGCCGACCTTCTTCTTCACCCGCACACTGTCCGGCCGCTCGGGCGTCTCGAGGGCGCTCGGTACCTTCGGTATGACGCCGCACGTCTTCGGCCGATAGACCCGGTACTTGGTACACTTCGTTGGGCCCGCCTTGTAGTTCTTGCATCCGACACCTGGCGGGGGGAAAAGAAACGGAAGAAAACAAAATAACACGGGGTGGAAACGACAGCCCTCGCAACAACCCTACCGGTTGCGTACGGGCCGACGCTCAGCTCCATGCCGGGGTTGGGAAAACCGGCCGCCTGCGCTTTCCGAAATGCAATATCGATGACTGCATCCGGCAGCGGCTGGTGCTCGAGGTTTTCCTGGGCCATCTTCCGGGCCGTTTGAAAGTTGCAAATGGCCGGAATGAACTGCGACTTGGTGCCGGCGGACTGGGCGGCGAACGCGCGGGCCTGCCGATGGTGGCCGCCGCCTTCGGCATCGCCGTACGATGTTTCCGGCCGCGGACCTTCGCCCGCTTCCAGCAGCTTCAGGTCGCGGAACCGGCTGATCATGTCGGGCGAGTGTGTTCCGTTCATCATTGGGGCAAACTGTTGAAATGACGAGCTACAGCAGAAATCTGGTGGAAAGGAAACCTTCATTAAAAAGATTTTTTTTAAATAATAGAGAAGAAATCAAACAATAAATTGCAAGATTTTTTTGAAGTTTGAATCATTTCGATTTTAAATCGATAACGTTATTTTTATTTGAATTCGATCTTACTTTTCATCAAAAAACGGGGGCTGCCCTGTTCACATTATTCAATAATAAAAATGTTCAATAATGAAAATATTCAATAATGAAATTTTCTTTTGATCGAAAAACTTCTAAATTAAACTTACCAACTGCTGGGTTGGCTAGGCAAAGGGTTTGGTATCCAATCCAATTTCAAGGTATTAGTTGAACATAGTTTGATCAATATTAATGGTACACCTTTTTCAAAAATCTCATATATTTTACCCCTCATTAATTTCCTTGATATTCTGCTGCATTGAAATAGTATTTTTCTCGTTTGTATTCCATGATTAGTTTCATCCGAAGACGAAGACACTTCTTATTTGGTACCCAAAGTAATGGGCTTTTTTTTAACTGTTAAGAGGAATATATGGGATTTATTATTTTCTAATGTCTAATGTATCATAAAGAATTGAAAAAAAATTATTTAAGTACAACAGAAGCCACAATCGGCACTTCATAAACGTTCTACAACATCCGGAGGTGTTTTGCATATTAACGTTTGCAACAAGTCGTGTATAAAATGCAGATTACAATTTCGTATGCATACAAAATAATTTCAGTTGATTCCATTATCCCTATACGGTTTTCATCCCCTTCAATACAAGTATTTTAGTAAAAATATGATTATTTTTTATTAACTTGAAAATGATTTATTTTGCTTTTACATAATTTCAATCATTTGCTTGGTTGCGGTTTGCTTGATTATTGAGGGTTCTCTTAGTGTAATCAAAACTAGAACGATCGGTGGAAAATTGTCACCGACTTTTAACGACCCATTTGATGTATACAAAAATCATCAATTTTTAATGTAGAGCACGTGACCGCCCGACGTCCTCCGACTGACTTTCTTTTCAATTTGTCTTCGTTAATGCACCAAGGAAACCAAAAAATGGTGTGAAAAGTTACACACTCGTTAACAACCGGTGACAGATATAATTGTTACAGTACAATTTTATGGATTAAATTCCATGGTTCCACGGTTTAATCCATCTTGTCCTAATTGCAGCCCCCGAGTTTTGGGCTATTCATCTCCATTTGGCCGTGCAGAATTTCCCATGGAAGGTGTTGGGCCAGATCGGAAACCCTTAGCCTGCATCCCATCGAGAGCGAAGTGTCGAGTGAGACGTCCCGAGATAATTGTAATTGAAAGTTGTATCATACACTTTCATCGACCGTTTCGCACGCACTTGTCCGACGCCCCTAATGCTGGCCCGCTCGCCTCGCCCACCGATGTTTGACTTCCCACACGCGGCCGCTGTCAACACTCCGTCGTCGTCGGCGCGTGCACTTGCTGCATAATTTACTTACGCCAAACAATTGGCGCACCCGTGACCATGACGGATCGGATGTGTTTCGGTTCGGTTACGCGGTTACCCAGATTAAACCGAGCCCGAGGGCTCTTCTCGTGGAAAAGGGAGAAAAAAACCGCGACCGATCCTTGATCGACGTACCGGAACCCCGAACGACCGACCAATTACATTGTAATTATGGGGCGTTTGCATTCATAGCTCGTAGTTTTTCCGGGTGCATACTTTCCGGCTTTAAATTCGTCGCTTTTCCCGGTTTCACACTTTACCGAGGTGTTTTCCACCCCTCCGGACTAACGATTGCGAAGATGCGCTACCGGTTTTCCAAGTTAATCCCGAAATCAACACGTGTTTCAATTACCCTGGAGGGTGGTTTTGCTGGCAGGGAGTGTTCGAAAGGGCACAACAATAGGGGAAATTCGAATGAAATAGTTTAGGGATTGCAATGTAGAGAAGCATTCGGAGAACAGGGAAGTTGTTTGTTCTGGACTCCTTAGTTCCGTGGGTTGCTTTAAAATGTACTTTTACACATCGAAAGACATAAATGTGGAACACTTTTAAAAGTATCTAGCAATTGATTTTACCCCTACCATACTTTTTCTACTTTTTGATAAAAAAAAGTACTGAAAATCTCATACAAAATTGTGTAGTTGTTGTTAAAATTAATAAATAGATGGTTATGATAGAACAGAGCCTAATCCTTGTTGATCGATGAGTTATAATTCTTAAAAAATTAAAAAGTTATTTTTTCTGATAACTTTTGACAGAAATAAGGATTCCTTAATTTTTTTTGAAGATGTTGGATTCACTAGATTGACGTATTTTGAGACCTAAACTCACATAAAATTTCATCGTAAAAGTTCTTTTCCTGAAAAAGAAATATTTCAGGAGCTCAGAATGCACTCGTTTCCAGGAATATATTACAACGAACATTACAATTCAAATAAAGAAATATAAATATTTAATTAGAAATGTACCAAGACTGTTATACAAAAAACCACTTGAAATGCACTAGATAAGGATCTGATTTAATTCATTCAACCTGTATTTAATTCTATCGATCTTATTCTTTTTATATTGGAGACACGAAAAGAACAAGCGAATAAATGGTATTTTGAAATAATCTAAGCATAAAAACCCATTGAAATCGATAACATCAAGCACAACAATTTCATAAACACCGCTCTACACCGTAAGTTCGTTGAAGCACTTTTCGTACAACCCTCTTCCTGGTTTAAACTCACTCTAGGCACTCCGCAGGCTGTGCGGGTGTCTGTCTGGCTGTCTGTTTGTATTCCTAAGCACACTTGATTTTCCTCTTTTTTTCCATCGTTGTTGCTTTTCCTGCTGTCTCTGCTGCTTGACACTGTTCCGGCCAGCCCGCAGCTGGGTCGCGAGCTGGCTCACGTACTTCACGGCAAGGACTTTCTAGGGACACATGTGCACCCAACCAACCAAGCGCCCAGTCGACTACCCCGATCGAACCTGCCAAAAATGGGATTTTACAATCTCTCTAGGGAACAATTTATCACTGCCGGATTTGGTGTCCCGCCCTCGTAGCGTTGCCGTTTGTAAATACGAAACAATTGGTTCACAGGTTCCCTCCAAGGTACGCTTCCCGGTGGCGGAAAATTATTTGGCGGAAAATTACCATCATTACATTATGCGTTGCTGATCGTATTGCAGTGCAATCGACACGGGCCCTTTTCCACACGGGGGTATTTGTCCAGTTTTCCGGACTGGAATGGAAGGGTGCAGTGTCATCCGGTTCGGTTTAGTTTCTGGTAAATCACTTTTCGATTGCGACAAACGCCCCCGCGCGTCGTCGATGTCCACTTCGGGATGGGTAGGGGAAAATCGAATGTCCAGTCACCTCCGCGCCAGAGGAAAAGCTACTTTACTTTTTCAATTCCCATTCTAGTTTCAGTTACACGCCACTTACCCTCCCCGTTGCAGAACCAATTCCGCTGATCGGTGTGAAACACAATTAAATACTAAAGGCAGCAGGAAAGTTGCTGGCAGGCAGTTTTTTGCAGAAGAAAAATGGAAGGTAGATTTAACAAAAAGTCCACCACTTCTACTCGGGTTCTTTCCCCTCCGATAGTACGGATCGGACGAAGATGCTTTACTTTGGCCAACGAAAACTGAAACACCACCACCAAGCGCACGCCAAGCCCGCCAGGCGCGAACTGTTGTGTTATTTGGCAAATCACACAAAAATTGATTTTCCCCGCGGGAAGTGGTGCGTGTACAGCCTGTTGTGGACCGATAAACAATGCGCCGTTGCCGTGGGTTATGTTGGCGCTCTTCGCTGGTGCCCGGAGGGCGCACTTCGTTTGCTTCGAGAGTCCTTTTTTCACCCGACTCGTCACCCGGACGATCCCTCGGGAGGGGTTGCCAGGATTCTACCAGCCACTGGAATCGGCAAACCGAAATCCAACGAATACGTTCCAAAGACCCGCTGTACCGTTGGTATTCTTGACCCGAACGTTAAGGCATTCCGTTGCCGTTCCGATGGTTTATAAGTTGTCCATCAGTACGAAAAGCAAACATCATTTTTGCAGCAAGGAAAATACTTCGGTATGTAAGAAATAATTTTGTTAATAAATAGGCAAAGAATTATTTTTGGATAAAATTCTACAATAATAGTATGCCAAGACGTAGTAAGGCCAATAAAACATGCTGGACCCAAACTAATCAACCTGGTTTAACATAAATTAAGAAGAGACAAATAATAAATGACACGATTATGAAAATCACACCTAGATATCCTGTCTATGAGGACTAAGCTCTTACCTCTCTCTCTCTTTCTCTCTCCTGCGCGCTCTCTCTCTCATTCCACTGACGTAGATAAACCCTCCCGATAAAATGTGGTGAATGTGTTAAAATCTATTAGCGCATCCGAACCGGGAACTGTTTAAAGCGCCCTCGAAACGCAGAGGGAGTTCGTAAAAGGTCGGGCTACCCCTCTTCAAGGGCCTTTAAAAAAGCATGTTTCTGCTACCGTGTTGGCCACTTGCGACTATGTCTGCAGAGGGGAAACGGTAGTTTCTCTAAAAAAGGATAGGGTGGATAGAAATGTTTTCAGTGGGTGGTACTAGTTTTGATAGAACACGATGTTTGTTTACAATTATTTTATCCCATATACGTTCGTAGGATAAAAAAACGATAAATTATTCCATTCTAATCCTGTAATCTTCCGATTCGATTCGAACATATGTCTGATATTTTTGTTTGTAAAACACGACTTGTTTGGGGTGGAAAGTGTTTTTAGATACATTTCAAATACTTTAATACTAATTATTTACACTAAAACATTACTTACATTAAACGACAGTATAAAATAGATTTCACTTTCACTTTTATGTGCTTTCGCAAACCGTGAACATATTATCTAATATATAAATCTCAACGTCGATCACATCACGCAAAGTCTACCGGGCCGATCCACACCGAACTTAGCTGGAAGGTAAAGTAAGGTGAGGCAATATGCACTCCTTGAGAGAAAACAATTTATTTCTCGCAGTACATTAAAAATAATCGTCCGAAATTTGAACAGTTCGATTCCTTAACATCTTTTCTGTTGAGTAAAATTATCAAAAATAACATCAAAACCTCCATTTTTTATTTATAACAAGTTTTTGAAGACCCTTTTTTTCTACACGTCATTGACATTTGTGGGGCAATATGGATCGAACGGTGGGGTAGAATGATTTACACTAAACTTGGTACACATACTACTTACATAGTAACATAGCATGGGTTAAAATTTCATCTATGTATGGGAAGGGGAAAGGGGGCTATTAAAATACGCCCTACCACCAAAATGGTAAAAATACAAAATAGGTACCATTTTCGCTGTTTTTGTGATCTTCAAATCAAATGATCACAGTCCCAGTGAAATCAACAAAAATGCAATTGTTTAAAACCACCTTAAAACGACAGCAAAACATACAAAAATGTTTTAGTCTTCATACTGTCCTTCCCTCTAAGTGCTGTCGAGCCAAATCACCCAATTGAAGCAAACATGAGAAAAACTATGCTGGAAACCCAGTTGGACCAGGAAACGGTGTTAATTTAATTGTAGGAGTTTTGAATTTTTTGTTTCCCTATCAATTATTTGCCATCCGTTCTTTTTTATGTGCTTAACGATTGCATAGACTTTCAATCTTTAATCATGAGATTTTTAGTAACCTACTTTATGCATTAAATTTCTGTATTTTTAGTAAAATTAGCAGTTTTACGCCAAGACATTATCGATATCGAGCTAATTCTTTAAATTGTAGGGAGATAAGGGACGGATAGTTAGGTAAGAAGACATCCACAAAAGAAGCTTGAACAGCTCACTCTTGGAAAATTAGTTACTTTCCAGCCAAGTTTGGTATAAATAGGCTTGATAGGTTGTGCGTGATACAATGCCATGTTTGTTTCTGGCTTTCCATATTAGTCTACTCGCAGTAAGCTGGTGGAAAACTGCGTAGGCCCTGCGAAACAAAAACTCTCTCCCCGCTCAATCTTCTATCCAAATTTGATAACTGAAAGGCACACAGATTTTTGCACCTACACACCCGTAGGTGTCCTGTGTGTCCTTTCACGGTGGCGACACTGACACTGACACTGAGGACAGCCAAGTCCTGGAGAAAACTCAAACCGTGCACTGGCGATGCCCGAATGGAGTGGGAAAACAGAGAAAAGATAAATAAAATCTCGGGCTATATGAGTCCGATCGCGGAAAATACCATACCATTTGAAAGATCTTGAATAGATTTAGCTACGTACAAAGTTTCACGGCTCTAATGTTAGCCGTTTGGGCGCTATTAAAAAAAGATTGAACAAAAATGGGGTAAAACCCATGCCGACAACAGGGTAATGTACCTTGTACAAATAAAATCTCGGGCTGTATGAGTCCGATCGGGGAAATTAGCATACCAGTCGAAAGATCTTGAGTAGATCTAGCTACAAAAAAAATTTCACGGCTCTAATGTAAGCCGTTTGGACGCTATTAAAAAAATATGGGGCAAAAACTGGGCCAAAATCCTTGCCTCCATTCAAAAATAAATAAAAACCGTTTAAATATAATAATTAACCATATTTTAGAATAATTATCACTCACAAGCCCCACATGCAAGTTTCGCTTACAAGTCTCACGTGCAAGTCTCGCTTACAAATCTCACGTACAAGTCTTACATACAAGTCGAATGCATGAGCATACAAGTTTTTTGACTTTGCATGCAAGTTTTTTCGAATTTTTGGCGAGAAAAAACCTGTCCGACGACTTGCATGCAAG
>KE525350.1:403838-455859 GCA_000441895.2 Anopheles sinensis
TCGCAACTTGCATGCAAGTCGTCGGATAGGTTTTTTCTCGCCAAAAAATCGGAAAAACTTGCATGCAAGTAAAAAACTTGTATGCTCATGCATTCGACCTGTATGCAAGACTTGTACGTGAGATTTATAAGCGTGACTTGTACGTGAGACTTGTAAGCGAGACTTGCATGTGGGTCTTGTGAGCGATAATGATTCTAAAATATGGTTAATTATTACATTTAAACGGCTTTTATTTATTTTGAATGGAGGCAAGGATTTTGGCCCAGTTTTTGCCCCATATTTTTACAATAGCGTCCAAACGGCTTCTATTAGAGCCGTGAAAATTTTTATGTAGCTAGATCTACTCAAGATCTTTCGATTGGTATGCTATTTTTCCCCATCGGACTCATACAGCCCGAGATTTTATTTGTTCAAGGTACATTACCCTGTTGTCGGCATGGGTTTTGCCCCATTGTTGTTCCGTCTTTTTTTAATAGGGCCCAAACGGCTTTCATTAGAGCCGTGAAACTTGGTACGTAGCTAAATCTATTCGAGATCTTTCAATTGGTATGGTATTTTCCGCGATCGGACTCATATAGCCCGAGATTTTATTTATCTTTTCTCTGTTTTCCCACGCCATTCGGGCATCGCCAGTGCACGGTTTGAGTTTTCTTCAGGACCTGGCTGTCCTGGAACAAAAATGTCGTTGAAAAACCCAAATCCACCAGCACATATGCAGTGAGTGGAAAAGTCAGTGTCAGTGTCGCCACCGTGAAAGGACACACAGGACACCTACGGGTGTGTAGGTGCACACAATCTGTGTGCCTTTCGGTTATCGAATTTGGAAAGAACTGAATGAAAACACTCTATCAACAGAAAAACCGGATGAAATCGGTAAATCAGCCAGTTTGATTTATGTGAAGATATTACCACACATGCGTGGATAGAAGGGTCATGCCATCCAAGTCAAACGGTGTTCAAAAATAAATATAATAATCAGTGCTCACGTGAGGCAATCAAACGAAATGTGTGACACGCTAATGCACTAACTCGGTGCAGCACGATAGTTCAATCTATGACCATGATTTATTTTCAGATTTTCTTCTCGGTGTGAGGTCAAATTATTTGGCTCTAGAGGAAAAAATAATTACAAAGAGCTGCTATAATTTATGCATGAAGGTGAAATATTAGACCGAAGTATTAAGAAAATACAGTAAGATACAAGATTTTTTTATAGGAACGTTCATAAGAAGTTGTTAAACGGTACAGATACCAATTAAAACAAGATGAAAACGTATAGACTTGAAGGGAGTCTCAAGAACCGTATCCTGATTCGCTACCGTATACGCCAGGCGGTGGACAACAGCACCATCAACGGGATGAAGTATCTCGGATCCCGATGCAACCGTTACGGAAGGTGATTCATACCATACTGCAACATTAAATAGTAGATTACTACATTATTATGGCATTCCCTTTCTGCTTTTCCTGCAGAAGTTTCTGGGTGCTGGTGTTGTGTGGATCGTTCGCCTCGATGGTGTTCATTCTGCTGTTCACGATCGATACCTTTGACGAAACGATCAGCGTCAGCCCGGACACATCATACCTCCGGTGGAACAGCACCTTTCCGGCGATTTCGATATGCTACTCGAAGGGCCGCACAGGGCAGATTTCCAACTTCCTGAAGGAACAGTGGCTAGCGAGTAACTTTACGCCCACCAAGAAGTAGGAAAATTACGTTTCCCATCGGAGTGTTGGTTTTCCCAATTGATGGGATTTTTTTTAATGTTTTGCAGTACAGCCTACTTGTGGCCCAAGTTGGCACAAACATATCTCTTTTTGAGTCCCAACATTAACCTGGACAGCGACATTACGTCGGTATGCGTTGGTTTGAACAAGACATGCAATCTCAATTTGGCAGTGTTGAAGACTATGGTTGGATTATTTTGTTTTTCTCCTATTTGCATATGTAATAGTTTCAAGTACACCTCGAATTGTCTTTTTATTGATTCCAACAGTTTTTTCCAACTGATTGCAAAGAGGTACTGTTCGATGTGAAGGTTGGCGGTGTGAAGTACGATTGTGATCGCATTTTTAATTATACTCTGACGGAAATGGGGAATTGCTTCACAGCAAACAGCATTCACGATCAGTGAGTAGGAATGTGATACATTTTAATGATCATGAAGCAAGAAAACCTTTACATTTTGATATCAGTGATTTGCAGTTTGACCGCTTACCACTCAAGTTTAACTTTTGGACTCGTAAAAGACGATTGGAGTTTCATTATCGGAACATTGATGTTATCAATTACATGGTAAGCATTTATCAGGGTTTCCTAATTTTTGTTATATGTTGTAAGACTCAGTTTGAAGTGCATAATTATCTCGTTTCCTAACATTGGTTTTCAGATGTACATTCATAGCCCTGAAGACTATCCTAATTTTGTTGAGCCCTTCTATGCACTGAGAAAGTCTGGCATGGTGTCTCACTTTATGCTACAGGTATTTATTCTTATTTTTATCGTAAATTCCACACACTGTGACGAACGTATTGCGCCATTTTAGATCAAAGAAACCTTCAACCAGCCCGAAGTTCGGGATGAACCGATCGAGAAGCGAAAGTGCAGATTTCCCGACGAACCAATTCCTCCCGCGCGGGCGTACAGTTTTTCCCATTGCTTTCAGCAGAATCGAATCCAGCTGGAGCTGAAAACGTGCAACTGCACCATACCGACGTCCCCTAAAGAATGTAGGGTTCGATTAGTTACAAGAAAAGGAAGACTTAAGTATTGGTTTGATTTTAACATACGTTTTTTGATTAACTTTCCTATGTAGATGAGCACTTGTACTGCGACATTAAAGGATTGCTTTGTATCAACGATGGTAAGTTAGTGAGACTATAGAGTAATATAGGCATAAACCAACCATTCTATATCTCTTTTTGAGCAGCAAACGTAAAATATCGAACCAAGCACGTGCACACTGTGCACAAAGATAGATCCTGCATGCAAGCGTGCCAGGCTCTAGAAACGATTGTAATTGGGTAAGTAAAAAAAGTGTAACAATCCCGGGATACTGAATGATAATGAGGCTTTTGTTGGTTAAGGGAAACGTATAGCCCAACACAGTCTAATTCCGATCCGGGAAAAGTAATCTTGGAGGTCTTAAATGTACCCGTTTTTCGCTACCAAAGACGGGTCATACGAAATAAGATTGATTTCGCAGGTAAGTCATCACAGGATATTGTACGTATTTTCCGCTAACTTTACCTTCCTCACAGTCTCCTTGGGTGGTATAGGTGGACTATTTTTTGGAGCATCTGTAATAAGTCTCATCGAGCTGGTGTATTCGATGTTGTTTAAACCGTACCATCTCAAAGTGAAAGTCTCGATTCCACCATTTAGAGCACAACCAGTGTGGTAAACATTTTTAAAACATTTGATGTAATGAAGCATGTAGGGTACTATTGTTTTATTTCTGAAATATAACCTATGTCAAAATATATTAATTAAGCATAAAACATGTTTCTGTTTTATGAATGGAAAATTGATTTTCATTGTACGATGTGTTCATTTTCATGAACAACCCTCTTTCATCTTCATATTGAATCAGTGCAATCATGTTTTTACAATGCGTTTACCAAACAATTTATGTTATTTAACGGTCAATGCAACGTGTTCCGTTTAAATTCAAGCGCGCAAGACACAGTTGACATCAATGACATCCACAACTGTCAAGCCAGATTTTCAAAATAAAAACACCAAACAAAGTGGAAAAATGAACACAGTACTCGGTAAAACTTGCAACTCTAGGTTTTTAAAACTATTATTAACACAAGCATCGTCTAATGTGTTGCGCATTCCCAATCGGACGCAATGTTACAAACCGGTAAGCAGACGAGCGATTGCAGAAATCAAAAATCTGCGACGGGACCTACCCAGCGAAAGCAACAATGGAGCCGACCGGCGTACACTTGCGGAAACTTTACATGCACGGATACGTGCGACGGGACCAATACCGGTTGCCACCTACATGAGGGAGGTTCTACTCAATCCGTCGGCCGGATACTACAGCACGAAGGACCAAGTGTTCGGTAGCGGCGGAGATTTCGTCACAGCTCCAGAAGTTGGACAAATCTTTGGGGAGGTAAGTACATGGCATGGCGGTAGCCATTTAAAGTTGCTATTAATAAATTTGTTTACATTTCAAGCTTATTGCCGTCTGGTGTATAAATGAGCTGCAAAAGTTTAACTACGATGGCGAAATACAGCTCGTTGAGCTTGGCCCCGGAAAGGGTACGTTAATGCAAGACATGCTCCGTGTACTCGAGCGCTTCGGACTCTCGAAGGACCGGCTCAGTGTCCATCTGGTAGAGATGAGTCCACACTTGCAGCGGATGCAAGGCGAACGTCTTTGCGACGGAAAAGTGCACCGTACCGCCGTGGATCAAAATGAGCCACACGTACAGCAAGGCTTGACCGGTGCCGGTGTCGGCGTTCGATGGTACACCGATATCGTGGAGGTGCCGAAAAAATTCTCCATCGTTATTGCAAACGAGTTTTTCGATGCCCTTCCGGTGCATATATTTTGCAAAGAATCGCCAGAAGCCGGTACAGCATGGAAGGAAGTTTTAGTCGACATCGACGCCAAACAGCCGGGACCAGCCTTCCGGTTCATTCAGTCGAGCAAAGCGACTCCCTACTCGGTTGTGTTTGGAAAACGATTCAATGAAAAAGATTCGCTGTTGCAAGGCCGGAACCGCGTAGAAGTTTCCTTCGAAGTCGAGCAAATCGCCCAAAGTTTAGCAACGCGATTCGACGCGTACGGAGGGTTTGGTCTTGTGATTGATTACGGCCACGAAGGAAACAAAATGGATACATTTAGGGTATGATATGACTGGTTCTTCTGAGAGGAAAAACATTAATTCCTAACCTTTTCTGCACATCCTTCCACACAGTCTTTCAAGCAACATAAACTACATGATCCGCTTCAGGATCCGGGAAGTGCTGATCTGACGGTCGATGTGGATTTTGCATTTTTGAAACATTTTCTAGAACAAGATGAAAAAGCCTTCACCCTTGGTCCCGTGGGACAAGGTGCATTTCTCGAAGCAATGCAAGGCTCGGAACGTTTGAAGGTAATTCAACAAACATAAAAGTTCTGTTTCGAATGAAATTAGCTAACATTACTTCTTTTTCTTCTCATTTTAGAACTTATTGAATGTAACGACTGATGAAAACTACCGCCAAATATTAAAAGATGGTTACGATGTTCTAACAAACCCGGAAAAAATGGGCGAACGCTTCAAGCTGTTGTCAATTTTCCCTGCTTCGTTGAAAAATTACCTTTTAACCTCAAACAAAGTTGTTGGGTTTGAAAAGTAATCGTTACGAAAAAGAAAAGTAGTAGAATAAAAAAAATCAGACGATCCAAACATTACACTTTTGAGTACTGATTTCAGTGTTATTATTATTTTCGAGAAGCTATTCACGTTACATTTGAATACACGGAAAACTAAAACCTCTTTCCCATCGATTTTCCACCGATTCGCCTAACCTATCGTTAATCTCATATACACAATCACCATATTCATGCTTTCTGTTAAATCATGCTGCCCTTAAACACACCCTGCCCTACTCTCCCGCGTGTAATGTGTGCTGTTGTGTCCCTATTGCCTTATCCTTGTTTATGCCTACTCCGGCGGTTGGTGATCCTCCAGTAGGTGTACGAGTGTTATTTTTGGTGTGATTGTGGCGTTTACTACCAACTAGTATAAGTGTGATTCGTGTGCGGTCAAAGGTGCTTTATATATTCCGTAACTATACTTAGTCCGAATCGTCAACGATTCGACCACAACTGTGAACGGATGGGCGTTCATTTAGGTGACCGCAAAAATCTCGCAAAAGCCTGAACCCCAGACACACACACACACGCACACGACCGTTTCGTGCCAAATACCCGCTTTCTTATGCGACAAAAATGGAGAAAGAAAACAAAATGTGAAATGATCAGATGTATGCATTACTTCGAATGGGTGTATCAATTTTAAGAACATAAAAATACTATAATTAGATGCGAGCATAGCCATAACTTTGTATGCATTAGATTATGAGTAAACACAGCAGATTCTTCATTTTGAATGTAAAACTAAATCGAAGTTATGAAACTGCATGACTAGGTTACAGAAATCTACGAGCATTTTGAGCGTGAGTGCAACACATTCAATTTGGTTAAAAAATCTTTCGCCGCTTTAAATGGTCGAAACACATTTCATTTTTCTTAGAGAGCGCATTGGTGCAAAAAGCGAATATTAAATACAAATGACTAAGTTTTCTGATGAACGAAATTGACTTGTGCCACAACTTATTACTAAACTATACCTATTTTGAGAATTATTCCAGTGTTACTTCTAAGAACGAGATTTTCGTTTTGTAAGGAAACCGAGAAGAATACATTTTTGTGTGACACGTGGTAAAAGCGTGACTAAATAAAATGGAATCAATGGTTCGTAATAATCGTCATTTGGGATGCATACATCTGATTCTTTCCCACCGCAAAGCCAAAATCACATTCAGTTCATTAACCGCAAATGACAATGATTCATGCGTCTGCATGGGACGTTATGTGACGGAGTGTTTGCTTCTATTGCTCCAACCACGAGCTCGTTACCGAGTTGGGACTCTTCAGCTGTAGAGAGGAGAGGAAGTTGGGCGAAAATGTAAGTAAATAACGTTTTTTAAATTTCCCATCCGAGCGAAGGATGCTTACACTAATGTTGAACTGCTGTAACGTCTTCTCCAGCCCGTTAGCGTTCCCAGCAAAATACGCTGCTATGGCGTTATGGAAGAGCAGCAATTGTTTGTGCATCACTTTGATCTAAAACATAAGAGGCGGTTATTCGACTATGTTATGTTTATAAATTTGGCCAGTGTTCCAGCATTTTAAAACTTACCCGATTTTCCTCCAGAAATTGCATTTTTACCACTATATCCGAACGCAGCTTCTCGTACTGTTCTTTGCATTTCTCGTACTTCTTCTGAACTTCATCGTTGGAGTACTTCTGCTGCGGTTCACTGCCGCTGGTTCGCTGCTGCTCCAAATCGACCCGGTACGCATCGTACTCGACGCGCGCCAGCTCGTACTGCCGAATCGTTAGCAGCGTGTCCTCGATCGTCTTGTTGCATAGCGTATTGATGGACGATATGAAAAAGTTCAACGCGTTCAGCAACAGCTCGCCATTCTTCGTCAGTATGCGCTGTGTTTCGGCGTTCCTAAGGAACTCCTCCTGCAGCTCCGGACTCTTCTGCGCCAGATCGGCGAACGTTTCCGACAGCAGGCTCTGCGTTTGCATGCAATTGTAGAAGTGCGACGTGAACGCACGCGAAAGGCGCAGTATGCTGAGGTACTTCTTCTGCGTCTCCTTCAGCTGATCGATCTGGGCCTCGAGCTCCAGGTCGACCGTGCGCGTCGATTTGCCCAGCTTCTCGAGCATTATCTGTTTGGTGCACTTGTACGTGGTGATGCTCCAGTTGCGGAACGTATCGAGCTTCGACGAGCCGTTCTTGATGTACGCTGATTCATCCTCCAGGCTGATCGACGTCGGCGACGACAGGCTGTGGTTGCTAACGTTCCGCAGGGTCAGCGTAGTCGAGTGCTTGATGGTTTGCTGCTCGGAACCCGTGTGCACCACATCGGTACTGTCGTTCATGGACGGAGTGTTTTTCAGCATTTCGTGTATACTTTTCTCGTTCGTTTTGTTCATCGCGAAAATTCTGTTTCCGCAACTGGATCCTGGATTTGCACGGTGCGAAGAATCGAAAACAAGGTTGTTACCACTGTTGCGACTGCATCCAACCAGAAAGGCTGCTGTTAGTTCACTTTCACTGGTTTTCCCTAAACGTACTTTGCTACTTACCCCTCGGGAGCTGTTAAATTACTATGTTTTCGTGGACAAATTGTAGATAAACTAGCGACAGTTTTTCTTTTTTTGTGTATACTTCGCGACAAATGACATTCCTCGTCACGTCTAGTGTTGGCAGAATCGGGATTCGGAAGACTCAATCCGTTGACCGATTCTATAGGATTGGATCTCATTTGGCGAATTCTTATCACATTTAATTCCTTTTGATGCATTTGGGACTTGATATGCTTTTATACAGACTAGATTTGATTTAGACTAAATTTGATTTGAACTAAGTAAATTTGATTCAGTTTTGCTCGGAATCATTTTGAACTCGATATGACTCGATTGAGGCATCGCGCCTGCGCACCAACCAAGGTTAATCAAATGAAGCAATACTTCCTTCCTAACCAAGTGTTGCTTCGCTCAAATCACCTTGATGAAGAGAAAGATTTGAATTATGAATCACGAATACCGGGCAGCATGGTCACTTTGGTTTCATTCTTTCCCGTATCTATTATTTTGAATTGTAAATTACCAAATTACCTTTAAATTTGTCGGGAAATAAGAATCCAAGCAAGGAGGAGGAAACAATCGATAGAACCGAATTAGTATAAATAAATTAATTCTTAATGTTTATTTGTCACTGTTACTTCCTACAAACCGTCCCATGTACAATACTAATCCGGTTGGATTATGTCTAACCAAGTACAAAAATGGAGTGTCGAACGTGAGCTTACTCTCTTGGGCACGTGGCGCACCGGCTGCAGAGCGATCTCGGTACAGATTCTTACGCCGATTACGCCTCAGCAATTTACCCGATGATGCACTGGCCAAAGAGTGATCAACCGATGGATACTTTACCAAATTGGTCGAAAAGCTTCGGAAAGGTAGAGCGCCCCGCCCGGGCCCAGTCTCGCTGGCACAAAGTGAAAACGAGTCCGTCTGAACGGTTTCCGAAAGGTGCAGGTTGGAAACGGCCGAATCTTGCAGTCCATTGAAGTTGGCCACGTTCGGTTGGAACAAATTCTGCAGCCCGAGCTGCTGTATGCTTCGGCTCATGTTGTACATGGTGGTCTGGGTAAAGTAGGGCAACTGTACCTCCGCGTACGCCGTCCGGACCGTCTCATCGGGGAACAGTTTAAGCACGGCCGACACGCTCTGCGTGCGGATGTGGGTTTCGAGATCCGTCAGCCCGCCGGGGGTAGATGGTTTTAGGAAAAATACCGACACATTGCTGGTAGCTCCAGGCAGGGACAGAATGGTTGCATCGAGGGTATTGGAGAAGCCCGTAGAAAATCCGGAGCGGAAGGAAACACTTGGGATGGTGATGGTACTGGCTGGCGATTGCTTGAAGTTCATCACACCGTACTTTGTAGCGTCGTTACAATCGTGCTGTGAAACAGATTAAAAATAAAATGATTATATGTTAACCCACAAACAGCCTAATTTAAACCTACACGATAACGGTTTCTGCTGATTGAAACCAACGGTGAGCGCAGATGCTTAAGCGTGTCCACATAATCCCGAGGAAAATCGCCACTCAAATGCTTCAGCAGCGTGTCCTTCTGCTGAAAATCGACCGTTTCGGCAACGGCGGAGTAGATCTCCTGAATGCGTGCCTTGAAAAACCGTTGCAAACCTCCACGCGTCTTGTCACTCAGCAGCGTACGTGAAAAGAACGATCCTCGCTGTTCCTCGACCCCCGGAACCGTCGAACGACGCAAATGTTTCGGCTTCAGGTCGTCCACGATCGACTTGAAAAATAGATGGGGATTAAAGGACGTCATTTCGTCCAGCCCAATCACGCCGTTGATGCTTTCCGCCGTCGTGCCACGTGTACCGAGAAACAGCATCGAAAGCGTGGTGATCGTGGCGAACGGCGAATAAACTAGACTTCGGCCTTCCAGCGACCGCTCATCATCCACCGACGGACCGGTCAGATAGTCGTATACATTCGTGCCCAAGTTGCCACAAATCGAAAGGAAGCGCAACAGTTCCGTTTCCTCCTCGTCGACGACCGTTTTTAGCTCCAATTGCGGTCCTTCCTGGGGCTCCACGCCACTGTTGACCCTATTATTATTATTACTATTACTATTGCCCATCGTAAGCATCTCACCAAGCTTCATGAACGAGGCAACCGTTTCGTTCAGCAGCGATTGCGTTGTTAGAGACTGTGGTGGCCGATTTGGTGGGTCATTCCGTTGCTCCGCCTCGAGTGCGCCGTCGTCACCGGAAATGGTTGGTTGGAGCGGTCGCGTCTGGGGGAATTTCAGCACCGACGCAACCGTCGCCGTTCGGTCCACGTAATCGGTCATATTTAAGTCGGCAGGATAGTTGGACAGTGGGTTCACCCTGGTGAGATTCATCGAGTACGTTTCGTCGCTCGGAAGGTTGGCAAATTTACTAAGGAATTTCTCGATCGTATCCATGATGTTGGTGTTGAAGTTTAACCCGCCGGATGGTGCTGGTTCTTTTTCAACGGCTACAGCGGATGTTTTCAGCACCACTTTTGAGGTCGTTGGAATGGGCGTAGAAGTCGTCCTCGCCGTTGTGGTTGTAGTAGTAGTAGTAGTTGTTGTTGTCACCGGTGTTGTAGAAGTACTTGACATAGCGGTAACAGTGGTTTTCCTTTCCGGTGCCCGCGAAACCGTACTAGGCTCCTCTTCCGTCGTTGTCACAACCTCTGTGGTAGTAGCAAGGAACGAATTTTCACCACTGAGCAACGAACCCTGGCCAAGCGATTGAATAATCGCATTAATGGAGCTCTGCGCATCGGTGTCATAGTTTAACCCGGCCATATCGATCGGATATGATTGTTCCTCCTCGGAAATCTCCGACTCAGACTCATCGCTCGCGTTGCTATCATCGTTGATCGACTGCAACGATTCAATGATCTTGTGAATGGCATGCTGCGCATCGGACGGTATAGTGGAACTGTCCACTACCGTTGTAGCACCATCCGAAAAATCTGATTCCGTTTGCAACGGTTTGTACGTCACATCGGTTCCGGTGGCCGTTGTTTCACGATCGAATTGACCTTCAGTACTCTGTTGTACCTCTCCGGACTCTTCGCTACCGTAACCCGTCGAGTCCTCGAATGTCGATGCATCCGTTTCCAAGGATGTTGTCGTCGGCATTGTCTCCTCCAAAGCTATTGCTTCGACAGTTGTTACGTCCGGGAGTGTAGCGGGCTTCGGTTGGGACGTTACGATTGGTTTATCCGCTTCAACATCGGCCGACACTTGATGGGTAACGTAGTGCGCCACAAGATCGTTGGGCAGCGTGCTTGGTGGAGTAGTTGTCGTGATTTCTTCACTGTCGGTGCTCAATACCATTCCCACCAGGTCCTTAAGTGCCTCGAAAGCTCCCAACGGGGAAGGTGTTGCCGGTGCTTTAGTCGTAGATGCAACCATTTCGTACTTCGCTGGCGAAGGTGTACTTGGCGAAACACTTGGTTTGGATGCCACCATGGTCGAAACCTTGACACTTTCCGTCGTTTCTACAACAGAAGAAGTTGGCTTCGTTGCAGTACTGACCGTTGAAGACTGCACTGTCGTTGCGGGTGTCTTCAGCCCAACGGTTGATCCAACACTTGATTTGATTTCCGTGTAGCGAGTGGCTTCGCTGGACTGATCGTATCCTGACTTCTCGGAGGAGTCTTCTGTCGAGTACTCCATCGAGCTTCCGTTTGTCGCTTCCTCCGAGCGAAGCGTAGAGTAATCCCCGGACTGTTCGGATGACTTCTCCGTCGAACTGAACTCAGCAGGACTCGTGGGAAGAGGTTTGTTCGTTGTCTTAACCACAACCTTTTCGGTAGGTCGTACCGTAGTGGTGGTGGTGGTGGTGGTGGTGGTAGTGGTGGTGGAAGTACTGGTAGTAACAGTGGACGCTTCCGTTATCTTTAATTTCTCCGTGGTGGGCTTGACAGTGGTCGTCGATCTTTCGGCCTGTTTCAACATAGGTGTCTCCGTCGGTCGCACAGTGGTCGTTGTAGTAGAACGCCGATCTGTGGATAGTTTTTGAACCACTGGAACGGGTTGGGTTGTCGATGGTTCAGTGGTGGGCCTAACGGTCGAACGGATGGTAGTTCGTTCCGTGCTCTTAGCTGTCGTTGACTCGGGCGTGGTTAGGCGTACTTTCGGTTGTTCGGTTGTTGATCTTACCGATGACTCCGTTGTAGGCTGCTGTACCTTTTCTGTGGTCGTTCGAATCGTTGAACTTTCCGTTGGTCGCATCGCCGGCGGCGGTGTCGATCGTTCCGTGGAACTTATCGTTGGTCTTATCGTTGTACGTTCCGTCGTTCTTACCGTCTCAAGTTTTGTCGTACCCTCCGTAGGACGGGTCGTCGTAGTAGGCTTCGACGCCAAACGTTTGGTCGTGCTTTCGGTCGGTTGTTCCTTGACTTGTACGGTTGTTTGTTCCGTTGGACGACGCGTCGTCACTTCGGGGGATTCTTCAACCGACTTATCTTGCGTGTACTCCACCGAGCTACCGTCGGACGATTCATCCTGGTCGTGGATCATTTCCGAAATCGGCAGCTCAGCGGCCGAATTGTGAAGGTCGGCGGAACTGTCCTGGCTGTGCATCAAGTTAAGCTCGTTGTTTAGCACATTGCGCACGTTGGAAACGACGCTGGACACGATGCGATCGTTGTTGTTCGTGTTCTCCATCAGCTTAAATCCGCTATTATCGCTGCCGGCCACGATGCTCTGAATTTCCTTGAACGTCATGATACGCTTAACCACCTTTCCCTTATCGTCCAGCGTGAAAAACTCGTACCGATCGGGATTGAGCAAATTAATTGGACTTGCTATTAATCGTTGTGCATGATGACCGAGCCTACAGAACGGACACAAACATGTGAGTCAAAAACAAAAACCCCCAATCGTTCAACCGAAGGGCGTTAGAGATATTTACTGATTTTTTATGCAGTTTTTGCAAGCTCCAGGGCCACGTTTGGCGCCGCTCGCCAGTGTGACGATGGCCAACAAAGCAAACAGTGCCCACCGTTCGCCAACCATTTTGCAACCGCTCTTGTGTAGGACGTACGTGAGATTCAGCGGATGCACTCAGAAAGAAAGCTGAGAATATACATTAAAATAAAAGAACAACAAACCAAGGCTTTTAATATTGACACACGCGGGATTTTTCCTTCAATAAACTTTCACCTCACCTTCTCTCCAACACTCACAGCTTTGCTCGTATTAAAGAGTCACGTTTTTTGTTTGCTTATTTGGTGCTTGTGCTCTGGAAAGAGGAACAAATAATTTGCACTCCACAGGGTTTTTTCCTTCAGTCGATAGAGATATAGAAATTTAAATTGCACACTCCCGGGTTTGATTTAACCCCGGCCGTAGTCCACAACCACCACCGCCCCGGGTACACGGAAGGAAAACATTAAATTAAACATTTAAAGACAATCATCAGCAACGGTAAAAATAAAATAATTCCACCAAGTAATTGCCACTAATGGCCTTCCGAACGCGAGATGCGAATGTGAAGAAGCGCTCGCTGAGCGCAAACAGGCACAAAAAAAACCAAGGAAAACCCGTTAAACAGCAAACCGTCGTCGCCTGCCCGACGTAGAATCCTCCGGGCGTGGGTCACCGGTTTTCCGGTTTCCGCCGCGTGCCAGTGAAAAGAGAAAATATTCTTCTCATTCGGTGTGTGTGTCGGGGCCAGGTTTTTGATGCAGTTCCTTTTGCTCGACGGTGACGTAAAGCGGCGATTTCTTTGGCACACTTTTTCGATGGCAAACACACGAGAGATGGCTCGCTCCCGCACGCGTCCCGTTATGGGGTCCGGTTGAATATTAAATTAAGTTGACAGATCGAAAAAATATGTGGAACAAGGCACACACGGGATATTGGGGTTGGCCGAAAAGCGGGGGGTTGCTTATGGCACTGTGCGACCGCTTTATGGGGAAAACCGTTTCGGTTAACGTTTGGAGTCCGTTGGAAAATGGTTCAATTGGATATTTTTTCGAATGTACGAATTTCTTTTCCCTATTCTTCGCTTGAACGCAAAAGGATATTCCAGATGGAGTGGAAAAAAAGGTACGGAAACCGTTCCTTGGAAAAGCGTACGCCTACACACGATTAGGTACACTTACAGGCTACACAGAGATCAAACCATCGGCTCTGGCCTATGTCTGTCTCGATCACCACTCACAATGCTACTGACATTGAACTTGAAAGCGATGGATCTTGCGCTCCTGCTGCTGCTCTCAAAAACCCATCCTGGCGTTGGCCAATCGCTGGCCACTCACGCATTAGCCCAGCCGAAGCAATCGATGATGCCGATGATTAGCTCTCGCGCGATCGCTTCCGCAGCATACATGTTGCGCATGCCTACTTAGTTCAACACGCCTCGGCGGTGGCTCCTCGGTGTGGGCTCTGCTCTTTTCCTTCGTTGGCCGGCGGGCTCGCGTGCGCCCGTAAGTGTGGGTTCACGACACTCTCGTCGGCCGACGGACAAGCACACTCCATCTTCTTCCGCCAAAGGCAATAAAAGGAGGAAAACAAGCTGGCCGCAGAGTAGAACAGGTGAAAACCCCCATCGCGATGTTCCCGCGACGTTCTCCCGAGAGCGCTACTTTCTATTCGGCGGCGTCGCGAGAAAGTCATGTGCTCCAGAAAAGCTTGTCCATCCCCGTGGCTCCGACGGTTCGCATGCCGCCGTACCACCTCCTCTTGGCCGTGGGTTTGCTGTTTACTGCACGAGACGATTCCCAAACGGTCGGAACGGCACATGCTCGCTGCGTGTAGGCCAGGGGTCGGCAACTTTCATTTTTGAAAGCCCAATTAGAAGCTTTACGTAATGGTTTTTGGGTTATTTTTTATCTAATGCGATTAAATTGTAGAATTACATTAAATAAAAATTTGATTAAATTACTATTTTTTCAAAAATTAATACAAGTTTCTGGATTCAACTAAGCATATAATTCTAAATGACATTCAAAGAGGAATTTAAATATGTTACAGTGGAAAGTGGATATTTTATTCTAAAAATACATCGTTTACCAGAATACAACAACGGCTGGACTTTAAGATTTTGTCGACCCCGGCTGGGAACGACGAACTTTATGCATGATTCGTTGGATCAATTTCCAGTCCCGATCTTTCTTCTGGAGCCGCCTTGGAGATGAGGGGTGGGGGGTACGGCACAATCTCGTGAGCTTTCTCCACAAATACTTTCTCTCACTCTCCGCATTCGCATTGGGGTCCCCCCACGTTGAAGATCGTGTCCGGCATCTCTTGGTACGTGCTTCCCGATGGGAATTGGCATCGTCTTCAGAATACAAGAGACCAATGACGTCGATCCAACGGTGCATATATTTCGCCGTAGCCAAAAGCGCAAAACTAGCTTTCGTTTCCAACGAGTGCATACTTAACCGTAAATGATTAGGGCTTATACTGAGTTTCCTCCCAGCGGGTTTGACTAGAGTGTTATTCGCAAAATTTAGGTAGATAAACAAATCAAACTCGTTGTTGTGGCGGCCACGAGAACCGGAACGGTAATTGCGCAAAGTAGCTCCCAACAGGCCATTTGAACGCGGGTTTTTCCAGCCCTCTTGTAAGATCTTTTTTTCCACTAATGCTTTGCTACATCCCGTGAGAGAGGATGATTTTTCATCCACCACCAGACCAGAGCCGACCACCTGTTATTTGCTGATCAGTCATAAACGGTGGAATTCGTGTCTGGTAGCGTCTCGTTTTGACCGAAATCTATTTTCATCGCCCTATTGGTTGTGCGTATATGGATCAGAAGGCTCGCACCCCTTGCTTACAGCAACTGTGCCATGTTGTTCTGATTTTCACAACCTCCATCCTGAGGCATTGAGTTGGGCTGAATTATTAACTAAAATTTTTGTAAACCAGAGGGAAAGTAAAAGGTTGCTTTCCATGGCTCAGCAAGAAACCGTATAAGCCGAAATTACAACAACCAAAAATAACTGACGAACTTGCTTGGGATCTAGATGGAACGACAAGAAAAAGAAAAGTTCAGTGACCTGGGCGGAAGTTACGGGTTTTTGTCACACATGTTTCTTGTTTCTTCTCCGTTCTTTCCGCACGTGGTCTTTGCCGAGAGTGAGCAAGCGATGTTTCGAAACGGTTTTAATACTTACATTTATGCTTGATTGCGAAAATCATTTCAAATCGACGTTTTCGTAAGACTGCATTACACGCCACTAACCAAATAAAATAAATTAAAATGCAGAAAAGAAGATTGGCAGTTTTCGTTGAAGAATGTTAACCATATTCACATTCTTTTTTATTAAATAGATGAATAACTGCGCCCTGTTTACTCAGTGCACAAAAATAAACTGGAAAGGCTGTGTGTTAAGGTACATTGAGTGCAAAGGATTGTAACTATAGCGCAGTAGGCATTAATTTGTAATTTAATTTGTTAATGGGTGACAACAAACATTTATTTTTAATGTGCCCACTCCTCTACCAGGTGGGACAATCGGCCAGTGAATATGAAACACCACGTCCATTTACATCCTTCAACATGGAAAAGTCGGTCACAATGTCGTTTTGGTCTCAGGTACGTTTAAAATAAAATTTAAAACAAAGCAAAGCAATTTAAGGAGTCATGTATTGAACATCTTTCTACAAAAGTTCATTGGACTTCAGCTGTACAACAGTTACGCAACAGATGAAACCGGCAAGCCACCTTCCCTGTCGATAATACGTCTGTTGTACAGTATTGCATTTTTCGTCGCCTACATGGTGGGATTTATCAAAAGCACCGAAGTGATCTTCAAACCCGACCTGACCACAAATAATCCCAGCATTTTCAAATATGGTAAAGTGCGACCGGAGTTGCATTAATTTTCAGTACTTCGAATTGACAAGGAATCAAGAAAAACTCCCTTTTCTCTTCCCGTGCAGGACTTATGACACAAATCTACTCCGGTGTGCTGGCAACGGTCGTGTGTTTTGTGTGCTTGTGGCGCACGGAACGCATGAAGAGTGTCTACATCGAAGGAATTAATTTGAACAATACGAAAATCAACGATCGCTTCTACCAGTTCCGCAACATGCAGGTTCCGTCGAAGCAAAGTCTGATGGTCCCGGTTTCGATCACGATGCTTTTTGTTTTATCGGGCTGCGAAGCCTACGCTCAGTACCGGTAAGAATTACAGACGGTGCTAAACATTACCAGCAAAACATCTATTAATTTGGTACGTGTTTTGTGTTACTTTTAGTGCTGAAAATTATTTCACCATCATCGCCATACTCTATCCTTTGTGGATGTTTCAAATGACGCTGCTGCAATTTACCTACCTAGTGAAATCAACGGAGTGCATTATGACGAAACTTAACTGGTAGAGCGATTGACGGTTATGATCTTTGTCCCCTGGTTCTGCTCCTCAAAGCTTCTCTTTGGATGTACTTTACAGGATGTTGGATGCGTTTCTGGAAAGCCTGCAGCGCCAGTCCACCGGGGTGCAGCAACGGATCGAAAAGGGAGTCAAGAGCAATAAGATCCATCCCATCGAACGCACACCGTACGTTCCCGAGCACGAGCTGCTCAGTGGCGATCGGCTAACGTACATGTTCGTTATTCACGAAAACGTGGCTAAGCTGGCGGAATTTATCAACGCAGCATATTCCGTGCAGATCATCGCGATCGTAACGGTTACGTTTGTCAACACGTTGTTTGGGTTTTTCATCGAAACTAAGGTAAATGGTAGTAAGCAGTTAAACAGATATACCTAAGGGTTCTGAATGAATTTATGGTTTAAATTAGCTGCTATTTTGGAACCTACAAATGGTAACATTGATAATCCAAGCGGGACGTTATGCATGTGAATGCATTCCAGCCTGTTTGTTAACATATTACATGCTGATAGTGTGCGCTTCTACACATACCGAGGTGGGTGGCAATAGGATTTAAATTTTCCCCTTACATGGATTTTGATTCTCCATAAATCTTATGTTTCTGTTATGTGCATTGTAGATGTTTAAATCGGCAACCCTCCTTCACAAACTCTTGCAGTACAAGTCAAATTACTTCATCGATGATCAGGCGTTGTTCGAACGCTCGAAGGGCATCGCATTGCAATTGCTTCATCGTAAGAGATTCTCGGTGTTCGATGGAAGCGGCCTTTTCAAGTTAGACTTCACTTTCATCTTTTCGGTAAATGCAAATATCATAAGTAGGAAGTGTATAGGATTTTATAGATATGTTTCGTTGTTTTCAGATATTTAGTGCCGCAACATCGTACTTGATAGTTTTGCTACAGTTTGATCTGTCGAAAGATTTGCAAAAAGCAACGATGAACTGAAATTAATTCCTATTCGCCAGGTGGTATGGCCAAGTGCACTTATGTTTGTTGCAAATGAAAATTGATGTTATTCGGCACATGATCGTTTTTCAAAAATGTCAAATAAATAGATGTTTCAACAGAGATCATTATCACATTGCTCCATAAGAGAAGCGTTATTTGTTATTTTTGAAAAGTTATTGATATTTTGTAATTGGTGGAAACAGAATCCACGAAATATTAATGTTAAACTGTTGTTATAACGATTGGACAGAAGTTTCCCTAAGGAAAGGGACAGACGATTAAATAGCCACGCTAAAAGGAATTAATTTCATAAATTACAGGATTCATTAATGAAAAATATTACTCAGTATGTGTGTTTGAGTTAGAACAAACTTTGGAGAATGAAATGTATGCGAAAATACTTACTTGCATGATTTTTCCCACATGTTGAAACTTGATGAAATACGAAAATGGGTGCATCAACCAGTGAATAGCGTTTAACTTCACTTTATCAGAATCACCTCATCTCATCGTTCGTTTCAATGAAGAAGTCGATGCCTAATGCTTTCAGAAATGCTCGAGACTCCTGGCACTGAAATACGACACTGAAATGGCACAACTTGCACAACCATGGAACTTTTTTTCGGATCGAAACTGCACTCTAACAACACCATTATTACGTTTTTGACAAAACCGCCGATGAAAATACGGTTTTCCCACATGTGTATTGGATCGCACAACGGTTGGACATGTTTTCCAGCATTTTCACCAATCATGCAGCGCTGGTTTACTCGTTCTCCTCCTCATCGTCATCGTTGGAGCTGATTCGGAAGTATCGGAGCTCGTACAGGTCCTTGTCGTTCGACACAACACGGATCCAGTCTCGGAGGCTGTTCTTCTTCAAGTACTTCCTGGTCAAGTATTTCAGGTAGCGTTTGGAGAAGTGGACATCCGCGTTGACGTACACCTTCATCTTCTGGCGCTCGAAAGTAATGTTGCTACCGAGGTTTCCAACCTTTCCGTTCACCTTGAAGCGCTCCTTCAGGAACTTTTCCTGCAGAGGGGAACAGGTTCAAAGGATGTTGATTAGAAGGAAGCAGGTTCGTAGGTGTGTTTTGGTTGTTTCTCCGATACTTACGAAGTCGGCAACATCCATAATGTTGTCTTCGGCAATGTTGGTGCAATCAATGCCGAACCGAAGCTGCTCGCGCTTCTTCTTGGTGGCATTCTTTCCACGCAGGACATTCTTGGCACCCTTCGCAGGGGCGGCAGCCTTTCCAGGCTTGGTTTTGACGTCAGCAACCGATTTCTCCTGTGTGGGGTAAAGAAAACAACAAGCGGCCATGAAATAATCATCGTATCAACAACCAGCGCCAACTTAACCTAGGATTCGTCACATCGCTGGAGCTGCCAGGCGTGAATGACACTGTACACACTGACACGTGCATGGCGATCGGCGACTTTAAAACCACAATTGTAGCTTTCCACGCACGATCATCTATGCACCAACAGTAAAGCACGATCACTTACGATAGGCAATTCACAGTGGCAACACGAAAGTTACGATTACTTTCCGAAAACATGCAGAATTTCGTAAATAATTCACCTACCGTAGCAACCATGGCTCTATCCGGCGAAAGCTGAAATAAGAAGGAATATTAGTCGCAACTTCATAAAGTTGGTAACACTGCGGCTCGGTCGAGCTGTCACTAGGAGGGTTTATAGATCGAGCTATGCATTTGACAGCTACCGATCAGGTAATAATTTGAAAATACAGTTAGATCTGATTTTCTACAGTGTAATACACTACAACAAACTTTATCGGAGTTAAATTAAGTTACTTAATTAAATACATGAGTAACCGTCCGAATAATAAAGTCGCACAGTAGTACTAGTTGCACACAGGAGCTCTACGAACCTTGACCCGCAACGTAAATATGTCAGCGTGACAGACATGGTCCGGTAAAAAAAGATCTCGTATTTATTTACCTCAAAGTACCAACAAATAGCCGAAGTAACTTTGCAACTGGTTAATGTAAAAATAAATATATATGTGCCAGCCAAAATGCTTCGCTACCGAGGCGTGAAACAGGCGCTAGATGCCGTATCTCAATTGGATGCATTCCCCAAAGTGAAGGAAGAATTTGTTCAGCCAACCAGAGTCGGTGGCACCTGTAAGTAGACAAAACTTATCGATGCTATTGCATATCGCATGCTATACCCTTTTCCTTTCTGTTTTTCGTATCCAGTGTCGCTCATCAGTCGGTTGGTGATCATATTTTTAATCTACAATGAAGTTTCATATTACCTGGACTCGCGGTTGATTTTTAAATTCGTCCCCGACACGGATCTGCAATCGAAGTTGAAAGTGCACATCGATCTGACGGTTGCGATGCCTTGCAAATGTAAGTTTGGCCACGTCAGAGCGTTTCAAATTCTACGTGATGATTTATGCTCTTTTTACGTTACCCACTTCAGCAATAGGAGCCGACATTCTGGATTCGACTAGCCAGAACGTTTTCTCGTTCGGTATACTGCAGGAAGAAGACACTTGGTTTGAGCTGTGTCCGAGCCAACGGATTCACTTCGATTTCATGCAGCATCACAATTCCTACCTTCGCAACGAGTATCACTCGGTTGCCGAGATTTTGTACAAATCGGACCACGCAGTTGTATACAGCATGCCCGAGCGTGTGTACATTCCAGAGAGGCCGCATGATGCATGCCGCATACACGGTGTGCTAACGTTGAACAAGGTAAGTTACAACGTACTCCGGAAGAATCGTACATTTCCTAGAGACATCACGGTTTTTATTGGTATATTTTTAGGTTGCTGGTAATTTCCATATAACCGTAGGGAAAACGATTCATTTTTCACGTGGCCACATACATCTGAATAGCATTTTCGCAAACACACCGACCAATTTTTCTCACCGGATCAATCGATTTAGCTTCGGAGAGCATACTGCCGGTATTATACACCCGCTTGAGGGAGATGAAAAGATTTACAACAACGGTAAGTGTTTGTATTTCATGGTGAAAATTGTAACTGAATTTTTTTTTAAATCTTCAGGTCAAGTAATGATGCAGTATTTCATCGAAGTCGTTCCAACCGATGTGGAAAAGTTTTACTCACATTCCAAAACCTACCAGTACACGGTGCGGGAGAATTTGCAACACATTGGTAAGCAGTTAATTACACTACCACAAGCACGTGCATATATTCTACCCCCTAAGCAGGTATCGTAAAACCGGCCCTAAACACGCGTCGGGCAGGCTTAACTTTTTTTTTATCGTGCACTGTGCAAACGCTACCGATATCCTTATCTCTGACGCCTTACTCCTTTGAGGATTAACTGGCACGATTAATGTCACCGTAACACGTATGAAGAGAGGGTAAAGACTTTTGGACCGTGCCGCCAACGAAAGGGCGGAAAAAAATGCGATGCGAACAACTGCATTTGGTTACAGTTATTTTCTCATTTCATAAGACTCTGATTTGTTGGGTATTGTGTGTCGCCTTTGGGTATTGTTTTATTTCTTCTTATGCATGTACAAATGTACCGCTTCCCGTGGGTACTTGTTCCTCGTATCGGGTGTCGTTAGGACCGCGATGAGACACTTCAGTAGTATCACACCGGAGAACACGAGCGTCTTGATGTAGACGTTCGAAAGCGTGCTCGGCACATTGAAGTAGATAATGTACACCACCATGTGACCGACGTACTCGCAGATCAGAATGGATGACACGGAGAGCGCTCGCTTCTTCGGCGGGAAGGCCTCCGAAAGCATTATCTCCGGCACCGGCAACATACCGAAGGTGTTGAAAACTTCCGCCACCATGTAGAGGAATGGTGGAATCCACGTTTCAACCACATCGTACGTCGCCAGGATAATACCGAGGGCCAGCATGAACGAGCCGGTAAAGACGGACGAAAAGCCGTACTGGAAGCGGCGCGGCAGCAGATCGATGATGAAGATCGCCAGCACGGAACCGGCGAACTTGCTCAGCCACAGCATCGGCGGGGCCCAGTTGTGCGTGAACACCGTTAGGGTGAACATCAGCGACATCAGCGACATCTTGGCCGTGTTCATCGAGTAGTTGAAGAACAGCAGGTTCGCTAGCTTCACGAGCAGTGCCAGCTGGAACGCGGGAAAGTTACCCTGCGAGAGGAAAAACGGCGACAGACTTTCGCTTTCCGCGGCAAGCGTTTTCATGTCCTCGAACTCGTCCATCAGCGACGGTGATTCCACGCTGAGGCCACGCAGTTTGAGCAGATTGCTCCTGGCCAACGTTTCGTTGCCGGACGTCGTGAGCGTGTGGAGGGGAGATTCGATCACCAGGAACCAGGCGGGCACGAGGGCGAGTGTACTGAGCGAAAGGATAACGATGCCGATGGCTCGGTTGGCATGCATATTCGGTTCCACGATGAAGATCGGGTTGGTCGTCACCATCGAAAGGACAGTGAACAGAGCGACACCTCCAACGATGGACGATACAAGGATGGCTACCAGCTTGCCACGGAAGTTGCGTGAAGCAATTTCACCGACGTAGATAATCGAAACTACGTGGCAAATTCCATGACCGAATCCTGAAACACAGAACAAAAAGCATGATCATTTTCAAACCCCCATACGACCTGAGGAAATATTGTAAGGTTCGTTTTCTCCTTACCGGCAATAATGCGCGTTGCCACGGTCGCGGCGTAGTACGTCGGCATCGCGGTGAAAAACACACCGTTGATCATGAAAAAGAAAGCCGACAGCACCAGCCAGATGCGCGTCGGAACCATCTGCTTCGTGGCGGCCACGATCAGTATGATAAAACCGCACCCGGTGAAGAAGGAAAGGATGGCGAAACGGAACTCATCCACCGAAATACCGACCGCCCACGCGTTGCCGCCCATGTTCAGGTGCGATATGCTCCAACCGATGTGCATTCCGCCGCAAAACAGGAGCAGTATACCTACGGGAGGGTTGGAAATCCAAAAAAAAAAACGTCTCGATAAGTCCACTCAAATTGGGCTCACTTGTTGTACGCACTGCTCAGAATGCAGGAGAGTTGCTTCCCAAACCCGGACATTGCGCCGCACGGGATGAATGTACCAAAGGACACTGGGGTTTGTGGCACTGGACACAAATGGACGGTGGCACGGCACGGACACGACTGAGCTACTGGGTGTGAATCTAACCCGAGGTCGATCGGCAATGGGTCTCCCGTTCCATATCTAGTCTTTAATCTGGACCGCACGATATCGCACGGACGACGAAAACAATCAGCATTGGTAACCCGGGCCACGATTTTAGAGGGGGATGGAGATCGGTTAGATATCGCACAATTTTATTTGTATCGGCAGACCAACGGGGGGAGAAAAAAATATTGCACCAAACTCCGGCGCAAATCCCGTGCGCGGTGAAGCCCATCGATAATGCGAATCGCTCGCCGTTTCGAGGATAAATTTAAGGTAGAATAGCTTGCTATATAACAAAGATTCGCCTGCGACGTCCATCGCTGGTGGCTTATTTTATCTTCATAGTTTATCTTCTTTGGCCGATACTTTACAACCGCCATTGTTTCATGGCACACTATGACGCATTTTGCAAGACGAATACGGGACGGGGAACGTGCCGTGACCCTATCGCGGGAAAGATTTGCGATTTATTAAATCCCGGTTTACCTCTCCCACCTTTCAGATATCGATAAGGGAATGCAAGCGGTTGCCGGTATCTACTTCAAGTACGACATGTCTGCCCTGCGGGTAATCGTCCGGCAGGATCGGGACGGCATCGCCCAGTTCATCGTGCGGCTGTCGTCGATCATTGCCGGCATTGTCGTAATATCCCGTTTGCTCAGCAAGTGCATGCATCTGATCGGCGATCTGTGCTGTCCGCGGAGTCACGACCGATTACCGACCGAAGTTGCCACGCCGCTGCCCCGTAAGGAGCAAAACCTAACGAAAGGTGCAATCGTTATCAGTTGACGAGCATAATATTTGCATGCCTTATTGGCAAAGCGGGCCTCGGGAGGGTTGTTGTTTTGATTGGCGAAAGTGTATCTAGATCTGAAACGAATAAAACGATTTAAGTGATAATGTCAAATGTTGTTATCGATTTGTTGCTACCTGCCCTTGAAAGAAAATGTGTGGGGGGTCATAATTCTTAGGAAATGTTTTACATCGCGTGAAGCGATAAACGTGTACAAAATGGCACCTTTTTTTCTTTTGATATTATAAAATATTACTTGTTCTGCGTAAGCTCGCTTGTTGTGCGCAAAAAGTGTTAAAGGGGTTGTTTTGACTGTTCATGTCTTTTTTAAAACTTCGTACTCAACAGTTAAAAGAATACGTTGAATATGTTTTGATTCGCATTAAATTCTGGACTGTCTGTCCGTCAGAGTCCAGTTGGTCTAGAAAACTGTCTGATATCATGCATTTTTAATATTTGTTTCTCAAAATATTCAGTTTCGTATTAGCGGTATAGCTGTAACCTTTGTATTATATATGAATAATTCACACGCCCTTAAAGAAAAATGATAAAAATTGTTTGGGCGTCCGATAGGGAATCCGTGGACCGTCGTGCGCCTTATGTTAAGCAACAAATTTCTACACAAACCCACACACGGCACCGATACGCTAATTCACAACGTCTGCCACACATTCCAATGCACCTCCAGATACATTTCGATAACGGCCCGACTTCAAATTCGTCTGATAAAGCTCCAACTTTTTTTTTGTTTTTGTTAGTGCAATGCTTACCCTTTCTAAGTGCAAAGATTGAATCAGCTTGTGAGAACCGTAACGTCCCTGGCAGTCGATAAGTAAACGCTTATCAGCAGCCGTTGATTTATCATTGCGATAGTAGATCATTTGGGGAAAAACGAAAATTTTATCGGTCGGTAAATCATCCAAGCCAATTTGATTGTGTCCATTGAAAGGCCGATGTACTTGGGTGATCAATACGCAAGCAATTAGTATCGATTGAGGCTTGCAACATCTAGAGAGTGAAATCATCGTAAATCGTTCGTTATTTTGCATTGATTAAGATTGGTTCAAGATAAAGTAAGACCTGTTTTCTTTTTTCATATGAGTGGAATAAGAGTGAAATGTTTTTAGTGAGTTATTGATGAGTCAAGTACAATTCTTTAACCTTTTGCCGTTACATTCAGTAACATTGTTTGTATGGTCCTTTTCTATCATTTTCTTTGCAACAGAAGAAACTCAGAAAAAGTAGTATGCCGTGTAAGGGACTTTGATTTACTTATTTAATACACACTGAATCAGTATTTTGCTGTTTAGAATGAAGAGTGATGAATTTATTCAGTTTTCAACCAATACAATAACTTAAGCTCACCTTCGGTTGAATCACTGAAAATGCTGTTTTTCCTGTTAAACTAAACCAAATTTCATTATATTATCGTTTTTGAATGGCTTTGCTCAATGTATTGTTCAATTGTGGTAATTAATTTGATTTGAATTTTTATTCTAATGATCGTGTTTTTTTTTGCGTGAACCTTTGGGTTTCAGCTTTCGTTTCCAAAATCCCCAAAAAAGACGTTAAATTTTGTTTTAATTCTTTTGAACCAATTTATCCGCTAAAGAGTTTCTAGAGCAGTTTTGCTCTAGTTTCTGTTTTTGAACTGAAATATTGGTTGACGTAAGGTTAACTCAAGTCTTTATAAATTATCAGGAGAATAATCATAGCTCAATCATACTGAATTTATTGCTATGCAGCAATATCGACGATGCCATCTTCATCATGTCACGAACATCGGCATCGCCGTATTTTTTGCCATTTTCCACAAAATGTTTTATTTTCGCCGACAGTTACATACACGCCCTGGCGACCGTTCACATTCAAAAATGCACATTTCCGGTAGAGCACGTGGTCACCGCCATATAAGCGAAGCAGTGGCCTACGCCAAATCGCCGTATCCTTCCACCCGCAACGACACGAAACCCAACCGGAGGCATGGCGAGGGATTTGCTTTTGCGGCGGCTGGCGTTTTCCGGCACCAAGAAAATTTGTATGAAAATGCCGTCCGGAGGCTACGAGTGTCGCAGTGCCCCATTGCCCAAAGCCCGTGGGATTATGCACACCTCAACGTGTCGGTTGGTCACTCTACCACATCGCCAACCACGGTGACCTTCCGGGGGTACTGGCACGGCCCGGCAGCAAATGGAATTATGAGGGTGGACACTCCCTCTCCCTTTCTTTCTCTTTCTCTCTCCCACCGGTTAGGGGGTGTTTTATGGCGTTTCCACGTCCCCCGGTGGCAGGTGGAAGAAATCAATGCATATGGCGCTGTGGTGCGGGACAAACGAGTAATGACTGCAGACCGTAATACGTTTTTCTTTCGGGTCAGTCCGCCCCGGTCCCGGGTGGACGGAAAAGCAAGGGGGACAAGGCGGTCCCCGTCGGTGGGGTGGTTCTAATTTTACAACCTCACTTCGGCACGCGGGAAGCAACCCTTAAAGCCGGCACCCGCAAAGTGTGTCCCATTGTGTTCATAATGGCGTTTTTGCCGCAGTTGGAGTCTTACGGCCGAAGATGATGCCACTAGGAATTGAACAACAACAAAATAAATAAATGAAAATAAAATAAATACACGGGATAGAGACGGCCAAAGTCATCACCGCGATCGCGATGAGTCACGGTCGTATTTTTAGACCGGAAGCCAGCGGAAGCCAGCCCCCTTTCCCCTTCGGCCGTTCCGTGGTTCGATTTCGTCGTCACCGATATGTTTTTCGTGAAGTGTAGACCTAGGCCAATCGTAGCAAAAAAAAGTAAATAAATAAATAGAAAAAAACAACACGGTAAAAACAACACCACACAAACTCCGCCTTGCCCGCGAAGGGGCCGCGTGGTGTCGTCACATGGCGATGCGACAGTTTTTAAAACTGGCCGCGAAAACAGGGAAAAAAGCGGCGAAAATATTAGAGTCACACGCGAACGCGCGTTGACGCGATGGGACGCCGAGGATGGATGGGCATCGTTGACATCGAAGGGTGGTTTCGGGGTTGGTGCTTGGGAAAAGGGAATTTTCTCACCATCATCATCCCCCCATCGTCATCGTAACCATCATCATCAACATCATCGCGGGCAGCCAGAATGGCAGCATTCGGCTCGAAAAAAGACATTTAGGCAGCACAGAGAGAGAGGACGACCGTAGCATGCCGTGCCAGATATACTCGCCTTCGGGTGTTAGTATAACAGGAGACCGCGAGTGTCGCGCGCTGGTTCTCGTCCATCGGGGACCGAAAAGGTACGTTCTCGGTCCTGCTGCTGCTGCTTCTGCTGCTGCGGTCCGGCCAGCATCGTCGTTGGGAAAGCATCGTTCGTCGTACTCGTCGTCAGATCGTCGGATGGCAAACCATCGGTCAGACCTGTTTTGATGGTGTCGGAATGGTGGTCTAGCATTGTACGGCTGTGTGCTTGCATAAAAGGTAAATTTTCACGCACGCACCGAACGGAAACACACGGGCGCTCGATTACGCGATCGTACCGAGGTGGTGCGGAAAGCCATTTTCCTCGAGTTTTTGGGGACATTTTTGTGCGATGAAAAATTGCTCCCCCGCTGGCGTGAACCATGTGCTGTAGTGGTGCCCTCAAGTGTTCAGAATTGGATTTCGCTTGGTTTTAAAATGTGCAAATTTTACAAGCTTGGAAGAAAGGATGCTTTTGCTTGAAGGAAAAACAAATCTGCCAGTCTCAAGGTGCGAAAATCTGGTATCCCCCACCAGCGGAAAGGGATTTCCTGGCGATTATACCAAAGTGTGAGTGACACGAACCAAGGAGGAGAGAAAGGAAGGAAAATCCCGAAAGTGTGATAAAATCAAAAAGGAAACGGAACCACGCACGAGAGAAAACTGGCAAATGGAAAATTGGTAGAGTGAAGTCGAACACGGAGCCCGAACCGAAAACACCGATGACACACCGTAGGAAACCAAAGGATACTACTACGGCGAGTGAGAGTGAATGAGCGAAGTGGAGAGTGAAGGAAACGAAATGAAAATGTATGCAAAGAGAGATGGGGCGCCGTGGAGAGAAACCGAGTGAAGGCATTTTGGGACTAACTTGGGGAGCCCTCATAGGGCCGATGATACTCCGCATAGCCGCATCCCAAGGATTCCGTGCGGTCCTCGATCGGAACTCGGAACCTTGGGGCTCGCGGGAGGCAGCACTCTGTCGTATTTTCCCCAGTGCGCACGCCCGGTGCTTCTGGTTGGTCTTCAGTCAAGTTCGCTGTGTGCCGATGGCGAATTGTGCAGGAAAACCGGAAAACAAAATAAAGCCAAATTCTGTGGATGAAAAGGGATTTCAGAATTGACAAGAAAAGCTTTCGTTTAAAGGTAGCCATGATTTGACGTTGAAACACAAACAAAAAATTGCACCTCAAGCCGGAGATCCTTCAAACGGCTACTAGATAGGAGAAGGTAGTAGTCCACAAGTTGCGCTTTTTCCCGATCCTGGCGCCTTTCTCTCTCCGGTCCCTTTTTCCGATCGCAAAATTCATTACGTGTGAGATTCCTTTTTGTTTGTGAAGTCCTGTGGATTTCCGTGGGAAATCTCTCGGAGCGAAAGGATATTTTTCGCTCGTTGTCCCGCATGCTCTCATTCATGTCGCTCTCGACATCTCCGACGGTGAGATGGGCGCATCATCAATCCTCGACGCCACACCGAAGGCGTTCTCGTCCGTGTTGGAACGCGGCGGACGCGGTTCTGTTTAGCGACAGGTCTTTTGCGATGGTCTATTTTCTATTTTAGTTTTGGTATAATCTTCCGCGGGCCCGCTGCCCACCCCTCAACGCCGTCGTTTTCCCCCCAAACCCTCCCATCGTAGGCCAGTGGGCCGCAAATGATAGCATATTCGTGCGGGAAACTAGCGCCTCATCGGTTATCATCACCCTAACACCATACCCCACCCCACCCACACCAGCCCACTCGTGGTAATGGAGCAGTAAATTACGATGTCGTCCCTCACGGTGGTGGACAGGCCTCCCACCAGCGTCGGTTAAATCGCGCTGGTGTTGTGTTGGAAGCGCTCCCTCAACGAGTCGTCCCCGGGCAGGAAGGACGCAGTGGTCTCCGTGCGTGTGTGTGAGTGTGTGTATGGTGCGGTGTGTGGAAAAAGTGACCAAAGTGAAAGCCCGTCCCTTCAATCGAACGGGGATTATCTAGGTGAGCAATCATCGCCCCCCGCGTTGTCAGGAGGTGAAAATAATCGTGAATCAACCCGATTGGAAGGAGTTTCCCTTGCGCCGCAGGACTCGTCCCGGGGATGTTGCCGATGTGTGGACATCGCGAGGCACCCTTGTATTATGTAAAGGAAAGCCACCACGCTGTTGTGTTCTTCACGGGAGCATTTTCACAGCCGAGTTTCCGTTCGCCCACCCAAAGTCCGACCCGAAAGCTGAAGCTATAAACAAATCCGGTTCGAAGAACTAACCTCAACTTACGAAATTGGTGAAGCGTCGAGGACTCGTGCAGGAAGAAGTGGAATGGGGGGAAGGCTCAAATGTATCCGCATAACCTCGCACAATGAATTGTGTATGTGCACATGTGCGTTTTCCTTCGCTTTCATGGATCGGAACGCGTGCGTTTTCCTCGTTTTAATGGGGGGCGCCTTTTTCCGACCCGACGTTTGGCGAGTTTGGTTGGGCATGCTAAACGCTTTCCCCCCTGTCGCCCGCCCCTCTGACGCCAGCGGTACCCCCCCCCCCTCCTCCGAAGTGCGAAGGGAGATCGCACCGAAAGATAGACGTGAAGTGATTTTTCTTCGGTGCTTCCATAGGTCAAAGGCGAGCGCCAAGAAGGACCTATAAGGCTTACGTTTCCTGCCTTTCGCTACACTCCAGTGCTCCAGCGCCAGGATGGCGTTCGTGTGAGCGCCAATATGTATGGCCGTGTGTGTGTGTGTGTGTGTGTCGATGTTTGTAAGGCTTTTAAATCTGTTGCGGTCAGCGAGAGTCGTGCCGTGGAGTCAGTGTGGAAAAACACCATTCACCAATCCAATTTGTGCGCGTTGGAACGTTGGAAAAACAATGAAGAAAATGCTCCATCCCCGACGGAATGTCCGTCCGGTTCGTTCGTGTGGTGCCTAGCTTTACTGTACGTGCGTCTCCATCTTCATTTTTGCGTCAAATCTCTGGTCGCAGGATAACGATCGAATGGAAATATAGTATCGATTGAAGTAGGCATGGTGTTTTTCCTGCCACTGAACGTGATGAAGGGGGGGGCTTTTCTCCATACTTTTTTCTTTTGGTTGGGTTTTCATGTTCCGAGTGATTTTTTTCCCCCTCGCAAATCCCCTACACCTCCCTGGGGGTGAACGGTTAGCCACTCGGAGCGTGGCCAGTTGCACGCTAGCACTCGACGGGTGCATGGTTTTTAAAATAGTACTTACAGAATCAATGCGATACGGACTAGGTGAAAATGTGTCAATTATAATGGCGTCCATCCAAGTGAGCAGAGCGAACAGGTGCAAGCGTTTATAACGATGATTGTGGTGGTGGTGGTTATGGTATTTGGTGAAAATGTGCCCCCGAACATGTGGAAACTCGATGCAGTAGCAATTTTTGAGGACCGTTACAAGATGCTTGTTGTGAAGTTTCTTATTAAAGAAAAACATCCTGTTTGTTAAGCGTTTAAATTGGCTTGTTGAAACAAGAGAACTCTGTGCCGTGCTTCAATGACGTTATCAGAAGTACGTCATTTTAAAGCGATCGGGTATTCCGTGCGTTCCTGTGTGTGTTTGTGTGTACGTTGGCCGATGGCCACTTGGCTAATCGTAAATCATTCTTCCAAGTTATTTTATACCATTTCTTTTCGACTTGTTTTGTCTTTCCACAGCGTCACCAAAACGGTAGGATTAAAGAAGAATTTATAAATGTACGACAGGACTGAAATCACAGACGATCAAACCAAGGCAAGGAGAAATCGTGGCGGGTTTTCGAAACTATAGCACCTCGGAATTCTGTAATGCACGCAAATGTGCATACAGATCGTGCCGGGGGCGGCGGAGGTTCCTGGCGCCTGCCGCCAGATGAAACGCTCCAGGTGGCCGATCCGAAGCAAAAGGAAGAGGCGGTACGTGACGTTGGGGGACCAGACCTTCCCATCCGAGTGCATCCGATGCTCATGATTTTCCCGCTTTGTGTTTTCCTCCCTTCTGCAGGATTTGTTTCCTCCCGAAGGACACAACTGGCGGAGCATTGTGTTTTCGCTGCTAGTGATAGGATTTGTCATTACCGGTATTATAACGGCGATATACCTGCTCGGGTAAGCGTTCAATTTCATCTCTCCCTAGGGGGGTTTGTGGTGTTGGGGGAAAACTCATTACCTTCTTTCCACTTCAACCCCTCCAGCTATGTCGACGAGCTACTCTATTGGTCCGGGAGACGGATGAAGCTGGACGAGTTTCTGCAGAAGGATATAACTCCCCAACGGCTACCTTCGGTGTGGATCAACAATCAGAAGTTTGTATTCCAGGCGGATGATGGAGGCCTTGCTGTTTTCGACACTGCCACCAACAGTGTAGCCACGCTAGTTACAAATCACACTCTGGTGAGTTCTCGTCCTCCCCTCAAGTGGAACATTCCATTTCCGCGCTGGTGGAATTAGGATGAAAGCAATAGAAAATATCAACTCCAAATGTCTCATCTTTTTCAATTCACTTCACTCACTTTTTGCCTTCCCTTCTGCAGAGACAAATTAACGTTAAAGGCTACCACTGTTCTCATGATTTGAAGTACGTTCTGTTTAAGCACAATGTAAAGAAGGTAAGACGTTCCACCGCATTCCGGTGTTGCATAATTCGATTCCATTTTGATACATGTTTTTTCCCCCGATTGTAACTTTTACAGCATCATAGGTTATCTTTCACGGCTTTGTATACTGTATATGACGTATCGAATGAGTAAGTATGAAAACTTCAACAGCGAAACACTTTGAGTTCACTAAAAAAAACTCCTTAAAGCCAAAAATATGTTTGTGATTTCTTTCGCTTACGAAAAACTTTTTTATAGGATTTAAAAAGATCAAATATGAGTTATATTTAATCGAGCTATCTAAAATACAGAAAGGTTTCATAAATTCGAGATGCACATTTATACGGGAGAATATTAAAAAAAAAAAAATTTACAAGGGTTTTGTTGGACCCTATTTTAGACATTTTTATCAAATCAGACCCTATTTATCAAAAGTATGCTGATTGATTGATCGAATGAAAAGAAAAAAAAACAAATAAGGTTTATGGCAGCCATTACATAATTTAAAACCAAAGCTAAGGATAAGGATTTGACGCTACGATTCATAAAGTTCAATGTAGTGTTAAACTATCAGCACATGTTTAGTTTATGGATTGTATTGTACAACCCGTATTGCAACACCTCCTTCATTTATATTGCAGTCACCACATGCCGGTACGGTTGAAGGAATCGCCGAAGGTTCAACGAGCCCGCCTGCAGCATGCCTCCTGGGCGGGCAATACAACCGCCATGATCATCGTGGCCGAGAACGATATATACTTGAGACAATCACCATCGGACGAAGAGGTTTATCGCTTAACTTTCACCGGAGAAGAGAACAGAGTCTACAATGGTGTACCTGACTGGTTATATCAAGGTGAGTTGCGTACGAAATCCCCAACCTAGTAAACCTCACACTAACATACGCAAACACCCCCGATCGGTTGTGGCAGAGGAGATTTTTGAGTCTTTTAGTGCTTTATGGACCTCAGTAGACGGCACGCACCTCATGTACGCCACCTTCAACGACTCGCGAGTCGGCATGATGACCTTTCCCTGGTTCACGTCCAACACCGTGATCGCGGCCAGCGGCGAGGGCAACCGTGAGCTTTTCCCCGTGTCGAAAACGATACGCTATCCAACGCCGGGCTCGGTCAACCCGGACGTCTCGCTGTGGGTGATCGATATAAGTAATGTAAGCAATATACGAAAATGGGAAGTAATCCGTCCAGCGGCTCTTGAGGGACAGTAAGTAATCTGTTTGCTGGCGCGTGCTCGGTCGAGTTTATTACAACTTTTCCTACCTCTCCTCTCCACAGAGAACACTATCTTATATCAGCCAGCTGGGTAGGCAATCTGAACGTGCACGTGTCGGTCGTGTGGATGACCCGCTCGCAAAATATTTCGATCGTTTCCTCCTGCTACAGCCCCACGTGGAAGTGTGTCGAGGTACGCACCATGGTGCAAGTCGATTTGGTGCGTTTTACAGCAGACCATTTAACCATCTCTCCCATCCCATCCCTACAGCACCACTCGGAGCGAGCGCCCGAAAACGAATGGCTCGATATACTACCTCATCCGTTATTCTCACCAGATGGGGACAGCTTCCTGTTTATGGCGGGCATCCAGGAGTCGGGCACGGAACACTTTACCCACATCAAGCACATCACAATCACGCAACAGCGCATGGCTGTCATTTCCCACGGTCGATACGAGGTACATACCGTGGATAGTGACCCTTAGGGTGATGCTAATGTCCGGCCTCTCTTTTCGTTGCATGCACAAAACCCCCGAACAGGTGATACGAATTCTGGCCTGGGATACGGTCAACCATCTGGTTTACTATCTCGGGACGCACGGGAAAAAGCCCGGCCAACAGCATCTGTACGTGGTGAAAGATCCCGTCAGCGACGATTTGCGAAGGTAAGGCCAGCATCACATTGTCGTGATCTACACGATTTATTTTAGTATATTCTCAAACAATCTTCCAATTTTCCAATATTTTCCAAATCGAAATGCAATTTACAACATTCGCGTCTCTTGCAGGTTTAATTGTAACTCTTCTTCAACCTCTCTAGTAAAGTTCAATCACAAGACTAGATGAGTAGGGCACACATTTGTTTTTCACTCGATCAGTGTTATTTCGGTTCTAGTAGGCCATAGTTGTTCACATTTTCAATGCTAACTAGCTTGCGAATGTTTCCGATTTTTTTATTTTTCAATTTAGACGTTGCTAAAATATTTTCAAATTATACGTTGCGTTGCTGCGTATTCATTCTATCATTCATAAATGTTCCATTTATCGTTTCGGTCCATTCATTTAATTATTATTTCTCTAATTCTCTCGCCTCAATCCCTACACACATGTTCTATTGAAATAACTAGATTCTTGTAATGTGGAAATGCTTTGAAAATTACTTTCGCTTTGCCCTTTCCAGAGCGGAACCTACATGCATCACCTGCGACTTGAGTGACGTCCTGTGGGGCAGTCGGTACTACTACAGCAACTGCTCGTTCTTCGAGGCGTTCGTCAGTTCGCAGCCGTTCGTGTCGCAACATGTAGCCATCAACCACTACATACTGGAATGCAAGGGTCCCGGCCTTCCATTAGCTGGTGAGTTGAAGGGAAAAGAGGGAAAACAAACCCAATCATCTGAGGGGATTTTCCGGGAGTTTAACATTTCTTTTTACCCTCTCCAACAGTTGTCCATGCGGCTCACAATCATAAACTGATGCGGGTGCTCTACGACACCAGACCGTTCTACGCCAGTAAGCTCGCGGAGTTGGCCCTACCGTCGCAACGTTCGTTCGAGATTCCGCTTCCACACGGTACCCGGGCGTCGGTGCAGTTGCTACTACCACCGAGCTGGCGTGAGGAACTACGGGATGCCGCATTCCCAGTACTGGTGGAGGTGTAAGTGTCCCCTCTTGGAGCGTCTCTTCAGAACATAAGAGTCCTGCTAACCCCGTTTGCATCTCTCTTCGATAGCAATGGAAAGCCAGGCTCGACGTCCGTCTCGGAGGAATTCAAAATAGACTGGGGCACCTACATGTCGAGCCACAACGATGTGGTGTACATCCGGCTGGATGTTCGAGGGGCCCGTGGCCAGGGCAAGCAGGCACTGTATCGCCATCTCGGTGGCGTTGAGGTTCAGGATCAGATCGCCGTGCTAAGGTTAGTTTCCGGGCCTCCGGATTTCTCACTCCATAGTGGTTTGGAAAACGTTATTGATTTGCTATTTTCCCGCATGAATTAGATACCTTTTGGATACACTGAAGTTTCTCGATGAAACACGCGTCGGTGTGTGGGGATGGGGCTACGGAGGTTACGTGACGGCCATGATCCTAGGCTCCCAGCAGCCGGTCTTCAAGTGTGGCATCTCGGTATCCCCCGTCACGGACTGGTTGTACTATAGTAAGTAACCGCTGGCACAACCCAGTTCCCCACCAATTATCGACACGTATTTCTGCCCGCGTATTTCAGATTCCATATTTACCGAACGAATTCTCGGACTGCCGGCGGAAAACTACAAAGCGTACGTCGAGGCGGACGCGACGCAGAAGGGACGCCAGATACCTTCGTACTCGTACTTCCTCATTCACGGCCTGGCCGATGTCACCGCACCGTACCAGCACGGTATCCAGCTGGCCCGTTCCCTCTCCGAGTCCGGGACAATATTTCGCTACTTGGTAAGTGGGAGCATGGTGGGAATGCGCGGCGCCCCGAAGGCGCGTGTAGGGGCGCTTGCCTGCCTCGCTGCCGGCCCCGGCTGTCGAACGCTAACCACCCTCCGAACTGACCCCGAACCATGAACTTTACTTGAAACCGTCGTAACCGTTAAAGAGAGTTATTAGTTACAAGCCCATTCTGCGCGAACCATGACGAAAACTGCATCACCGTGACCACTTTATTGCACTTGCGAGCACACAAATTGCTTGGAACAGGATCTCGCGTTATGCTCCTCCCAACTCCCAACCACCTCGATGGGGTAATCGCTGGTGCAGGTGATGAATATACGAATTGATTAGCGTTACTTTCTTTTAATCTGAAAATCCTAGACCGATATATTCCAACACGCATCCGCTCACTTTTGCCGAGCGTTAGAGTTCTCTAGATCTTTGGTGATGTGTTTTTGTTTCTTCAATTTAGTTTTTCATTGTTTTCCACTAAGAGACGATCGAAAGGATCGTCGTACCTTGAAGCAACTTTGCGGACTGATCACTTTCGACATAATTTTATAGCAAAGCTTTTCTTTTCCGTTGTTGTTCGTTTCATTCGTTAATTTCAAATCTTTAGAAATTGCTCATTAAAAATTGCTCAAAAAATAGTAAGTTATTTACCGTTTCTTTTTTTTTCTTACCGTAAAACTAGCGCATATTTTTCTTTTGCGTCCCAAGTCTTTTAGTTTTGTTCGAAACTGCTGCCTGGTAGAAATTTTGTTTTCTTTTCCACAGATTTTCCGTTGGCCGATGATGGGTTTTAGCTGCCGTTCAGTTATTTTTCTCTTAGCGTTCATTTTTGAGCTTTCGAGTTTGGATAGTTTTTAACTAGAATCTTCTCCACGACACGACATTAACCGTATTTATGACACAATACACCCCCAAAACGTACAAAAGTAAACTATTGAACTCACAGGTACGGTAACATAAAATTGATACTCCGAGAACAGAAATGCACCACATTCACAGCTTACCACAAAAAACATGAGAGATGGGTGAAAATATTATAAAGACAATTCACATTTTTCTGTTCAGCGATCGTAGGAGTGATACTTCCATTTCCGGTCGGAAACAACTGCAAACAACAACACGAAACGTTACACAGGCGAATATAAACACATTTGGATAAATGCTTCACTGAGGGGGCAAACAGGATTCCTCTGCACTTGGGGTGATGGAATGATGGAAGCGCCCTGAAGAAAGGCACATTTTGCATGCAAACAACACCGTTTTCGAGTACCATTTATCTTTACCAACAGAGTTGATAGCCTAGTTGAGCATTCTTCCAATCACGTCCAAATAGTTTTGACTAGGTATACTTTGCCTTTGTTTTTTCTGCGGCCCCCATTTCACTCATTAGACTTTCTTAGGCCCCAGAAAGGCTACCTAGCTACGATCGCCCGTTTTACCTGTGCATCCTTTGGGGTAACATCCTGCTTCTTTCCCTCACCTTTTATTTTTGCAGAGCTACGCGGACGAAGGCCACGATCTGACCGGCGTGATCGAGCACGTGTACCGCTCGATGGAGGACTTCCTGCGCAACTGCCTGTCGCTAGATTCCGACGAAGACAAACCATCGGAAGCGCACGTACCGAACGAGTAGTAGGAGCAGTAGTAGTTGGTAGGAGGATGTGCAGTAACAAAAACCAAACGAAACGAAACGTAAAATGAGTGTTGTGACATTGCGTTAGTGAGTTATACTCTGCGTTAGGACAAGTGGTTGTGTTGTTTAGTTTCGGTTGTTTGCTACCCGTACTTTTTGCGAACTCAATTGCTTCACATTCGATTCCCGCTCGACGAATAGATGGACGTACAATAACTGATAGGTTCTAAATACGTAGACATATCAGAGAAATATGGTAAACAAAAAATGCAAGAAATAGACGACGCAACAGCACAGCGAAACAACAAGCAAACTTTCACGACACGCCAACAGGAGGTGAATGGTGAATGAAAACCTCCACAGCAAAAGCGTAAATGAAACAAAACAGAAGCTAGAAGTTATTACAAATTGAGATAAATTCAAATTCCACCAAAAAGCATGTATCGTTTATGGAAACTGTATTTTGTAATCATGTTCAAGCGTAACACCACAGCTTACAACACATCCCAGTCGAAAACGAACGAGTGAAAGGCAAATCAATCTAGAAAGTTGAAACTTTGCATGTGACAAGAATTAGCATAACAAAGTAAAACTAAACTGTTAACTCAGAGGCTGATAATGATGATGATGATATGTGAAACAAGATAAAGCCATACAAATGGCAGATTGGATATGCAGGAAGAAAGCGTAAAAGGCATGAAAAGGAGCAAAACTTAAAAGGAAAACAAAAAACAAAACATAATAGAAAGGAGAACATACAAAACAAAGATCAAAAGAATTGATTAACGAAACAGAAACAGTCCTACTTACAATAACGAAACTGATGAGTGAGTTTTTTCGTCTCCTTTAACGTCTATTTAAGTGTAAATCGTAGCAAATCAAAACAATGAACGAAAACCGAAACAGCGAATCAAAAAACCGCCACACACCGGTACAACCCACGCAAAAAAAGGGGGTGGTTTTCCACCTCCCCCCCTGAAAAACATAAAAGTAACATCTTCAATCAACGTATATAGCTAATAGATTGACCGCAAAATGTCTACACGCAGTGAAGTCTAGGATTTAGTTACGTTTTTTCTCAGCTTAAGATACCACACAACACACAAGAAACTCAGCAAGCAAAGGTGAATTTAATGCAGACGCGTGTCGCTTAGTTGTTTAGTGAAAATTGCAAACTGCATTACGGTGCGGAAGAGAGCAACATAAGCGAACCAGATAATGAACAGCTCGTTACAAGTCTTCTTCCATCTCATCGTATAGCCTAATAGCAAAGCGAAGCTAACTAAATTCGAGTGTAAGAAGCGGCGAAAACCATGTAAGTCACACAACAACCGCAATTAAGAACTCAGATGGTTAAAACATGCAGTGTAATACAAAGACAGAGTAGGCAAGTATATGAGTGTGCATGTGTGTTACTGTATGCAAGAGAGTTTGTGTGTGTGTCCGAGTGTGAATGTGTGCGCGAGTGTAAGGAAAAGCGAGAAAAGGAAGAAGGAAAGAGCAAGTGGATGGAGATTTTTCATAGTTACTTCACGTCATAGTTGTTAGAATTACAGATGAGCAATCAAGAAAGTAAGCTATGAAACAGAAGAGAAGATCCAAGCAAGCAGAGCACGCAGTTAAACATAAAACAAGCAATTATGTCGTAAACGAAGCAAGGTAAGCATAGCGAGATCAGCCCAAACCGAAGCATATAGTTTAAATGATTTTCCGAGCAAACTATACAGTCGGAACAGAGCTCGTACAGGCGTGGAACGAGTGAAGCTGAAAACTGTAAAATATGCATCGAAACGATAGTTAGTAGGAGAGTACACATACACAGTCCGAGTTGTGTTGCTCGATAGTCAATGAAGTTAATATAGGAGAACAACAAAAAAAAATCCAAAACGCTAGTTGTGTGGTGCACCGCTCGATGCACCGGAAAACATGTCTACCAGCTGCGAACAACCACAGAATCCATTGTTCAAACCAACTAAAGTCTGCAAATGGCTGCGCATTACTGCATATGTGACACTCTTACAATTTGAGATGGATCAAGTTGTTGCGTCTTGATAGAAAAAAACGGCTACGCAGCGCCTACGATTATCAGAAATTGATCCAGATTGTGTCTGTATTGTGTGTGTATAGGGAAGTTTACAATTTGGAGAAAAATGTTTAATGCGTCGCCAGTTAGTAGCTAACGTATTAAACATGATTGTATTGTTTTCTATGGTTGAGTATGTCTTAAAAGATGACGAACCTGCATTCTTCCAAGCTTCTTCCGTAACTTGTTGTATGTTTTGCATTGTAAATTATGTTTAGCGAAACTGATCTTCCATTCAGTAAGAGCCACAGTTGGTCCTTCTTCTTCGAAAGAACTTACAATTTGTTTACCCCGTTGCACCACATTTGTTTGAACCTTAGCACCGAATCTCTACTCTAAAACGTCAATATAAAATTAGGACAAAAAGGAAATGCTAACTTGATCCAATCACCACAAAGTAAATCATTCGGAAAAATAATAAAATTGTTACTTTTAAGACACCGCCACCGGGGAATAAACGGCTAGATAATTCCAATCGACAAAAAAAAATAGAAACTCGGCGTAGGGAAAAGGCAGCGCGTGCAAAAGCTAAAACAAGACCTAAAACGTAGGGAAAGAGTATAATTGGTGTGCCATTCTAATGTAAACATGAGTAACACAAACTAGCATCTAAACACGTCAGTCAGACACTTAAATCGATACACCGAAATGACAAAATGATGAAGAGGCAAAGAAAAGAAAAAAAAATCACAAACCGAAACACACGTCATGAAAATAACACAAAAAGAGAGAAAAAACACAGAAATGAATAAGATAATCATAATTTATGCTTCCCAGCAAGTTTTCATTACATAATGGTTGTGAAATTGAGAATAGACGAAAATAAAACGTGGACAGAGGAGCTAACAGATAAAAACAAAAAACTAAAAAAGGAGAAAAACATGAAACCAAAAAAAAACAAAAACTAATATTTGTAAATAAACGTTAATATATTTATAGTCCAAAGAGAGAGAAGAAATAACAACAACAAAGGTGGAAAACGGAACGGAGCGGTGAAATGTGTTCGCTAAATAAATAGAGAGTACGAAAATGTTTGGTCTTTTCTTACAGATGTCAGATGTTTGTCATTATGTGTATACTAATGCAGAGAATCAAAGGTAAGTATCATGTCCCTCTTCCACAAAACAAAATGCACAGGGCTTACCTTTTATTATCCACTGCAACGCCTTGTTTTAAGTCTGCTTATTTGATGAATCCTGTGAAGATAAAAGAGGGCTGTGTAATGTTTACATGCATACATCATTTCTTTCAATTCATTTACTTATCACCTTCTTAAATGCAACAAATTATGCATTGATTACTTATATTTGCTGTTTTCTTCAAATAGTTTTTACATCATGCTAGTTATCGCAAGCTTTTGCCTTGGAAGTTGTACGTTAACCAAATCTTTTCTCTTCGAAAAACAAAATGTACAAATCGTGTGCAAAATGCATACGCAGGGATTCAGTAAATTAAATCGACCGATTTAATGTAACTTCCGAACAGAACATGAAGTAATTAACTAAAATTCCTAGTCCCTAGCATAAAACAAAATCATTTAAAATGTACTATTATAAACCATACACGTAGCTTTAAAAGTATCTGCTTTTATACTATCATTCTAACCGACATTTGTTCCTGCAACTGGTGTTAATTAATTTGTTGTCGATTTGTTTTTTTATTTTTTTTTGCAGCACAGCTTTTTTGTTTACTCGAACGAAAACTAGTAAAACAAGTTTAAAAATACATAATAAAATGACTAAACGTACACAGGTTAAAAAATCAACTAAACTGATCCTACACACTAAATTTGTGTAACGCAGGAGTGAATATTTACAAAATTAAAAACAGAACGAACATTCGAATGAAAACAAAAATGGTAGCTACTAAAGTTAAACTTTTGTTTCGTCTGCTTCAGTATAACTGTAATTATCGTGTCTTTAGCGACTTCTTCTCCTGGCTTAATGTCCACCGTAGGACAGCTTGTCGACCTAGTGAATCACTAGGGCAGCATGTGAGTAAGATAATCCAAGCGTAACCATCATTAATGTAATCATATTAGTATATACCACGGGTGTGTTGTTTTTGTATGCTTTTTAAACTGCCTAGATATTTTTGGGGTCAAGTAGAAAATCAACTCACTGCACTAAACTTATTCTTTGGCGGATACGGGGATGTTGGTAGGTATCATGTTTTAAGGTCCTATTACTTTCCTAACTGTTACTTCTATTGTGTCAATTGGTTAAACCTTTACAAAAGGGTTTGTTGTCTGTTTTGCCAAGCAACATCTCCTTCAGTAACCGAACCGACCAACGGAGAGAATTAGTGAAGGGGACGCGGTGTACGCTAAGTTTTGTGATAAAAATTTGTTCATATCAGAACTGCTCCTTAGCCCTCACTGCTCTATTAGCACTCTGCTCGCGGTTTAGTATCATTCTATGCAACTGAACGTACGCTACACAACGCGTTAAAAAGAACAACGGCACTAAACTGGGATACAATAGTTTAAACTTCACTCTCAAACACTTTTTACCTCTTCTTTCAAACACTATTACCTCATCTCCTAGTTTTGTTATTTTTTTCTTGCGTGATTTACTTGCATCTAGCTGCGTTAGTATTTATCAAATATGTTCTGCTTGTTTTTTGTGTATGCTTTGTGTAAAAGACCTAGTAAAAGATAGCATGTTGAGTTGAGTCCATCATTCCACCCCGAACACTTTTAAGCAGATGCTTCCTTTCCGTTCAGCATCTTCCTCTGTAAGGTCCCGGATGGCTTGACCCAACGTATGTCACACCTTACCCCCATCCAATTATCAAAGTATTGTCCGTCTTAGCGGTTACTGACTTTCCATACGATAATGTAGCTCTTTTCATTGCGATTTTCTATCGTTTGGTTCGGTTCTAGTTCGACGCTCGCCTCCATGTCTCCGTCACCTGCGTATGGACGAAAGATGGTAAGCATATATCAATTGGATTGCTAAAACTTCTCATGCTAATGCACAAAAAGCGAATGAAACCTTAACGAATCATCTATGATATTTTCGAAAAGAAAAACAAGTATATATAAAATGTACAACAGAGAGGGAGTGTAACATATAATACTTATAAATCTAGCACAAAGGCAAAGAATTTGAAAAAAAATGTAATAGAACATCTACATAGAATACAGAAAATATTGAAAAATGACAATGAATTACAAAGAAAGAAGACACAAAAAATGAGACATCTTAACTGACTTCTTATACAATGAACACTTATGCAAAAACATGACACCTGAATGAAAATAAATAAATAAAACGATCATGACTGCAGATGCTTCATTAAAAACATTTTAGTTGTTACATCATTTAAATGGAATCTTCCTAAAATAAAGCAACATAAAAATAAAGGTAGGTAAAAGCAAAACAATTCATAAAAAAACCTTGTATAATATAAACCATCAAGCTACAAAGCAATAAAAACGCTTTTTAATGAAAAACTTCCGCTCACGATATTGTTTGTTCATTTACCCTGCACCACACCCCAAGTTTCTGGCAATTCTGTGTTTCATGTGTTCATAATATGTATGTAGGAAAATCAAACGAAGTAAAGGCAGCATTATACAGCAAAGAAAGAATACAACATCTACATCCATAAGCACCGCAAAACTAACAGAGGTAAAGTCCAAAGGTACAACATCAAACATACCAGGTACGAGAAAGACCATCGAAAATAAACCTAACGAGAAACAAAACAAAACAAACTAAAAGCAACATACCTTTGCAAATAGGTTCAAAGAACAATGGACGGGTCTGAAGGGATTCGCTTTTTGGCTCTATTTGATCTTTAATAAGTGCTTGGACGCTTTTAAGCATTGCATCACATTCGATAGCTCAGTTTTGCGGATTTGGTACAGTTTTTGTTTTAAACTACAAACATAAATCATCATACGATGAGCTAACACGCCAAACTAATAAGTGTGTTGCGGTATCGCATACATCTTCTACTATTTCTTCTAGAAGAGAGAGAGAGAGAAAAAAAGAGAAGAAAGGAAGGGAAGTGAACAATAATGTGACGGTGTAGAAATAAAAGGCAAATAAATAAAGGGTTACACATGTTCAACACTACTAAATTGACGACAAATCAAAAGAGCAGCGTACTATACTAGGTAAAATTAGGTTCCGGTGTAACAAACTTAATAAAATGTCACTGAACAAAAGCTACAAAATGCATCCTAAGGAGAAGCATTTTTCCAAGCTTTTACCTTATATTATACTTTAAATATAGTTTCAGAAATCATTAACAAACGGTTTGCAAAATGCATTCAAAAGCAAAACAAAAAGCTTTCGGACTTCAATTTGAATTTCCACAAGTGATTGATATTTTTTGTAGCACGAAAAACCACAATTACGCTGTAGATTCATGCATTAGTTTTCATCATGCCAGACAGACTTGTTTCAGTTTGTGTTACCAATCCCTGGGTTTGGGTTAAATCCCTTCATGAGCGAACATTTTATCGTCACTGTTTTACTAATTTTCCATTTGGAAGCAGAAAGATCTACATGGTTTTACTAAACTTCCAATTAAACGTCATTCACGAAAATGCATTAGGCAAAGCTATGAACGTTAAATGTATGGCTGTTTGTAATGAACGAAAGGACGAACGAGCTAATGAGTGTTGAGTGAGCCGATAGTGTTAGTACGAACGAAAGCGCGACCGACCACTTACCTAACCGAAAATCGATGTAGCCCTCACCGCCGGATATAACCAGCATATCCTTCGACGTCGTCGGGAGCCCGTGGTTGGGTGGATTCATCGGTACGGAGACGAAGAACTTCACCGCGTCCCGGTGCCCGTGGAAAGATAGTTGAGCATTAGCGAAGCGCGGCGAGTACGGCGTATTGGAAGCTCCGCTAGCATCGGTCAACGGTACGGAAATTACCACTCCGTTTCCAGTTCCTGTAAGGCGAAAAAGGGGGGGGAGAGACAAAATAAACACATGAAACAAAATGGTCACAAGGGCCGCCACACCAAATCAAACATACCTATCCACAACCGATTGCACGATACCAGTAGGGCGGTAATGCGCACAAATGAGAAGCCTAACTTGCCCGTTCCCAGCATTTTCGATACGTACGGATCGATGTCGATGTCTTCGAGGTGATCGTACGTATCCGCCGAAAACAGTCTTAAGGTAGAATCCAGTCTGGATAAAGGGCGGGAAATGTTGTTACTACCAATATGTTGCGGTGTTCGAACACTGTGTCTCATTTTACCCTTACCTTATGGAAACCCAGACACCCAGCCCGGTGGTGGCCATCTGGCGGATTTGACTTTCCTTCCTCGGGTGCGCCTCGAACGACTTCAGAATGCACAGCGTGATGGGATCGATGACGTGGATTTTGTTCCGATGGGCCGCCCATACCTTGTCCCCAACGATCGTCAGGCACCGCACGGAGTACTTCGGAGAGCCGAGCGTTAGCAGATGGTAGCTGTTCAGATCCCACTCGCCGTTCACCTGCCGCCGGAACACGGCGACCGTACCGTTCGCGAGCGCCACGATAACGCGCGACTCGACGTGCACGATCGAGAGCACCGAGTCCGGGAGTTTCACCTTGTGCAGACAGAGGTTCCACCGGGCGACGGAACTGTGCACATACAGCATACCGTTCTGCGCGCCCAGCCACATTGTGGGTCCGATCGACGATATCGATTCCTCGATCGCGGCCGACTGCTGATGCGGTAACGGTTTGCTGGGTGACGTTGATCCGCTGATAGTATTATCATTCCCATCAACTACGCCACCCAGGGTAATGGTAATGTCCTTGGTATCTACCTTGATATCCTCTACAACGGCGTTGCAAGCCTATTAACGGGAGAAGTGGAACATAGTATGAATTATTTCCCAACCTAATGTGAATCAACCTTTCACCCGTACCTTATTATTATGGTTAAGATCACGATCATTGTTGACTTCGGTCGCCTGCTCCGGAACTGGATCGGGCGGTGGAACCACTTCCTGGGCCTGCTCGGTAGCTTTCGGGTCGTCCACGGCGGCCGTCTCTACCGGTTGTCGTATAACCTTTTCGAACGAAACCTTACCGATATCGTCCGGAGATTCACCAGGCTTCTCAAGACTTTGACCTACGTTGGAAGAAGTAAAATTGTATCTTGAAGTTAACGCTTACTGTGATCTAGCAAAAACTCTTTTAAGTGATTTGAATCAAACGGAACAATCATCAAGATGATTCGAATCTTTTAGTTAATCTTTTGTGATTTAACTCGTGAAAAATGAGTTCAATTCCCAGGGAGGCTCCTTACTTGGGATTCGGATCCTTTGAGTGAGTAAAAGAGTTACCAGTCGCTGCAGAGATATGAATACGTAACAAGGAATAGAATTCTCAGTAGGGATTGGAATGCCAACCAGATGAAAAATTTTAGTTCGAGTTCCTTGTTTGAAATAAAAAGCCCTGTTTGAGATACGAATCCCTGTGAATCGCTGTGGCGACTAGCAACTCTTTAAATCTCTCATGCACTTTTTCAGATTTAAATCCTAATTAAGAATTCAAATCAATCCAGTAGACTTTACACACTTCCTCATTCTTACTCAGTATACACATCACTACATCATGATCAGTTAGAAAATTTAGCACAAATACAGCATCCAAGTAGCCATTCATTGCTCCTAGGGGCCTCCTGCTTACCTGATTTGGTAACTTCACTGTTTTCCAGCATCGCGTAGTCCATCTCCAGGGCACCGCGTACCGTGCAGATGCACAGCAGATGATTCTGACAGACGGGGAACGAGTCCAGCACTTCCGAGGGATTTTTCGCGTCAATCACCGTGACGGTGCTGGCCGAGTGCGTGCTCGTGCATATCCATACGTACGAGCTAAGTTCGCTATCGGCATCGAGCATCGAGGCGGGGCCACCGAGAGCCAGCAGCTTCCGTTCCAAGATTTCGCCCAGATCCTTCGGGTCCGCCGCCGCCTCGTCTCCCGTGAGCTCGGTAATCTGTGCCCCGACCGCTCCACCGACCGGTTCCTTGGAGTAGAATATGCTGGCGGCGCCAACGATACAACCACCATCCTTCGTGTAGCCACCCTGCAGATTCACCCCACTGGCACACCAAACCTTCATGTGTGGACTTGCTTCCGCTAGCGGGCGACAGTACACCGGAACCGGTACCGGAACACCACTGCCTGTCGGGCGACCGCCACCACCGCCAGCTCCCCCACCGATGCCACCGTTCGCCCCGGATCCGCTCGAGGGCTTGAGACTAGGTAAACTCCAACCGTACGCCTGTAGCCGGCCGTCCTCCTTCTGAACGTGTGCCCGCACCTGCCGGTACTGGTCCCGACGCCGCTGCATCGCCCGCTCCGATTGCGTCAACTCGGGCTCCTTCGAGAGGACCAGTATGTTGCCCGGGTGGCCACTGCGCATGAGCGCCGTCGACGAGCCCGCACCGGAGAGGGCACCCGCTATGCCTACTCCCCCGCTACCACCGCTACCGCCTGCGCCAATAAGCATCCGTCCCTCGGGCATGGCAGGCAGTAGCGAGCCGGGCTGGTGCGGTGCCTGTGCACTCACACCGCCGTACCGCTGATGAAGGCGCCCGGGGGACTCACTCGACGGCCTGTCGTTGGAGCTGAAGAGATTACTAAAAAACTTCCAAATGCCTTGCTTCGACTTCTTGTCCAGCGTTTCGACACGCGACGCGCGCATCATCTCCGTCCAGCGGACGGCGTCCTGCAGCTCCATGAAGCGCTCCTTGTACTGGTTGCGCTCCATCAGCACGCGCGCCATTTCGACGCGCGTGAAACGCTTCCGCTGCGCCATCGGTACGTCGCCTTCCTCCTCCTGGTCGGTGGTGGACGAGGACGCTTGCTTCACCTGCGCCTTGGTCTTCTTCAGCTCCTCCTCCAACTCGGTGACCTTCGCTTTCAGCTTGTTGCGTGCAAGAATGACGGCGTTCAGCTCTTCGCGCAGAATTTCAATCTCACCCGTCAGCTCGTCGACCTTCACGATCAGATCGTCCTTTACGATGTTTAGTGCGTTCCTGCAGATGAACAAGGCATGTTAGAATGGGCAGTCCTAAATGACCCGCTTTCTGCTTGTACTCACTTCGTGGCCAACAGCTCGTTGTTTTCCATGATCAAATTCTCCACTTCCTTACCCATACCTGAAATGACGGAAGGCTCAATCAATAAGTTTGCACAAATTACCAACAGAAACACATTTTAGTGACAACACTTTGTACAGAGGCTTAAAAGTGCAACATGAACCAAGAAAGCACATGGAAAAGCGTATTGTAGGTTTTCGAACTTACCGAAAAAGTTATCATTAGCTGCAAAGTAGAAGAAGCGAATGAAACAGGTTGCATTATTAGTAAAGCGTTAATGGATTTTGCATTCGTTCGTAATTCATATTATGGATGGGTTTTAAATTAAAATAACAAAGCGATACCGTATGATAAAAAGAAAAAGTTGACTTGAATTAATCCATTTTGAAAGAATATCTAAGGCATTCAAAAAATACCATAGATATTGTTTATATCATGACATTCATCATAGAAGATGCAAATTCAACTCATTCGCGTGAGAAATCAGAATATTAATGCTTCCAATGTTTCCGTTTATGTTTTAGCACAAAGATTACAGTAAATGTCCTTGTTTACAGTTTTCACGTAAATCATTATAAATGTTCGTCTATTCCAAGGGGGGAAGGCAATGCAATAGAGCATTTAGAGCAGTTAATCCTTAATAGATTTGAGAAAGATTACATTCATAACGCAGCTGGAAATTAATTTTTAATCAATCGACAGTTGATGCCGAGCAAAGAAATTTAATTTAAATGTATTTTCGTTTTGATTGTGAGCCAAGATTTGCTCCATGAGATTGCATGGCATACTTTGTGTCGGTTGGATGAATGGAATTAAAGTAAATATAAGGTCCCCGTCAAAGAAAGTGATTGCACAACGGACACATCCGCCGTTAAAGGAACAAGGGTGTTAGAAGTGCGATTTTTTGATAGTTTAATTAGCACAAACATGCATTTTAAGGTAGCCACGTGTGTCTGTGTGTGTATGTGATAAGAAACGAAATTAAAACTGGTCCCACAGTGGCTCGTACCTGATGAGGCATAGTCGCCCGGATGCACCCAGGCTCCGGTAATTTCGTTTTCTTCACTCTCCAAATTATCATCCTGGAACGAGAGCTCTTGATAAAGCATGTTCGCCGAACGCTGTTCCTTCTTTGTCGTCGTCTTGCCGGACACCGCCCCGCCGCTGGTGGGACTCTGGAGCGTCTTGACCGCGCCGGTGCTCGTGGCTTCCGCCGGCGTTTTCGTCGAATCGACCTCCTCCACCACCTTCTCGGTCGCCTTCGTTTCGATTTCGTTCTGCAACGAGGGTGGTCCCGAGTCGGGCCCACTGTCCTCCTCGCTGCAGAGCGTTTCCGTGTCGAGCATGGTGGAGTTTTCCAGCGAAGCGAACCCATATGAGACGGGCCCGGTCGAGCGCATCATCGGCATCAGCCGGGACCGGGACACGTCGAGCCGCTCGGACGCGGAACCGGCCTGCGAGTGGGTCGAGTTGCCCATCATCAGCTTCGTCCGCTCCATGTAGTCGACGTGCGTCTTGAACAGCTCCGTGTAGCGCTCGTGCAGCTTGCTGTACTCTTTCTTCAGCTCCGACTCGCGCTCCTCCAGTCGGCTCGCGTGGTCCATGCTGTTTTTGTGCTTCAGCTCCAGCATCCGCACGATGCTCTCGAGCGACTCGAGCCGGCTGGCGAGCTCCTTGTTCTCCTGCTCGGCCAAATCTTCCGTCTCGAGTAGTTTCTGTTCGGCCTGCTTGCGTGCGTTCTTCTCCCGCTCGTACTGCGTCACCAGCTGCTCGTTGTCCTCGCGCAGCAGCTCCAGCTCCACATCCTGCTCCTGGTTCGATTGGTACGCGGAATCGAGACATTCCAGTACGTTCACCAGCAGTGGCATCAGCGTCTTCACCACATCCTCGTCGTAGCGCTGAATCATACGCTCGAACTCTTGATAAATACTTCCGGCCAGTGATTGTACCTGGGTGGGAGATAGGGAAAGGAAAGTGCCAATGAACATTTTCAATATAATATTATTCTTGTTCGCTATACAATTCCCATTTATGGACACACAAGCTATTTATGTTTAACCAACTAATTACCGTTATAATTGTGTAATTTAGACATATTTATGTTCGGAAACCCCGAGTGCTTTGGCTGGGTGTCAAATTACAATCTCCGTTCGTTTGACCGCGACTACGACAACACACCCGACGCTGCCCCGGTCACTAAGAAATCACCCAAGCAGACGATGGGGAGGCATTCGGAATGCTACTAATTAGATTTAGTATATCCATATGCATGCGGACTTTCTTCGCCCGTCGACCCAAACGCGGATGTCTTTCGTCGACCGCATGAGACGCAGCGGGACGCATCAAAGCATGCTACCGGAAAGCACCAAATGGTCCGTTGAACGCAACCGCTTCCACAGAGGAAGGCTTCCTTTCCTTTTTTTTTTTTGAGCAAAGATATTCTGATAAGAGATATGTTTTGACCATTTCTTGGAAAACCTCAGCACACAAATTGTGGGACAGTTTTATCTTACCTTCTCTGACATCACCATTGCGGAATCTTCGTGCGTGCCGTACACGACTTCCGACGGCTCGCCCGTGTCGTTTTCCATCTTGAGTTTGCTTTGGCCTCCCCTTCTCCTGCTGGACTTTAGCTCCCTTGTTTCGTCACGAGTATAAACACACAGCGATAGATTGGTGAATGATTCACTGAACGTACATTTGATAGGGTAGTGGGGATGCTACCCAACGAGTAGGGTTGTTTCGGTTTTCGACAAAAAAACAAACAGACTTCCGAATACTCCTTCCGTACACACAAGCACAAACAGTTGCAGCACAAATTTACATCCTTGATGGGGAAATCATGACAGGGACTTTTCCTCACTAGACTAGTGACACTTCCTGCGGGAATCGATCTGTTGTTGCCCCAACGTCGTGTGCCCCGCGGACGTTTCGACGATGACCGTGGTTGTCATCTTGTTCCTCACAGCACCCACCCACACACCCTGCACGGGTGATTTTTGCACATCTCTTATGCGGAGCAAAAGTGGCACGTCCCAGAGCCCCGACCGTCGTCTACGGCACGATGGAAAACATAGAAAACTTATGTGAACACACTACACAAAATGACGCAGACGCGAACGAAAACCTTTGTCTGACGGGCGCCCGGGATCGCCTCGGGCCTTCACGATAATGCGCACCCTATCGTAGACAGGGAGCGGACAAATTGCCATGCACGACCACTAAAAATCACTACGACGGGGGTGGATTATTCCGTAATTCACTTCAACCTTCAGCACGCACGATTCCAGTCCATATTATCGTCGTCATCTTTTTGGCACGAAGAAAGAAAGGTCTCTCAAAACAAAAATCCCAGTGAAAACACTACTGCAATATACAGCTGGAGCCTGTCACCATTTCTGACGTTTCACTATTGTGGCACTTGCTAGCTACACTCGCTTGGATGACCAAGTATTCAAATAAATCGTTGGGAAATATATTCTTCTTTTAATTGTTAGAGACCCGGTAATTCAAAATCATCGTATAGGGAATGATAGTTTGAAATTTTGTAATCACTCAGATACACAGATATTTGTTTGATAAAATTAGATACTAAAAACATCTTTTCAATAACGTTGTTTCCTTGATAATATCTTTCTTTTCCAGTGTCATTCATAGAATTAAGTTAAACAACTAAAAATTACAATCAAATTTACTTTCTCAATCTTTTCTAACGTAGCTTTGCTTTTGTATTCACATTTCGAGGGCGGAGTCAATGCACTAGACATTCGCGATCTCTTTCTCACGTATCCCGTGGTCTTTTTCTCACCATCGCCCCTAGAGCCGTCAGCGAATCAGAGGCTTTTATGCCTCCATGCTGTAATGAACACTATGCGAACAGGATTCGACGAAAACGCGACAGTTGAACATTAACCACCGAACAGTGTATACGTTGTGAAAACAGAGGTGATAAAAGTATTTTTTCTTCCTAGCAGTGGTTAGCAGTTGTTAGTAAGATCGTGTACAAAGTGCCAGTGTGTAATTTTAATAATTATATTTAGTACAGTCGTAAGAACAACAGTGCAAGGTATTCGTGTACGTGAGGAATACTGATAAAACTATCGTTTATAGAACATCTGGTTAAGATGAGTTACTGATTATACGATCAAGTGCGTGGATACACGATAACGGACAGTGAAAAGAGAGCTTAAAGTGAACTGTGTGCAACGATTTCAATTCGATTAATCACTGGATCAGCAATGAATGGTGCCGAGCAGCATAACGGTGCTGTGGAGACAAGTGAAACAGCGACGGGACATTTAACAGGAAGTGAGCTCAACTCAAATATGGATGCTGTGCCTGGTACCGGATCGGACGTCCTGTGCAGGACCACTAAAACTAGCAGCAATGCAAATTCATTTCGCATCGAGGCACTGCTTGCCAGCAAGGAGCAGGAAGCAGCTACAGGGCAACAAACATCACCAACCCTGGCGAAGGACAACCACTCGCACACTGATCTTATTGGCGATGGACTTAACGGAAGTGATGACCGAAATTCGAGGTATTTTTTAATTAATTTTTACCATACGAACACTTGATAACCTAATGAACCTTATGGCCTAATTTGGAAAAGTCATCGTTTCATTT